>CM017570.1:48518211-48618177 GCA_007844125.1 Sinonovacula constricta
TAAGTCTACAAAGAATTCGATAAAAATGTATGGTAAACACAAAACTAAATGTTTGACGCTAATCATCTGATTTTTGTTGTGTTGTTTCCTTGAGCCTGTGGGTTTTGTGACACAGATGGTGGCCCGAAGGGGAATCTAATTATGAAACATAAGTTAAATTACAAAACCCTAAATCATTATAGAAAGCTCTCGGAACAGGATAAACAATTTAAGCCAACATTCCGAGCAGAGTTACTTAAATAACAGATACGATTTGCGCTGAAAAAAAAGTAATACAGCTGGAATTTAGGCAGTTTTCAGGTTGTGCATTTTGCACTATGCACGTTACTGCATCCAGGCAAGAGCCATGGACAAAAGGTGGATTTAGAAGGCTTAATAGGAAAACAACGCAATGACCCGCAATGACCAGCATTGCTCTGGTAGCTCTACCAATACGTTACACACGTTCTTACCAATAAATAATGACCGCAATAGTGTTACTTCAACGAACTATCACTGTACACCACTGGTTCCCTATTTTAACAATTTAAAAAAGTAATAAATGAGAACACCATGTACGAATATCTATCACGAAGCAAAATTACCTTATATGCACACGCATACAAACATTGGCAAAAACGTAGATGTGCGTTTTGTTCTGCAAGAAACTGCACAAAACAAGCGATAACCAATCATTACATCGGTATTGTGTCGGTTAAATAAACAGAAGACCCATAATTTACACACAATTAATATTGTCGTACACGATTCTGATTGACTGTGCCCCTGCTCACGGTCGGTCAGAAATAAGAGTAGCAAGGACACTTTGTGTCAGACTATTCTGAATCTTTGCGACAACGCACAACCTCAAGATCAGTGCTTTGAATGGACTATAATGCTTCTAAATCCTCTCCGGATATAAGACACACTTATACATGACCGATTAAGGCCCAGTATATAGCACATGCATAAATGAAGATACTGATTTTCGACGAAAACTCACTAATGGTTAGCAGAAACGCATAACAACGATATATTCGCACCAAAATAAACCCCATGACGAAGATGACATAGTCTTGTCATTATTCACCGTCGATACGTAGAGAGTTATCCTAAATTGATGCCAAACATAGAGTATTGTCAAATCCAGTGAACGGAATTGTCGCATATACATGGTATTGGTATTTCTATTTCGCTGTTTTCTAACGTTCGTTGAAAGGTTTCAATGTGAATTGCGTTTCTGCCGACGTTGCATACAATATTAATACATCTCCTAACTTGTTTTTAAATGGCTAATAAAAACACAGTCGAACCTTATCCTGCCTCAATGTATTAGTCGCACAAACAGGTAAATGTAATATAACCGCGGTAATAGATCATTAACACATGCTATTTATGACTCCGTATCGATATGTTCTGCCACCTTATGCCTTAATATTATATAAACTTAGTTTTGCACATATACACAATTAAATGTATCGTGTATACCTTCATTAATTTCAAAGTCAAAGTGTAAACGATTTTTAATGAATTTTCCTTTAGGGAGCATATCTTCAACTATGAAACGTTGAAACAGTTTATTTCACCCCTGTGTCAAACGGTCACATATTTTAAGAGGAAACATTTTCTAGCTTAAA
Source organism: Sinonovacula constricta (assembly GCA_007844125.1). Lineage (NCBI taxonomy): Eukaryota > Metazoa > Mollusca > Bivalvia > Cardiida > Solecurtidae > Sinonovacula > Sinonovacula constricta. The sequence goes on from CM017570.1 coordinate 48,519,828, forward strand.
ATGTTACTCAAACGGAGTATTGGCAATTTGTTACGATACTTTCAGAAAGGTATAACAACTATTACCAATAAAGATATCAGAAATGGATTTTTTGAAACGAAACTATAAGAAGGTGGACCAGACTAATCTACAAAAAATGATCATCATTGGTTAACACTTATATATTCTATATTATATATTATATAAGAATAGTGACACATTATGTCTTGTTTTTCCATAACTATATGTTATCTGTATGCAAGAAACTGATGTATTCACCAAACATTACCCAGGTTAATTTGGCTTGCCTAAACCTTCCTACCGGCAGAAAATCGGTGGGATCGAATAATTGAATCTTAAATATTCAGGCCGCTAAATTAATCAGATCAAGTACTTCACTTTAATGTAGAGTCTCTATATTAAGCTCATAGGTTAGAGAAACACTGGTAGTTACGATCTGTATGAGAGGCTATGAAATAGATTTAAACATCATAAACATGCATTATACACAAACCCTTAAGTTACAAACCGAAAAAGGAAATATTAGGTTGTATTCTGCCTGGGGGTACATGGACAACAATTTCCAAGCAGTGCGCGTATTTACAGACAGAAACAAAATATCGTAGATGCGTAATTTGTTTTCTGCTAGTTAAAATTATATACGTGTGTTAATATAATACGTTAGCACTTCTTATTATATCACCACACAACCTATTCAACAAGTAAGACCTTTTGAGCCTGACCTATGACTGTTGCCAACTGGGCCGACTGGTATTCCTAAATCGTTTTTCTTTTTGTATGTGTATGCGTGTTTTCATTTTCTGATGACATATTCTTACGGCTAGATTATAACGTCATCAAAAAGAAAGTGAGAACGTAACACAACATCCAATTTGTATATGGGTGAGAATGTTCTTTCTACAAATTCTACATACAATTACTGATTGAATATGATGCAGGTATGTTTTCTATCGCTAAAACTAGCTACAAGCATGTTATTAAGAAGCTTGCATTCCGGTCATCCCACCAGGATCGATTTAACAGAGAGATTCCAAATATAAAGTAGGCGTCCGGATAAAGTAAATTGCTTAAAAAAGGTAATAATGCTATATTCATTAACCTAACATTATGTTACGGAACGTATAACTTACCCTTCCAAGTTTTGAATTCTGGTGTATAAAATACGAGCAAATCATACTGACGTACGCATTGAAACCGTTAAACGTACTAGACGGATAAAACCAGAAGGTATTGCAAAACGCGGTATATACGGAGGCGCATCAGGAAACTTGACCGACGTCATTACAAACTAAAACGTACATTTATTAAAATTATAACACAATCCATTGGACGATTATTTGTAAAACGGAATCGTGTTTTTTTTATTCGATTATTTTGTTCAAAGAGTTTTAAGCCTCCATCCCATAGTAGAAATATACACAAATTTCAGTCTTAACAATTCATTACTTGTGTCCAAAGTTTTACAAATTTAAACGGTTCCAATATACTATAAACAATATATAATAAATACATGTATACAGACATGCAATATAACTTTAAATAGCATATCAATCTCATTTTGCTTTATATCTGAACTAATTGTTAACAATGCCTTATAAATACCTCCAACATTAGTTGACAATGCTTAATTTATGACATGATTTAGTGTGTTTTTATTGTTCATTGTGCACTTTGAAAGAAAACAATAATACATTTATTTGCTATGCATCTTTGCTAGTTTGTGGCAAGTAGCAAAAACGAAAATGAACCAGTTGACCAAAATAATATGAATTTTCCGACAACGATAATAGTTTACACTGTTTAAAGTCCCCTTATATACTCCGATAATAAAATATCCGTCTTTGTAACTTATGAAACCCATGTAGTGTATCCCACTGTCCCTTCAAATAAAGAAATGAAAGGTTGTTAATAATCGTTCAGCCCTTTTTATTTTCAATTATCATTGAAGAAAATTGCCCAACATATACCAGCTTTATTAACTGAAGAATGAAAGAAGACAGGTCAAGTTTGTTATCAAACACCACTTATTTTAATTCAGTAAAAATAAAATCTAATCAAGCTAGATTTGCTTAAATGTTTTCAATTAGCACACTACATTATTTCCGTGATAGGGCCGTCACGCCGCGGATCTTAGACTATTGTTCTTATGCCAACTAAAGGTAAAATCCATGCTGCGTTGGTATGGACAGTCTAAACGCACTAATGGGTATAGATTGGGTAAGTGATGTTTCTTTATAATACCATGCTGATTCAATTAATAATTCAAAAAATTCGAGTCAGTTTGATATTCATCCAGGCCTTTCGTCAGCATCCCTATGAAAGTGAGGATAGACATCTTCGAATAAGACTCATATTATCGAAGCAAAAAACAATGAAATAATATCTTTAGTATAATGTTATGGAATTACACACATGCCAGCATACTAGCAAAATAGTTAAGTTGATATGGCAATCATTTATTTCGAACTTTTTTCGAAGGGTGATTCTATGCAAACGCTTGTGAACTTCCCATTGAAGTGTTTTATTGTAGCATCCCCCAAAAGACGTCGGAACGTGTATATAGGGCAGACAAAATTGAGTAGTCATTACGGTTATTCGTGTACTTTTTTTATAACATTTAGACGTTATATGCCCCCCAAAACTCCATCTCTTTAAAGCCATATAAATTACCGTTCAATCTGTCTAACTTTTGCTCACTTGTAGAAAGATAAAATCTAGAACATTTCTTAAGGGTAGTTATTTTTGAAACAATTTGCAAGAGATGTATCTATCATATATGTTAATGAAACGTTAACTTTGATATAGAGAAGAGGTCAGTCTTTGTAATGTTACCCGAATATAAATGGTTAATTCGAGATTAAACATGTCATGGCATTAAAATGAACACACTTGTTTTGTTTTTTAAACTTAGCCTTAAAATCGAAATCTTTCGATCAGCACAAGAAAATATATAATGTCCTCAAAGGAATGATGTACGTACCAGGAAAACAGGACCAGTTCGAACCTTTTTGTATCGGCATTGAATTATCTAGACTGAACACTTTTACCCATGACATTAGCATAATTTAATTGGGTTGTATCGTAAATGACGACGTCATTTCCCATGTTGTCAATCTGACGTAATTCTGACCTCATTTTACAAAAATGTGAAAGATTTAAAAAGAAAAACTTGTTGCGAGTTGATGTATATGACATCTAACAAATGATATATATTAGTATATAATACATAATGGTTTAAACATAACCTGTGGTTGATATTGTTTTGTGCTCTATCTCAATCTGAAATGTATTCGGATCTATAAAGATGCATTAGCTACTTTTTGTTGGGCAGCTTCTATGAAAGGTACAGCATTTAAAATGTGATATTAAGATGCGTCATTTACGACTTCTCCTGCAAAGTGGCAGTATGCTTCCAAAGCCATCTGCTTATTATGGGGTTAACGACCTTTTTTTACAAAGAAATGTCAAGCGCAAATGTAGCACCGAAATCCTGGACATGCCTTGACTTGATCGCAACCGATCTGTACACTGGACACTGTATTACAGTATTTTATCACGGTGTATGTTTCTTGAAAATTTAAAATTTACGACATAAAACTTTACATACGAGGTCAAGTTGACGTCCTGTAGACAGACTGGCGAACAAATCCATGACGTTGCCACCAGCGATTGTTAATGCATATATATATATATATATATATATATATATATATATATATATATATATATATATATATATATATATATATATATATATATATATATATATCGATTTTTCCAAAGAGGGAAACTGTAAATTCAGGTTTTGAAAGCATGACTTATATGAATGTATACTCTACATCCCATAGTGTTACCCTAAATTAAATATGTGTCATTGGTAATAATGTGTTTTACTATAAAAATATAGTCTAATGGTTCGTATTTATTGGATTCCTTTGTTGAAGCACGCCAAACATATCGATATATGTCCAATATTGTCTTACCAGAAACTCACCTAATATCGGGTGTGTTTTTCTTTACCTTTATTATGTCCCTACTTCAGCCCTTTAAATTACAAAAGTATGAATTCCGTATATAAGGCCAGGGGGTTTAACATTACTGATGCAATATGCCTCTTTTTAAAATATATAACAATCCCTTAACACATAAAACGACATTCTGGCTTAAAACCTGCAAATTTAAATTGCGTCATTGCTAACAAATAAATGTAAGTATAGTTCGAACTTAATTCGATTAAATATCAGGACACAGTGACTGTATTAGGCATCACTCGACGTCTTCTCATTAATAGATTTTACAGCAATGTATCTTTAAAATAAGAAGATCCACGAATAATTTATATATGTGTCGAACAATAACACTTGTTTAAAACTTAATACAACACATTTGCAGAGTTAAAATAAGAATAGTTATGCTAGAATTTTCAATAAAGAGACGATGCAGTACAGGCTAAGTGACCTTCAATACCAAGATATTTGGTCTGAAATTGACACCTGTACATTCACTTAAATAGCTAAATACTGTAACCAATGCGGTATGGAGAAAATTAATAACACTTCGCATATGGCTTTCTGTATGGTTAAATGGCAATTGTTATGATATGTGTATCTGTCAGTATTGTCGGCCAATATTTACAGTTCGACGCAAAAAGGGACACAGGTGGCAAAGCCCAGCGAGGTCAATTGTCCGTCCTTTCTGAATTCTGCAATGGCTGTAGTAGTGATTTAGGTGATTTGTGTTGTTTCATGTTTTCTTATAACATGGGCACATCTGAATTATACTATGTATAATTATCTTATATTAAATAATTACCTTCTATTAGAAAACATTAAAGTTTCTTGTTACAAATCAATGACAACTACCACGACACATCACATGCTATCCTAATTCATCCAACACAAAATAAATGTAAACAGAAATCTTAAATATGTAAAGCATAACAAAAATGTCTTAAACAATTTAAGAGACACAGTATTCTGATGTTTTACCAGAATAAATTCTTACATATAATGTCCCATTGCAGTTACATAGTTGAGAAAGGACAATGAATCCGTTTCTCATGAACTTGAACATCATGTTATGATGTAACGAGAAACTTACCGATGAAAGGTCTACTATGAGAAAGATCTATGAATGTATTATACTGATGGCAATCGTTTAAAACTGTACACTGATTTCACATCGTTAAATCAGGTATTATGAAACTAAAAGGACAACTTTGCAAAACGCACTCAGTTCAAAACAAGCAATGATGAGTTGATTTATATAGTATATAATGCCAAAATATATGAAAAATAAACAGTCGGCATGCAATTATTGGACTTGATGATGTTGTGTCGGCATATACCTTCACAATATCTGTTGATGTAGTGATGTGTCAAGTTTTACAGGTAAACTGACAAACTGTTGATTAATGAGGTAAATCTTTAAATCTTTAAGACTGAAGATGTTACATTGTAACTATTTATTGTGCTTACACTTTGAATTCGCTGTAATCAGTACACTTTACTCTATATTTTATGGGATTTTGTCACTAGATCCACTACAGAAAAAAATAACTCTAAGGAAAGAAGAATGACGACGGAGAGACAACCGGGCGGAAACCCCCACAGATTTCAGTCGGCGTGAGATTATACATATCTATACATTATATTTAATAAAATAGTTTAGAAGAAATATATAAATTGACATGATATGTGCAATGTCTAATATGATTGTAAAAACGTAACATTGCAAAGTGTTCGCATACTTATTTTACGTTATCTTGCGTTTTGCTTTTCAATAAAGAGCCAATAATGCCCCAACTTTTAAAATACATAATTTAATGTGTTTTTTTAATGCTAGGTTAAAACGACTAAGACTATTGCCGCGATATATGTCCGTAAATAACTTCTTTTACAGGTTTAAACGCGACATAATGACAACACATCTGGACAGAAAACGTAATTGTGCTCGAGTCCATGGAAATGTTATCAGCAAACCTATGTTTAATTCGACCTTTACAGGCCTATTTTTGTTCTGTATATGGTTGCAAGTTTGTTTTTCTTCTTTCTTGAATTATGTACAGTGCATGGGACTATATAAAGGTGTGATTTAAAACATCATTTGTCAATATCATTCGGTTGTGTTAATGTTCCATAGTTAAACCTTAAAAATCAAACACGAAGACTCGTATTGAGGTGATTTATTTTGATTGCGTTTTCTTTTGACGCAATTATTGGTACAATCATATTTAGGTTAACATTAAAACGAGAGCAGATTTTAAATACAGACATGCATCAGATATATAATGGCGAGCACTATCTACACGTCAGCTGAGTATGACGCATGTATCAAAATAACGTGGCATTAAGCACATATTAATGTTAAGTGGAACTAAAATCTCTATAAGTAATATATATATATATATATATATATATATATATATATATATATATATATATATATATATATATATATATATATATATATATATATATATATATATATATATATATATATATATATATATATATGTATATATATATTACCTGTTGTTTCTTGAAGAAATCAATTGTAAGATAACACAGTAGGCAGATTAAATGAAGCATTTACTTCGTAAGTAGTAAACAAACCTTTAAATGAACTTATTTACTATAATTACTATTACTATACTATATTATTACTATAATTATTTAAATAAAATGAAGGTAAAGTTCTGTCGAACTAGACGCACTTCAAATATTACAGATAGCACACTTCTTAGGTGTAGTAATACGTACGTCATCGCCGATGATTTCAAAATACTGCTTTTAAGCTGCACTTGTGGTAAATAAAAAAAAACAACAACACAGTAGTCGTTTTACCATTGCGGGCCGCTAGGATATTTATCAGGGATTGTTTTTTCCTCACTGTGCCTACGTATTGTAAAAGAGAAGTTAAGCAGTTATGTCGAAAAAAGCTCCTTAATTTTAGTACACAACGCACAATATAGCCTTAATATGTCCTGTATCTTGTAATGACTTAACCATGATGTCAAATGACAATACCATGACTTATATTATAGCGACGGAAAATGACTATCTATAATACATATAGATTTAATTAAAGCCTTTTAAGAAAAAGATCTAAAGTATGTGTAGTATTGTCGTATCAGGCATTCACTTAATATTGTTTCCATCCAATTGGCATTTATTATGTTAAATGAAGTAAAACTAAAACCACGATCGGTATCCGTAAAAGTTGCAACAATAACTCATTTGACATGTTTAAACACGACACAATGAACGAATATCATGCACATTTATAATAACCTGATTGAATGGTCATATTATCAGCAAACCTTTGTTTAATTCGTCGTTTATTGGCGTCTCCTTATTTTGTATGTCAGTGCAATGGATTCTCCCGCCTTTAATTATTAATGCACAATTCATGGGATTATATAAGTTTGCGGTTTCAAAATAATCGTGCGCCCTTTTTCGTTTTAATCATTTGATTGGCTGTATGTTTCACATTTAGATACTTAAAATCAAAAGACATAAGTGAAGAATAGTATTATAGATGTTTCTGTCTGATTGCGTTATCCTCTACGTATGCGATATTTGTTGAAAGACAAGTGCAGCAGATGTATAGTAGCGATTACTATCAAGCATTGTATCAAGTCCCAATGAGTGAATCTTCACACATGGAACAAAATCTACATATATTCTGTCATTTTAAGTATATGAAGAATTCGATGAAAATATATTTTGGTCTGAAATAGAATTATATCCTTGACGATAACCATCAGAAAATGTTTGTTGTGCTGTTTTCCTTTGGCCTGTGAATTTGTATTACACTGCATATGGTGACCACAGTGGAACCTTATTAGGGGACATAATGTTTAAGCACAAACAAAGAATTATTAGAGAAGGTACTACGATAAATACATCTAAAAACGTAAATTTCCGGATTCTTCTTTTGGGAATAAATATCAGGTAAAATATTATGAATAAATCTTATATGAAATAACAATGCAAATTAGGCATGTTTGCCATAAAATGAACACCGAAATCATAGTAATTGCTGTGTCTTAAGAATTAAATTCGTAAAGTCTAGGGACAACGTGTATTTTAAAGATCGTGATGACATAGTCAGGTCCAGAAGAAGTCTTACAAGAATACTAAACCCTCCTGTCATATGTTTAGCCAGGACTTATCCCCTCCTGTGTACTCTAATTGCTTTATTCTGGTAGGAAAAGTTCAGTATTTTCGTTTGGGAAGAAAAGCGAATGGATGGTTTTCGTACAGATATGCACATGACCGAAAAGTTCGCTGTTAGGCCCTTTGCAAAAGGAGGGAATGTTTCATGCCGAGGGCATTTTGAACGTGGTTTAATTCAAAATGTAATCCAAAGACAAGAGGTGCAATTTAGAGGAATACTTGCAAATGAATCCGTCTTTGTACTTTATGGAGAGGAGGGTTGATATATTACACAAAATAAAGAATGCCAATAATTGTGTAGCTTACTCTTTTCAATGATCATTTAAAAGTAAAATAGTTCCGATTTATTAACATATCCATAACTATTTAGATTGTTTTCAGATTGGCGGACTCTATGAAGTGTTTATACGTGTGTGTTTATTTGAGTGTGCGTGTTTGTGCAGGCTGGTGTGAATGTGCACGTGTTTGTTTGTGTTGTTGTGTACGTTTGTGTGCGTATTTGTATGCAGACGCGCGGGGGGGGGGGTGGCGGGGGTGTTTGTGTGTGTGGTTGTGTAGGGTTGTGTGCGTTTGTATGTGTGTTTGCATGAGTGTGTATGTGTGTGTGAGGAGGGGGGGATATGTGAGTATGTGAGAGTGTGCTTTTTTCTTTGTCTGTAAAATTGTTTGTGTAAATATGTTTGTGTTATTTTTAGTTTGTTTGTGTGTGTGTGTGTGTTTGGTTGTGTGAGAGAGTGTGGGGACGTTTGTTTGTGTGTGATTGTGTAAATGTGTGTGTGAGTGCATAGTGTGAGTGTCAGTGTACGTGTGTGTTAGTGGACATGTGCGTTTGATTGTTGTGAGAGTGTGTGTTTGGATTAGTACCTATAGCCACATTCTGGGTACAAATATTGCAGACATCATATATTAGACCAGCCTCAAATGAATATTAGTATGTGACGGTATTGCTTAGTGACTCAACATAAAGTAGGCTGTATCCACTATCTAGCAAAGGTTTTAAGTCAACAGTAACCATAATTGAAAGAGGACAATTAATATGCTGCACCTTTAATTAAACATCGGTTTATATGGTACAAGAGAAAGTATGACTTACCCTCGATCGGTTTGTCTGAAAGAATAAATATGGATGGAATTAACTAAAGATGACAGTAAAATGAACAATGCTTAACTGATTTATCTACTTAAGAATGTCAAAGAGTATGTGCAATTTATATAAAGAAACTAGTATTTTTTCCGACCTTGGATAGCTAAGTTGGCAATCTATTAAGAGATTACATTGAAATACATGTGCCTTCACTTGGAAATCTCTCTAGTCAGTACAAATGACACTATATTCTATTTCGGTGAAAATAGCGTGTACTACAATTACATCCAAATATTTATTGTTAAAGACATTTGATATTTAAATGAACATGAACATCATGAACATGAAACAAATGGTTTACTATAGCTTGAAAGTATAAATAAATATATATATATATATTAAAATCGAGCATTCGGCTGATCCCAAAACGACCGAATCACACAAAAAAGATGAAAAATATAGACGGCGTCCAGATGGAGTACAGTGCTTCAAAAGTTAATAATGCTTTGAGTTCTGGTGTATAAAAAGGGACATATCATACTGACGAATGTATTGGAATCGTTTAACGTACACAACGAATGGAAACATATGGAATTGCAATACGCGGTAGATAAGTACACGCCTTAAAAAAACTTTAGTACAAACCAAAACGTAAATGTATTCAATCCGTAATGCATTTTATTGGGCGATTATTTGTAATACGACATATTGCATGATCCAATTAAAAAAATATATACATTTTCTGGCAGCAATACAAGTTTACACTATTTAAAAACCGCTAATATACTCCGATGATAATATATCAGTCTTTGTAACTTATGAAACCCATGCTATGTAACTCCCTCTCAAATAAAGGAAAACAGTGTGTTTAGCCTTATTATTTTCAATTATCATTTAAGAAGTTGTTTCTTTTTTTTTCAAAATATACCTGCTTTATTAACTGATGATTGAAAAAAAAGTTGCGTGATAAGGCCGTCATCGGCGCAGATATCAGACTGTTGCTCTAATGCCAAATGAAGGCAAAAACAAGTATGTAGCCCACTAGAGGATGTAGATTGGGTAAATGGTGATATGTTATTACAATTATGCCAGCATTCTACATGTCAACAAGTAGATATTCTTGCATTTTTATAAAACTTAGTCATGTTATGCCCACAACAACTACATCGCTTTGAGACCGATTAAAATTGCCATTACCGTCTATGTTACCTTTGGCTCACTTGTAAGCATTGGCGTTTTGTATCAAAACTTCATGAAAACAAGTATTGAAAACGTCTAAACTTAACATTAAATGACGTTACAGTTGAACACACCTTTTTTAAACTTACTATTAAAAAAGAAATAGTTCATGCAGCACAAGGACGTATATTATTTCCTCTAAATAATAGTGCATGTAACAAGAAAACAGGGGCACTGCTAAACTATTGCATTTGCTTATAAATATCTAGACTGCACACTTTACCTTTGACGTGAGGATAATTTAGGTGCGTTTTGTTATAAATCACTTCGTCAGTGCTGTTAATCTGATGTAATTTTGACCTCATTTTACCAAAAGTGTGCATACTTTTCTGCAAGAAAAGAGAGAAATAAATTGAAACTACTTGTGTAGCTGATATATCTTCAAGAGCAAACTTTTTCGAGCTGATGTCTATGAGATCTAACAAATGGTATATATTAATATACAATACATACACGTTTTAAAAATAACCCGTTTATGTTATTTTAGTGTGCTCTTTCTTAAATGTATTAAGATCCTTAAAGATTCGTTAGATACTTTCAGATGGGCGGTTTCCACGAAAGGTACAGCATTTAACATGTGATATCAATATAAAGCCTTGACTACTGCTCCTGCAAATTATCGACGTATACCTTCAAAGTAATGTTCTATTAAGTTTTGGTGTTTTATTAAATACAGAGAAATGTCAAATTTAACTACATTGTTTAAGAATTAGCATATAACACCAACATCCTAGACGTGCCTTGACTTTGAACTCCAAATAGATCCGTACCCTGGATACTATCTTCTACGTATCATTACGTTGTCGGTATCGTGAAGATTTACCACCGAAAATGTTGCCAACAAGATAAATGTGACGCCGGAAAGACGGACTGGTGACAAACCATGTGATTTAGCCTCCAGCGATGGTTAATGCCTGTCTATATATCGATGTAATGGAAACTCTCAATAAACGTTTTGAAAGTCGTATACGTAAATATACTATACATCCTATAGGGTTACCCTAAATTAAATATGTTTTATTGTTAATAAGGCGTTTGCTATAAAATAGAAAGGGACCGGCCGCAATAGCTCAGGTGGTAGAGCGTCGGCTTGCGGATCGGGAGGTCGTGGGTTCGAACCCCGGCCGGGTCAAACCAAAGACTTTAAAGTTGGTAGTAGTGGCTTCCCTCCTAACGCTCGGGGCTAAGGGGACAGCATTACGCCTGACTCGTCGGTGTCAGTATAATGGACCGGCCGGGTTCAGTCCCTGGGCACCTCATAAGTGCCCCTGTTCTATAATGATAGGATTGTCGCTGCGCAGTATCGGCCAAAATGCCGGCTAATCCCAATCCCAATCCCTAAAATAGAAAGGCAAATGGTTTAAATTCACACACAGCCTTCCATTTAACAGCGTTTTAATAATTGACCTATTTGTTTAACACCTTCATAAAACATAACACAAAGCACTTAAAGTTAAAATAAGAATAAACTCTTCGAATAACAGCCGATGCACTATAGGCTAACTGACGTTACCAAGATATTTGATCTAAAACTGACTCCTGTACATTCGTCTAAATACCCAAATGACTGTAACCGATGCGGTATGGAGAAAATTAATCTCACGTAAAGAAGGCCAATCAATAAAAGGTGGCAAAGCATAGTGAGGTCAATTCACGCTTCCGCGAGTTCTAAAAATAGTCACTAGCGTGTACCCTCTTAGCCAATCGGAAGGCTCCAAATCAAGAGATGTGTTTACCATAATTTCATCAGCCATTTTTTCCCACAAACAAGAACTGTGGCCGAACGCTCGCGTTGAATTTTTTTTGCGGATTTATTTGATAGTTTTGCAAAATGGTTCTACGTTGTGCATGGGGAACGTGTTACAGTGATGAGCGGTACCCAGACAGACTTGTTGGAGTGAAATTCTATCGTTTCCCTAATCCAAAACACGAACTTGAGAAGTGTTTACGTTGGATAAAGGCGTGGCAGCAGACCCCATGCACAACTGAATGTTTCCAGATTGAACAAACATAAAGCTGTATGTTCCAAGGTATGATGTAGTTCATGAAATGCGTTAATAATTGTGACACTGAACTTTCTTTTAATGCAAGTGTTGGGTAACGTTATAGACTTTTTTAGTCTTGAAAAGAACAGTGCTCTAACAAAAGTAAATCAGGTAAGTTAAGTCAAGTTGAATGACCAGATCTAAGATTACTGTAAAATTTTGGGATAATAGACTTGTCTGGCATATGTGGAGTGTTTATGGTGGTAAGATCAAATTATAACCATGCTTAATGTGTACAGGTACTTGTTACTACTGAAAATATGCACAGCTCTGTAGATCTCTGAATTGCATTGCAAGTTTGTGTAACCGGGATAGTTTTAAAAACTTTTATGGTGAACAGTTATTGGTAAAATGACAGCAAAGCTTGGTAGCTCATGAATAGAATGTTCAAATGGTATGTCAGAGGCCCTGTGTTCGAGACACGGTGGGTTAGCAAATTTTTCACCCGTTATATTTGCTTTTTCTGTTCTTTAGCACTTAATGGTGGTTTCGGTCCTACCAAAGAATACCCCAGCCCTGTCAGCGCAGATGGCTCTCCATGTACACATGCCAGAAAACTACCTGCTAAACGAACTGTCCAGTCTGCTGTACACATCCCAGTGAAAAAATCAAGAAACAATCAGTATAATAATAATATAATAGGCTACATTTCATAATCATGTAAAAGACATTATAACAGTTAAAACACTTTAGAAACAATCACACCAAAGCTTTACTAGATCTTTTTTGTTACTAGGACTTAAACAGAAGTAACACATATTGAGTGTTACAAAACTGAAATTCTAATAAAGTTTGTATTCACTAAATTGGTAAATTAAGTTCATTATGTTGAAATATCATTGCTAACTTCCTGTATAAAATGCAAAATGACACATTTGATGAATAAATGCTGCTTATCTGCAGAAAAATACTCTTCTTGTCAAATATCAATTTAAAGTCTGACAACTGACATGCCATTTCAGTGTGTCGTGAAGCAGTGAAGACAACAGTTCACTCCCAGCCCATGAGAAACCAGACACTGGTGTTTCATCACAAACATAAGGATTATGTTAGTCAGTTTTTTTTCTTTGATAAATATGGCAAAGTAAAGTCTCTGTAGAAAACAGCTAATTGTCTAAGTGAATTTGTCATGAAAGGCAAATCCGTGGTAGTTCTCTCAACAAACAAATCATTATGTGTGAAAACATCAAACTCACAAAACTTGTAACCAGTAACTACAATTTGTCCTTGAATTTGAGCATAATATGAATGGTTTTTGTTCAGGGTTATGGCACCGGTAGCATCTTTCTGTATATAGAAGTCTTTAATTTTATCACATGCTTCAGAGATGGTATAGGTTTGTGCAGAAAATGGACATTTTATTTGAACAATACCATTGTCACATATTCTAGCATCAGGAGTTGCATCAATAAATGAAAAATCATTGTTTACAACAAACCCACATGTTTTGTGGAAATTTCTGAAGATATTTGTCCTGTGCATCTTTTTCATGGCGTTTTCCAGTGACTGTGCTGTAGTGTTTGCAGAAATAAGAACAGATTTTAAAAGTTTGTCAATGGGGACTGCTTTTCTGGAAGTTATTTTACCAAAATTAGAAGCTGTCAGTCTAGATGACCTTGTAGAAAACCAGAACTGACATTTACTTTGCTCTCTTGTTTTAAGTTCTAAATTAAGTGGGTCTTGTCATTGTGTTGCTTCATTTAAATCTTTGAAGATTTCTCGTAGCGTTATAGGTGATTGAAGATGTAAAGCAAGATCCCACACTTTTGAATGTTGTTGTTGGCTGAAACATCTTTCACATTTCTGCTCTGAATTTGATCAAAGAATTTGTTACATTTTCAATGTAATCATTTCAATTGTATTTTTTCTTTAATATACAAGTACATGTGACTAAGTTGTACATAACATTATAAGCATTTGATTACTTTTTGGCATTATTTTTGTATGATTTGATTAAATATTTGGAATTGTGTAGGAAGTGAGGCCGATATGCTAATCATAACTCAAATTGTTTGTACCAATCCTATATGTATCTACTATATAATAGTTTGTCTTATCTCATTTAAGTTTCCAGCTTTTATGTGGCAAAAAAATTGATTATAGATCTAAATGTGTTTATATTTATTTGTGTTGGACAGACGAATATATAATAAAATTATGTATTCAATATTTGTACCTCAAGTTTACACGTATAGTTGAGTATGAATATCTAACAAGTCAGTATTTTTGTCCATTTTGTCTGTCCATTTTGTCATCACATTAAGATTTTCTGTATATTATATTGTTCTAGGACAATTTCCAGTATAGATCTACTAGTATACCTGCATGGACTATTTCTCAATGCACTACCACTAGTGAATATTTTATTTGAACATGTTTTCTTAAATGGGGCAATATACCATATGGAGATGATTGAAATGAATAAAGTTCTTCAATGTGAAACATGTGTTTTCTTTTATAATTTATTATTGATGCAGCCGGATATGGATGATGTTCTAGTAATTACTTCTGATTTGTGTTGATTTGACAGAGTATAAGCTTTCATTTTCTTGGTTGTTCACTGGGTTTAGCAACATTGACATGATAAATGGGCACTGGATCTATTTTTGTGCCTCTGGGAACATTCCATTGTTGAGGGATGCTTGTACAGCTTTGGCGATCTGGAACCCACAAGCAATTGTGCAGCTTCAGACCCTAAAGGGTTTAAAAGCTTCCAAAAATACTGTGACGAAGACGAACAGTGCTGCATACATACTATAGGTACATGTACGTGACGTCATTAAGATAAACAGCAAACACTGACGTGTATTATACGTGTATTTAACAAAGTTTAAAATATTTTAGAACGAAAGTTTTAAGGTAAGCTTACTCTGCCCTGCATGAACAATGCGCGTCAGTAATTTTCTCCGTGTCCATGATGATTTCAATATAATTTTATGTGGATTCCGAGTTTTCCTTAAGGATGGATAGCATTTACATGACACGTTTACCTTAGTGAAACCTCCATAAACATTAATCTCATGAACGTAACCTTGTGTGAAAATATTAACTGCCTTTTCAAGATTCTTTTGGGACACTATGTGAATTCGGTAAGTACGACAGACCAATATTTTCTGGTATTTTATTGAGCTAGTCGGTAGAATCCCGTTGCTCAGCCATATTTGTTTGTGGCCGCGTAGTAACTGTATCTAAGTGGGCGGAGCGTCAAATACTATTTTTAGAACTCGCGGAAGCGTGAATTGCCGTCCATTCCTGTAATCCTGCAATGGTTGTAGTAATGTTTTTGGCCAGTCCTGTTGTTATAACATATACATCTGAATTATGTAATATATAATAATTATAAATATATAATTGAAATGATTGGGGTATTTTGATTTCCCTATTTTAACACACAACACATTACAACAGCAATTCATTTTAATAGTTATCTAAAACTATTTATGTTGTATAATTTATAGAACAATAAGACAACACATACATTATCATTATATTGTTATAAATTAATTACAACTACCACGGCACATCATGTGCTGTCCTAATCCATATAGCACACATAAACATAAACAGAAATCTTATATATGTATAACATACAAACACGCTGTCTTATACAATTTAAGGGACACACTATTCTGAGGTTTTACCAGAACAAATTTTTTTATGGATAAAGTACATATGCTGTAGCATAGTTGAGAAACAACAATGAATCCGTTTTTCATTAATTTGAACATCATGCTATAAGGTACACGAGAAATGAATACCTGCCAGAGTTTATTAAACTGACGACAATCTTTTGATACTATACACTGACTAAACATATGACAACGAATAGAATGTCCCATCTTTTAATAAGTCGTTGGGAAACTAAAAGGACACCTTTGCAAACTGCATCAATAGACATGCCAAAGTTAATTTATTAAAATTACATTTTTAATTAAATGAAGTTAAAGTATTTTCAAAGTAAATGCACCTTAAAGATATCAGATAGCAAACAACCTAAAACGACGCTTCCAAAGTATGGTCTTATATTTTTCTATATTCAACAACATATAAGGTATCTCAAACAAATTAAACGTTTTGTATTATTGATAATGCGTGGTTTAAATACAAAACAAGGGAGGACAATAATGTGTAATCGCATCTATTCTACCTGTTTGTTTCCTTTCTTTGAAGCAATCCATACAAATGGGTCGTTTTAGGAATATTGTATATATCCTTCAAAGTTACAATAATAACTTCGTAGACATGCTTAAACACGACACAATGAAAGAAAAAAAAACATGCATATTTATAATAACCTGATTTAATGGTCATATTATCAGCAAACCTTTGTTTAATTCCTCTGTTACGGGCGTCTCCTTATTTTGTATATCTGTGCTATGCATTCTCCTGTATTAAATTAACAACGCACAATTCATGGTACTATACCAGTTTGCTGTTTCGAAATGATCGTGCGTCATTATTCGTTTTAATTATTGGTATGCTTGAATGTTTCTCATTTCGACATTCAAAATCAAATGACGTAAGTGAAGAATAGTATAATAGATGTTTATGGTTGATTGCATTATTGTTTAGAGGCAAGTGCAAAAGATTTATAGCAGCGATCATTATCAAGCATAGTATGAAGCCCAAATTATTGAATTTGTTATCCACACATGGAACAAAGTCTACATACATTCTGTCATTCTAAGTCTATGAACAATTTGGTGAGAATGTATTATGGTCAGAAATAATATTATATACTTGACGATGGCCACCAGAAATTGCTTGATGTTTCCTTTAGTCTCTGGATATTAACACTACATATGGTGGTCACGGGGAATCTTATTAGGGAACATAATTTTAAATTAAAAACAAGAGAATCGTTACAGAAAGTTAGATAATACATACAATTGAAAAACTAATTTTCCGGATAATTGTGTTGTAAATAAATAACAGATACAAGTTATGTTTAATAAATCTTATATGAAGTAACAATGTAAATTACGTAAGCACGCGAAGAAATACCATGCACACCGAAACGAGGGTATTCGCTGTTTCTTTAGAACTACTACTGCTACTACTACTACTACTACTACTACTACTACTACTACTACTACTACTACTACTACTACTACTACTACTACTACTACTACTACTACTACTACTACTACTTCTACTGCTACTACTACGACTACTTCAACTGCTACCACTACTACTACTTCTTCTACTACTACTCCTTCTACTTCTACTCCTTCTACTACTACTACTACTACTACTACTACTACTACTACTACTACTACTACTACTACTACTACTACTACTACAACGACTTGCAGTAGGAACTGCAGTTGAGTTTCAGTTTTGGTTAACAGTCCACTATACTCTCGAATCAGAACAACATAACGCTTAGCTTGATCATATACAACTGTTAGAGACTCCAGTGCTTCTTTTGCTTGTTTGTAATCGTCTCTATCATGCCACACATCTGGATCAATATTGAGAAAGTCATGCGGAATATCCATCATTTGAAACAGTTTCATAGATTTTGGTGTAACGAAGTGCTGTAGGTTGTTGCCTGGGAGTGATTTAAGATCAACTGATACTTTCTTGGCATGGTCATGTTGTTCATCTGGGTCACCGTCCATCTTTAACGCCTCAAATATACTTCGTTTAAACACCAGGCCGACAAGTTCTAGAGACAGGTACCATAAGTGGTTGGATAATTTCCGTGCTGTTGCCTTTGAGATGTTTTCATGAATTGATTTGTACTCAAGAAGTGACTTCAATAATTGTGAGTCATTAAAAGGTGCACATACTGCCTGAGGTCATGAGAACCACGCTTTCAAGTAGACACGAACTACAAACACACACACGTCACGCAATCCTCGTTCTTCTGCAGGGGTAAGCTTGAACTGAGCCTTTACTTCCGGATTATGAGACTGTATATAACCTTAGACATCCAATGTGCATGGTGCATTGCACCTGGTGACAGGAATGACACTCCACGTGCAGGAGCTGAACCAAGAAACACGATCACAAGTTTCATGAATTCTTTATAGTCGTTCTTTGGCAGCTTCTGTTCAAGATACGTGCTAGCATAATGTATGGTGCTTTGTCGTATGTCTTCCACAAGACTTGCCACATCAGAATTTGAATTGCCTGGTTCATACTTCTTTGTGTTAACAGATGCCCAGTGTTCCTGGAAGCGTTTAAAAAGAGGAACTTCCGACGAAGATGAGCTCCCCATGCACACTTGGAACACTGCTCCTATGATTAGTTCCATAATGTGATGCCTACAAGCCAGCGACAAAAGATCTTTCCCAAGCTTTTGTTCTAGAAGAACACAGGCACCAGCAAGTCTACCGGTGTTGGAGCTAGCGGTGTCGAAACACATGACTTGAACCCTGTTGCCAATTTCCCAGTCTTCAATTGCCTCAAATACAGCAGCAGCCTGGGCTGCACTAGTCCCAAATTCAAGCTAAGCAATTGTCAGTAGTTGTGAAACATTTTTTCCTGACACTAACACTGGGAGGCGGTCAACCTTATCCTTTCCAGTCCAATCTTTTATAAGCTTTCCATCACAGTGAACTACAAGAGGAACATAACTCTGAGTTTTTTTTCTTCTTTATTTCTACAGCTCTCTTTTGTCGAAATCTCTCTTTCTTCTTATTGTGGATCTGTTAATAGCAAGTTCATAACATTTTGGCCCAAGCTTTTTGCTGTTTCGGAAATGACCATTGTAGCCTTTTTTCATCCAATTTGTCACAGTCTTCTGCTGAGCTGGTATCTGTTGTATCAGAACTTGAAGAAATAAGCTCAGCTGTTCAACAACTTGCTTGCTGACTATCTTCCATTTTGCATCTTCTTGTCGGCATTCCTATTTTTCTTTCTTTGCGTTGTCCTTTTCTCCTTATCAGCTAGCGCTTGATCTACTCAGACCATTGATCCTCCTCTTCCTTTTTCACGCTGGGCTAGCAAAATATCCTCATCTTCTTGTAATACTGATGAACTGGTAAGAGCGTTGGCATGAGCACCATCAAAAAGATCATCAAGCTTGGAAACAAAGTCTGCCTCTTTTGCAAGTTGAATTGGTAAATCGGTTCGACCTTCGTTTTCTTTAAATGTTTCCACTCTTCAAACATTTCTCAAGCTTAGTTTGACAGTTCTGGTGATCCTTTATTGGAAGTCAATCTTTTATCCAAAACTTTGCTCTAACTGTAACTGTTGATGATTGTCTAATTGTTTGTTAGACGCAATGGTGGTAGCTTGCAGCCCGTTAAAACGGTTACTGGTTCTCCAAGAAGATACAACTTAGTTTTGTATCTTGTTGCCTTTGCCATTGTTTATATCGGAAAGTTATTTACATTAGAGATAGAAGTTCTTCATTCTGAATATTTTATTGACACTTAATTGTGTGCATTATTATTATTATTATTATTATTATTATTATTATTATTATTACTATTATTATTATTATTATTATTATTATTAAATAATAATTATCAAAATATTGTCATCTGAAACTTTGAATATACTTTTTTGTTCAACATTCAAGTTAACTTGCCAAAACTTGTCAAAAGAAGGTTGTTTACAAGACATTTAGAAGTAAAATTACATTATACTTGCTTGGTAAGCATCAGCTTAGAATCCACATTCCTTTCCTGATTATTAACAAAGCATCATTGTGCCATAATTTTAAATCATTTTTAATTTGTTCACAATGATAAATGTTTCTATACTTAAAGCTTATTAAAGATAACTCATGTATAATCTTTGCTTTCAGTGCTCTGTTGCTATTCTGTTATGAGTCACCACTAGAACTGGTGGTGTTTGTAACTTGATCTCTCTCATTTTCTGTCATCAAACCATAATTAAATAATAACAATGTGTGTTATTCAAGTTGTAGGAAATGTCAATTCTGCAAGCAGTTTTGTAATATAAACAAAATCTAAACCACTGAAGCTTCACATAATAATATCCTGATTTTATCAACTGAAAACAAGAAAACCTAAAATTTAAATGTCATTGAGCTACCTCTAAATATTGTTTAATTGTGCTTAAATTTACATAATGGAACACAATTATAGGGTAAGAACCTAAAAAATCAAAAGTCGCAAAATAAGGACCACCCTAATGACAAGGTATTACATTTCAAATCGCACTACATAATTACACGAGCTATTAACTAAAACGACATGAATACACAAATTGTAAATTAATAGTTCTATTATAATGTTATGGTATCACCGGCATGTCACAGGATAGGAAAAATGCATATTAGCAATTTCAATTAGTATTTCGATCCTACACTGGATCCATTTGATGGTGATATTTGAGAAATGCTTTTGAACGAGGCTTTGACATATGTCACAGACTTGTGCTTTATTCCACTTTCTACAAGTACTGGCATTCTTCAAAACGCGCTACTGCCAGCTTTATTGCTTCTATGAACCGTGCATCGACCACCAAATAGTTGTGTGAGGTTTCATAAATTTAAGTTGATGAGTTCACCATAATCCTAAATGTTAGTTGGCGTTGAATATACCAAAGTCAGTATCATTGACAATTTATCCTTCGTTATTGTATCACGCTGTAAGATTCACAAAAATCCACTTAAGAAAAATCAGAAATAACCTGACGACCTGACACGGATGGGCTATTATCGCCATGTCCGTACCTCAGTAATCATGTAGTTTTAAAGATCTAAATAAATACACTTGTTCCTTGCATGATGTTCTGTATACGTTTATATTTAAACTGCCCATAACATTTTCCATAGGGTTACTCTAAATTATTTATGTTTTTTTTTTTCCTTTTATAATGTTATTTAAAATATAGACCAGCAACAACTAATGCTCTAATCAACAGATCATGTTAATGGCTTATTTTGTTTGATTCAGAAAACGTATCGACATAGTTGTAAAATGTGTTTAAGTTAATTTTATTAGGCACAATAAAAAACAACATGAACATTTTAATATGGATTAACTTCATGCATTCGAAATAAGAGACCAATATAGTAAGCATGTCTTCTTTCCAGTAATCATTGTTAACGGTTACCAGGACGCGGATGTACATCCTTAAATATTGCTCAAAGTTAATTAGACTTGCCTAAACTTCCCTATCGGTAAAAAGCAGTGGGATCAAAATAGTAGTTCTTAGATCTTAACATATCTTATCGATAGGCAATCAGATCAGTTATTTAAACTATCATATCCGATTGATGTCAGTAACTCAGCTAGCGAATCACGGTATGACGCACACAATCCGGAGATACTCTGAGTGACAGACACGATATACATTTGGTTGTATTATAGTTGTCTAGAAATTCTTAAATGGCGAAATATGAAATATTGTTTAAAAGCAATATATGTGTTTACACACGGGAACACCATAGGGCATATGGACATTTTAAATTAACTTGACCTAAGTCTTGTCCATATTGCAACACATGTTATAGCAGAACAGGGTACAGCCAATGGTGCAATGTCAGTTATTTAAAAAAAGTTACAACACAACCGTTACGAGACATTTTACAGAACAAAATAAACCCATGAGATACCGCTTTCGGACGGCCAGTAAGCAAATGGCCGACGGAGGTTATTAAACCTGTTTTAGGGTCATTTTCGAATTACATTCTTAGAATCATGACATGAAAAGAAGACATATCAATTTGACATAAAACTGTTCAAGTTATGACGATGGCTTACTCTATCTCCCTCCTAAATGAATACGTATGCATACAGATGCATGAGCTACTTTCTGATAGACGGATCCTATGAAACGTTTTTGTTATTAGGTTGCGTTCTTGTACGTTGCTTATTAACATTGTTATCAAACTTGAAATAACACGTTTTAGACTAATATATATAAGATCGAGATTCGTCATGTACCTTGACATTGAATTCGCAACACAGTCGGTCCTTTTTTACCTACTGACGGTTCCAAAGCGATAATTTTCGGGTTTGTTTTTTTGGTTAAATGAATCATTACATAATTATTCTTACTTTTACACTTGGCTTGCATGTATCTTTTCCCTGTGTTTTTTTCCTTCAATTTTGATATAGGTTACCATTCTCATAGGACTTCGCCATACATTAACAAAGTATAGCGTGGGAAAATGTCTAGATTTAATCAACGCCTTTTGAAGAATTTATACGGCCTTGTACAAAGCATGGTTTTATATGCTTGTATAGTCCAAAACCTATGGTGTTTGTTCAAATTAAATGTGATTTATTATTAACATTGCGTTAAATATATAGAAAATAAGATGTGTAAAATGTGTTATCCCATACATTATACCTGCTTGCTTCCTTTCTTTAATGCATTCCAAACAAACATTTCCCAGTATTATCGTATCAGGAATGACTTAACATTGTTTATTCTAATTGGCATTAATAATGTTAAACTAAGTAAAATTATGGTCACGATCTATTTCCCCAAATGGTTCAACAATTATTCTGTTTACCATATAATGAAAGATAAAAGCAAAATTGATATTAACCTGATTGAATGAACATATTATCAGCAAACCCATGTTTCCCTACTCGCTTACGGGCGTCTGTTTATTTTGTTTACCCGTGATACGGATTCTCCTTTTTTAATTAATGTACACGTCATAGGACTATCTAAGTGTGCATTTTCACAAAAACAATCATCTGCAAATATTGATGTTTATCGTTTTGATGTGTGTATGTTTCACACTTACATATTCAATATCAAAAGACGGCAGTAAAGACTACGAATGTGCTAGCCTCCCCCGTTAGTATTTGTCCGTATTGATTTTCAGTAATACATTAAAGAGAGTTAGACTTTGGATAACCACGTGCAATAGTTGTAGAGAGGCGATCACTGTATACACGTCAGCTGATTAGTTCGCATAATTACAAACACGTGTCTTTAACTACATACTCATTTTTAATGGAACTAAAATCTTCATTCCGAATGTACATTGCCATTGTCATAGATAGTTTTACGCGAACATACTTAAAGTTCGTATGTATTTATGGGACAAAATAAACATACTTTCTGCCATTTAAAGTCTATGAAAATTACGATGAAACCTTATTGTCAAATAGATACCTGATAATCTGTTGGTGCTTGTGTTTGCACGGCGGAAGGTTGCCCCATGGGGGCAGGGATCTTGTTATTGATGAGGACGGAATATGCAAGGGTAAATTAATAGAGAAATAATATGACATATAAAGCTACTTAAAAAGTATTCAACAGGATACTCATTGTGTGCATTATGCATCAGTTTAATATACAATAATGTAAATATTATACGAAATAACAAAGCATCTCAGCTAAATACGCGAACAAATACCATGCACAACAAATCAATGTAATTAATGTTTATTAAGAAATCGAAAATTTAACGCATGTGCACACTATGTATTTTAAAGGTCGTGAATACAGATCTAGATGTCGTTTTTCATACAAGAAAATAGCAAATCCATTGACATTCCTAATCAGGAGTAATTCCATCCTGTGAGCTTGTATATGTTGTCCTAGAAGAAAAAACAACGTTTCGTTTAGGTAAGAACAAGTGATTGTTTTCTTGCGAACATGAACGTTAAGGAAACGTTCTTTGTCCTGTCCTTTCAAAATGACGGAAATGTTTCTGTCTGAGAAATTTTAGCGAGGCTTCTTGCAACATGTA
The DNA here is from genome assembly GCA_007844125.1 of Sinonovacula constricta. Lineage (NCBI taxonomy): Eukaryota > Metazoa > Mollusca > Bivalvia > Cardiida > Solecurtidae > Sinonovacula > Sinonovacula constricta. The sequence goes on from CM017570.1 coordinate 48,544,017, forward strand.
AATGCAATTTTAAGATGTTGTGAATGTTGTCCTTTTTGAGATTGAATGTTCTGAGATATGCTCTGTTAATGATAAAAATCCTGAAATAATATGGGTATTCATTTAATGCCATCACTAGGTTTAAATTATGATCGTATTATTGGTACGTCAATACAACGAACAAACTGGACAGTTGTTTTTATTATATAACTCATGTGTATTATTACGGAGCAAAGTCATACATATTTACAGGTTTTTCTATTTTCAATGTTGGGAGTAACATAACAAGGACGCCGATTGACTGTAACGAGATTAACATAATCACCAGAAAAGTATCATGTTGGTTGTTGACAAATGCCTGAGATGGTTCCGAGGTTACCGTTGGCCTCGAATTATGATGTCAGTGGAAGTGCAGTTTTTAATGTTGTGTGTACACTTTACCTTGTATAAAGTAAAAGGCCTAGTATTAGAGTTCCGACAAAACGAAAGTGTTCAATTAGAGAAGTACTTCAGCTGAGTCGCGTTGCTCTTGTGGTTCTACCAAGACAAGTATGTTGGATCCACATTTACCAATAATAGAAGCCAATAGTGACCCTATTTGGCATGAATATTAGTTCAACTTACACAACACACACACATTGGTATCCGGATATCCGTCGAACGACCCGAACGGATATCCGGATATAAATCTTAGTTAATTCCGATGTTGCAGTCGGATGTGTGCAGGGTTACTACCGTTTCCATTGACCTAATTAAATCGTCATTTCAATGAAAATAATTAGATCAACAATTTCATAGGCATAGGCACTTCACTATTTTAATATTTTTTTCTACGGACCTCACAAAATGTCGACAAACATCGGACTGAAGATTGGAAGGCAAAACTAATGATGTGTTTAGAAAGTGAATGTGAATAAGTCAAGATCTCCGTGGTCGAATGAAAACATAATAAATTCATCAATTCATTTATACAATCCAAACGGACTTAGTTAAACATGAGTAACTGATATTTGCCGACAAACCTGTTATTTGTCTACATAACTGTAGCTCTATCTCTTCTTAATAAAGCCGAACAAACGAAATTAAAGATAATAATTCTTAATCAAAATGGATAAGTAATATCTTCAAACAATGGCTGTTAATTGGCAAAATATTTTACATAAGCTTTAGCACATTTATAAAACTGTGAAGTTAATTAACGTAATTAAAGATGGTATTCGCTAAACAAAATGGATCAGTAGACGCTTCAACAGTTGGCTGTTAATTAGCATGTTACTATACATACCGTCATGCTTTAGCACATTTCTAAAACTGTGAAGGCAAATAAACAATACTGCGTGTCACCAACTGTCACGACTCGTCGATAATCAGTTACACCAGCTTGTGCGTGAATGCACACTGACATGACAGCAGAAAGATAACTTAGAATAAAAGCCAAAACATTTAATTAAGTGTTTAACATTTTACATTTTAAGCGAATATCCGGATACCAATATATATATATGTCTATCACGAATACCATCGTACCAAAAGGGAATTTTGACCCTGTTATTTGCGAATTCAAGTAATGCTGAATGCAGGGAAAACATTAAATACACAAACAAGTTTGCCACTTCTTGAGAAGTAAATGCACAGTATACGTAGGCCTTATCATTACTGAACGTCAATGCATCAGGGCTATCTTAAAAGATGCCAAAATAGAGTATTTGTAAAACTGACATAGGGAAATTTCGAAAATTCTAACAACTGTTATTAATAACGATACTAGACAGACTACGAAGTGAACGAATTATGATGACGTAAAATGATTCACATAGGATTCAATTCTGGTTTAACCTTTGGCAAAGTGGCATACTTTTGTTTACAAAGAATATTAACAGAAACGCTGATTGTGACGATCTAAGCTGTTAGCTGCAAAGTAGAGTTAAATGTCATAAACCAACATCGTACACAAATTCTAACGTTGCACAATGGTATTGTTTACATTAGAATGTATTCGTTTTGCCTATATAATGCTAAATTGCGAAACCTGAAATATTATTTGCGTTTTTGAAAACATAAACAAAAATGACAGTATGCGTACTCTTAAAATTCTACTATTTATTTATTAAATATGATAAATTCGGACAGCGTTTTGTCTGAACAAAAAATGCTGCACAAAATATTCCAAAAAAGTGGTATTTTGCGTCACCTTATTCATGTTCCATTTCTACTAAATAGGAATATATAAAACTGTTACAACGCATAAAATAACAAGGAATAAACCCCAGAGATACCGCATTGCAACCGATTTCACAGAGCTCTACCCTCACACTCAAAGGTGTTTCTTAAATGCTTACAGTGAAAACAAAACATATTTTTTTGACAAAATAGCAAGTTTAAGTGATGACATATTCTTAGTGCTAAATTATGAAGTTATTACAAAAGAAAGCGGTGACGTAAATAACTTTTACATTGTATATGAGTTAAGTCATTATATCTATTGAACCTCGAAATATTGTCATTTTAAAATCAATTAAATATTTGAATGAACATAAACAGACAACATTTGTCTTTCCTATTCATACAACCAGAGTTCATTGCTATGAGCACTTACAAAACAATCTTGCATTCCGGTGATCTCATAGGTCGATTTGTTAGATAGTGTCCAAAGATAAAGTCGGGGTCAAGATGACGTAAAATGCTTAAACAGGGAAATTAATGATCTTCACATTAACCAAAAACTATGTTATGGGGACAATTACTTACCAAACCTGCCACCTGAAATATAAAAAAAGCACGTTATACAGACAAATATTTGTTTAAAACGCTAAATACACTTCAAGTTATGGCTTCATAATGAATTTTAAAACGCGGTTCGTATATAGACGCATTGTGAATTTAGACGGACACCATCACAAATAATTTATTTAAGAATGTATGCGGAGTAAGGGAGGCTGTAAGACGTGCATGCGTTTGCTAATGCTATGTATATTGACGAACAAATTAACTCAATTTATTGTTTTATAAATCAGCTTAAATGAACCTATACGCGAATAGGATACACATTTTCTGACAGCAATAATAGTCTACACTGTTAAAAGAAAGGCTCATTCATTTTGATAATAATGTTTTTCTCTTTTTTTTTTAGATATGACGCGCAGGTTTAATAGATAGTTTCCATGTGATGTTATAGGGACTGATAAGGCAGCTTAGGGCAGCGATCCTTGAAGCCTGAAACTAATGCAGGCCGAATTCTGGAACATATGTGATGTTTAAAACTCACCACTGTATTTTTATTTTTCAGTATATTTTACTGAATATCATATCACATTTAAGAGCTTTTACGTTGTTAAGGTTTGGCCTGAATGTCAAAGCACATATGCAACCTGTATTAGAAATAGCAATAATGCATTCCTAATCACTGGACAGAGATATTGTTTGTAAACTTCGCATATAAATTAATCTTAGACGTAGCTTTATCTCTGCTCTATGTATCATTATCCAGCAACAATAATGATTTACTTTCAAATGGACTGCTTCTATGAACAGTAATTGTACAGAAGTTGTCGTTTAATATTGAGATGTGCTCTTCACTGTTGCTCTTTAACATGGTCAGCAGATACCTTTAATTTCATGTGCTTAACTATGTTTGTATGAGGTTTTAAAATATAAGGTTGAATAAGTACAGAGAACCGATAAAACTTGAGGTAACATGATGAAGATTTAACATATAAAATCGAGATTCTACACGCACCTTTATATTCAATACGCAGCACGATCAGTACCCTTGTCACTATCTTCTATAGTATTTGATCGCATTTTACGTTTCGTGAAACGGCACTTAAGAAAAAAAGCATACGAAACAAGTAATGACGACGGACTGGCGGAGATAGATACAAAGATTTTCACTCCAGCAAGGGAGATTGAACATGTATATGTATGTATAGGTTTAACTAACAAGCTTCAATGAAGGCTCTAATTTTCTTTCAAAGAATGGTCCTATATGTGTGTATATTCAACAACCTATTGGGTTCACCAAATATGTGTTTTGTATTGTAAATAATGCGCTTGCTATGGACAAAACACCAAAGGATAACGGTTTGTAATTGTATACACTATTTCTTTTAGCTGTAGTTTTAAACAAATCGGTGTTTTGCAGTATTGTCCTGTCAAGGAATACATTAATATAAATTCCATCAAATTGGCATTGTGTCATTAGATATCGAAGCAATATAGATCAAGTGTGATTTTACGATTTTCTTCTTGTCCTACAACAACCATCAACATAAAATTGGTACGGCGTACTTCATGTTAGATCAGGTTATTTATATCATTTACACGATTTATGTTTCGAATACAAATTTCTTATTTGACGGGATTAAAGACGACATTTAAATGTATATAAAAATATCAACGGTGTATTGCTTACGATAAACATAATGATCCGTCGATTATTGTGGACCCCATATCAAGGCAATGTGACTGAATGTGGTAATAATGGAGGTATTCTGGACAATGCGTTCAAAGGCAGCAATGTTTCTGCTTCAAAACCTTCTTCAAATAACTGGGTTGCTATTAGTTGAACAATATAAATGGTATTCAAGTAAATTGACACCGTCTTCATAGTATTACTAATAATAGTTATGTTCGAAAACTCCATTAAGAGCGGACGCAGTATAGACTAGCTGACGTTCAACAACTACGCATTTGGTCTGAAATAGACTTAATTTTCCTAAGATTGGAATTTAAAGAAATTAATATCACACCGCAGTAGGGTTTTATACATTAAGATGTAGGTGATTATCATGGTATTGTCCCTATTAGTATTGTCGGTCGATTCCTACGGTTCGCCGTAATGAATGCCAATCAGAAAATTGACGCAAAACAGAGGGAGGTCAATTGTTTCGCATATATGCAATTAACAGAATCGTGTTGGTCAAACCAGATGTAGTAGTATTTGCTGTTGGAGTTGTATTGATGTTTGTATGTAGCGTGCTTACATTTTTAATGCAAGTAGACATATTCATATTAATATGTATGTTCATAAAGAGCGTATTGTTACATCAGTATTAGTGAAAACATATTAAAATATTGGCAGATTCGATTTGTACATAGGTCAAGTGTTAACACGCGGTACAACAAAACACGCATAAGTATGTGCAAAGTAGGTCAACATATTACAATGTGATGCTCACTTAAACTGATTAGACATAACGACTAAACCAAAGCTAACGGTTTATTTAAATAAATCTGATAACTACTTGTAACATCGTTGTTTAGTTCCTCTTATTAGTTTTTTTTTTGTTTGTTTTTTGTTTGTGTTTAAAAATTCAACTACTGAGTTTAACCTATGTATTTATAGATTTTATAAATCAATTGATTTAACTTGCTTCATTTTTGTCAAAAGACCCATTTAATGTAACACGCAAAATTAAATTATAGTATGATACTGTTTATTGTATAGTTCGTGCGTGCATATAAAATAATCGATCTATATTGATTACATTAAAACTGAAGCTACTTAAAACAACAGTATATAGATGTACATTCAATCTACTTAAAATAAATCATCATTATTGGCGCCTCTAGATTTACCGACTCGTTAATAAATACTTACAGCCACTTCCTTTGGACCAGCACTACACATACCATAGACTTCCTCAAGCGTTGAAAATGAACAGACGTTAGTGACTGTGTTGCTTACTGGATGTAAACGTTTCAGTCTCATGTACGTATCATCTAGCAGCATTAGAGTCCCATCATCTAGACAGCAGCAGCTACGGATAGAATTCGACTCATGTCTTTCCTGCGGAGTCCAGATGTTAAACTTGTGCCTTTTAACATTGACTAGTGGTGAATTATATTTATCGAATTCTTCAACTAATGCCATATTAAATATGAAGCTGAATGAGGTTTCTTCAAACATACGTTCAGACTCTTCACAGAGAGACTCGGCTTTTCTTGCTATTGCATGACTCTTCTTCTTTAAGACAATTAAATGCGCCTGTCTATCTTTAGACATGTCTATTTGTGATGCGTATTTACGTAGATCAGCCTTGATGTTTTTACATGCCTGTCGATTTGCTTTTGCCTTGGTTGTAAGCGTTTGCCGTATATCAGATATGTCATCAACACCACGTTTCCTCATATGTTTTATTTTAGACAACATGGTCTTTAAATATTCTTCTAGTCCATTCAAATAAATCTCTTCTTTTTTTCGAATACGTTGTACATGTTTATCTAATGCTTCCATGACTTGATTCACATGGTCAAGCGCGGACTGAAGATGCCCAGGAATAGCTAGTATGTCCGGATCGGCAGTTAGATCATCAACCGATTCGCCGATGTGTTTGACATCTTTGCATGATCTGAAACATAAATTGACATTAAACACGCATCTAGCTTCCAATCGAGTTATATATATATATATATATATATATATATATATATATATATATATATATATATATATATATATATATATATATATATATATATATATATATATATATATATATATATATATATATATATATATATATATATATATATATATAAGCACATCATTCCAAACATTATCCTCGTATTACTATTTTACGTGTCATTTCCCTCCACTTTCTGCTACGACTTCTTCAGCTATAACCAGCAATGTAACAGTTTGCGCGTATTTCTGTGTAATGCAGACGCGCGCCATTTCGTTGTATAAAACTAGGAAATATAAAAATAACAACAGAAAAGACAACTGTATGTTTATCACATAGAGAATATTTAAATATTGTATTATGTTTTTAGGCGTGCTTGATGAAAAGGAATCTACTCCTCGACATAGTTAAATCCATAGTAAATCTTATCAAATGTAAAGCTGTATTGCACACAACAACAGCTACTATGTCCATGTGGCGAAGAATCGTTACATTTTTCTACATTATAAAATATCATGCTTATCTTAAGTCAAACATTATGCAGAAAAGTCCCCTGAAGAAATGAACGTAGTGAATGAAAAATAACAAGGCTGATTAGCGAATTGTAGCCTTGTGTATGAATATATAAAATGTATTGCTTATTTTCTGTTAAACACGGAAAAGCAGAAAAGCCCCTGGGAGAAATGAATGCATAGTTCTGAAGGTATAGTAACATTCTGTACTGATCCATTATTAGGTTAACGTTTAATGTATTAGTTAGATGTTAAGATGCCATCGTCTTAAGTGGTTAAGTTTTAATCAACAGGCGCAAACACAATGCACATTTTTGAAGAAATATATAAGCGTTTAATATGTCAATACTAATATATGTTTATATTATCTTGGCATATAAGATAACGGTTCCTAAACAACACAATCATGATGTGCCGGGCAATATAATTATCTCTTTCAGCATAATTGCAAATATCCATGTTACATGTGTTACTGTTAGCGTTTAGTGACTTGTTCGAGTCTAAATTAATCTGACTTATTGTATTATACTATCGCATAGGAAGTAAATATTAATTGCATTCTTCTTCCAAAAAACACCTTGTATACTTTATTTGTAATAATATTTAGGCTATTGGTTGAATCAAGAAAATCAGTATCTAGCATTGATGACATAATATTAGCAGGTCGTGATAGACTTGTTGTTATCTAAGTTATTGCTCTTTGTTGTCTGTATAAACAATTTCAATGTAGTATCTGGAGGCAAGCACAGTTAGAAGTGTTAATTCTTCTTTATCGTTAAATACATTGATGCCATTTGATTGATTTTATTTTAAATTAATATTTACTTGTATCATCCACCAGTTGGAGTTGAGTGGCAACAAAATATCCACATACTTGAACAACTTGGCAGGCTGTTCAAACGTTTCACAGCTCAGTCTAAGTGGGAACACAATCAAGGATTTCGAGCCACTAGAGGCTTTGGTAAGTCCGATTTGTGTTGCTTCTTTACCTCGTGCCATTTTTAATTTTAACTTTATATATAATGGTAAATGGTAATGGCAAAAAAAAAAGACAACATCCAAACTATTTCTAGTCTAAAAATGAATCATTTATTCATATACCATTTCGGCTCACCAGTTGCGACCTAGCTAGCAAAATGTACTGAGTTCGTCTATTTCACTTAGTGACATTTACTGAAGCAAAACATTGACCACTACCATTTGTCTAATACTTTAGAATTCTTTATTTGACAAATCAGGCACCAATTCTTTTGCACAATTCTCAAATCACAATATACAACAAGAGAGAACCATGCCACAATTAGGTTTTGGTTTGACAGGATTGTCAAGCTTATTAATACAATGTTTATTATGGACAGGGTTCACAGGCGTATTTCCCTCAGTAAATAAGCCCAGTTTTGCCCTGCACATGAAAAATGGATAATATTCAGTATTTCATTGCCGAAATGTGAAAATTCGATGCATTGATGCGGTTAAGTGTCTACGGTAGAAGCTTGATTGAACTTGGCAATTATAATCTTGCAGAGAATTTCACAAACAAGACAAAAACAGATGGGCCATGTGATAATATATACTAGATAAACAGTTATGCTTGCAAAATCTCCCCCCCACCCCCACACACACCTTTTTTATTAAACATCTCATTTTTTCGACAAATAGCAGTGCTCGCAAATGACTCTACAAATAACAGTTAACATAGTATTTGTAAGTAAGTTTAACATAGTTGCTAATAATGCCTGGCCGTAACTCATTTGACTGCTTAGCTTCTCACCACGTGGATTCGGATCAAAGAACTTAACAAAGATGGCCAAGAAGCTGAGGATGAAGATGGTGACGGTAAATAAACTAGTGAAGCTTTTTTCCATTTTTTTTCATTTTTTTTTTGTTCTTTTAACTAAAACATTGTGTTTGACTTACGTAGTAGTGCGATTAAAGCATCCACGACAGTTACGCGAGACTACACTAGTTAGATGCTGGGCCGCGACATGGTGTCTGATTATGTGACTGGTTGTAGTTTCATGCAATAAACAGTGAAGGCAGCATCTACTTCAAAGTGACACAAATTCAAAATAACTGACATAATGATAATGAGTTGATGACCCCAACCAATAAACATTACGTTTAACAGGTGTGCTGTTATTCTTTGTTAAGTATGATGGTGTTCTTCAGTTTTAACCGTGTTTAACCTCAACTATTTGCTGCCCGAAAATACCTTGCGGAATGCTGTTTATTTATGTCTTATATCGCAAATTGTTCAAAAGTATTAGCGTTTTAGAAAACAATGTAATGACTAATATGTAGGCAAATCGTGAATCACAACTCTCTACTCGTCTTAAGAGACATCGTTTTCCTTGGTGAGCCACGCTGCATACTTCCTTTTTTTAAACAGTAAACAACATCATGTGAAACTTTTTTTTTTTGCTTACATGATATATTATTATCCTCCCAGTTATAAGCTCCAGCTAATCTTAATCCATGTGAATGATATACGTCAAACGTTTAATATTGTACCATGAGTAGTTACACATTCTGCCCTATTTAATAAAAAAACAGCAATCAAATACATATATTAAAAAATGGAACAACATAAGTTGAATTTGGGGATGGGATGCTTGTGACATGGAATGCAATTTAGTTTTAAATGGATGACTAAGTTAATTTGTGTCTTACATTATTTTTATAGTTTTCTTCCTCAGAGGTTCGGAGGAGAAATTAAGTAGTTAGCAGGAGCTGCATATCCCAATTAATTCTTACATTAACCCTATTTTGCTGGTTTTCATTGACATTGTTATATTCAAAACATTATAACAAGTACCAGCTATAAAGAGTGTAAAGAGAAATAGAGGAATAAGAAGGTGTACTGCTCTTATCTGGCACTTAACTTTTCTATGAAGAAGAGCCGTATTGTAATAAAGAAGAGTTGTTCTATTAACCAGAGCTTTGGTTCAGGATAAAAGCCCACAACAAACTAAATAAAAAGATGTTCATTAAGCCAATGCCACTCGGTTTGTACGGAAACACATGTTTGCCCTGGTTTGCCTTCAACCGATGCAACTAGTTTCGTATATAAGCCGATGTGACACATACTGTCCATGTGTGGATACACCCGATACCGCTTGTTTCGCACAAAATCCCATGTGACATGTTTATCCAGGTCTGCCTACAAACGATATTAAACGCTTCGTTCATATGCCGATATGACACCTATTTGTCCCGGTTTGCCGACAACCGATACAAATTGTAACGTATATATGCATATGATTGACATATTTGCACAGGTGTGCCTACACCCTATTTTCTACATAATCCTATGAGACACATATTTGTGCAGATATGCCTACAACCGATACGACATGTTTCGTAAATATGGCTGTGAGATACATGACTGTCAAGGTGTGCCTACAACCGATGCCACTTGTTTCGTTTGTAAGCCTATAAGACACATATTTGTCCAGGTGTGTCAACACCAAATTCCACTTGTCGCGTACTTTAGCCGATGAGACACATATTTGTCCAGGTGTGTCAACAACAAATTCCTCTTGTCGCGTACTTTAGCCGATGAGACACATATCTGGCCAGGTGTGCGCACAATCGATACCACTTGTCACCTACATATTTTCCAGGTGTATCTACAACTGATTTCGTGCATAAGCCAGTGGGTGATATCAATGTGTAGCAGTGTGCTTTCGTTCATCATTTAAAGAGCTGTTTAATGCTTGTTATAATAGTGTTGGCATTGTGTTACCCGTGGTCATTTAAAATGTTATTGAATGTGTGTTATAATATTCATGGCATTGTGCTACCCTCATCATTGAAATGAATATTTAATGGTTGCTATTTTACGTGTGTTATTGTCCTAAACATCATCGTTTAAAGAACTATGTAATGTTTGGTATCATATTTGTGGCATTATCCTGAACAGCATCATTTAAAAAAGCCTATTTAATTTTTGTTATAACATATGTGGCATTGTGCTACCTCTTATCATTTAAACGGTTATTTACTGTTTGTTATAATATTTGCGGCATTGTGCCTTCTGTCATCAGATGGTATTAAATGTTTGTTTTAATATTCGTGGCATTGTCCAACTCTCATCATTGTAGGAGGCTATTTAATTTTTGGTTTTATACTAGTGGCATATTACTACCCACATTATTTAAAGAGACTACTTAATGTTTGGTATAATACTTAAGACATCGTGCAACCCCACATCTTTTAAATAAATAAAATAAATTCAGTGTTTGTCATAAGCGAATAAGTTTTTTTACTGCTGATAACGGACTTACATATCATTTAGAAATGTAGAAAATAGCATGTATGTTTGTATGCGTGTGTGTATGTATGTATGCATGGATGCATGTAGGTAGGTAGGTAGGTAGGTAGGTAGGTAGGTAGGCATGTATGTAGGCATTTTTGTTTAATCTCAACAAGTTGTCATGTTTTCTTAATAAAATATGATTTTTTACCTATATATACACTCATTTTATTTAGCATAGTGTATGCTTTGTGACCTTGCTTAGTGAAATAATTTATGATAATATGTCTGCGGTTAATGTTCATAGCAGTAGCAGCCTACTGCTACCCTAGTTACCAAACTCGCCGTAGTTAGCAGTGAATTAAGTGATTGTAGTTGTTGATAGGTGACGTTTAAATCGAAACCATAAACACACCGGCAGATTAACAGTTGAATTCAGACCTGTTTACTAGTTTTACATAAATGATCACTAATTAAAAATACGTTAAAGGTGTACGTCTATTAACAACAGTCAGACTTTAGTTTTAGTGACATTTGTATATGTCCGTTGTGTGTGTGTTTGTTTGTTTGTGTGTGTGTGTGTGTGTGTGTGTGTGTGTGTGTGTGTGTTTGTGTGTGTATGTGTGTGTGTGTGTGTGTGTACACATGCACATATTTGCATGTCAAAAAAAATAAAATAACATGAAACTATATTGAAATGTTTCCCTTTTACTCGTTCATCGTGTTGTTCGTATAATAACTTGAAATATATAACATGTACACTCTGTTCGATTATAAACTTATATAAAAATATCAATAACTGTTCAAGAAGGGTTAGCAATGAAAACAAATTCAGTTGTATATTACATAGTTAAAACGGCCATGGTTGTAAACTGACAACAAAGACAATTGTATTTAATGGCATCCTGGACCTAGGTGGCCAAACATCAGGTGTGAAATATCTGTCATCCGACATCTTTATCGTCATAATATGACTTTGCCCCTCTGTTTTACCCCCTTATGCACAATAATGGTACATGCCATCACTAAACTGTGGCAACGAAAACATTTCATCAGTTAATTCTGCGTCATTGCATCGTTCAAAATCGTTGAAAATGTTTGCTCACATTTAGCTCGCAGAACAAGTTCAATCTGCTTCTCTGTCACGTGTTAGTTGTGAAAACGCAACTAATCTTTCAATTTGACTACCGAAAACTGATCTATCATTGAATCACTGAGGAACTTCGAATTTTCGTTTGATTCGTCCACCAGTTTCGCAAAAAATACTACACAGAGCAGAAACTTTCCGAATGTTTGACAACTAATAAATGAACGTTACTCACTTTTCGGAAAGGTCTATATAAAAATTAACTAGATCGTAAACATTAAACTCGCATGTAAATACCTTTGTCCTGAGCCTTTTCAAATTTTGGTATATGTTGGAATGCTCAAAGGACTTTGTCATATATTTTTATTCATGATCACAACACTGTTTCTTATGCAGTGTGGCGGTCGTAAAAATGTTCCCGTGCATGCAATCTATGTTTTCATATAATTCATCCTATATGGATTGTTGTGTATATTTCTTTTAATGGACACTGGACTTTGCTTCCTCAATTCCATCTTCAAATGAACATGATGCTATATCCAGTATATATTTACTCTTCTCTAGTCATTTTTTGTTGATTAGAAGCTGATTTCCTCTACAATTAAAACTTTTTTTGTAAAAAGTAATAGCCCTCACCCTTCTAAACACGATGCGGACATTATTTTTCAATGATGTCATAACTTTCGTCATCATTTATCTTAGAAAACGTCAGCACCTGGACATTTTTATTTAAATAGATCAATTTTCGTTTCATTGCTTGCATCTGAGAAACCCATCAGCAAACGCGAAGATAGAGCTCTGTAAAACTGGCTTAAGCACCGTAATCGGTCCATATTGCCGACTGACCGTTCCATGGTGGTAAGTGTTGGTTTTAATCTATTTGTTAAATGACTCATCACATATTTGTTCTTTTACATTTGGCTTGCATCTGAATACCTTTGTACTCCGCCTTTTCAAATGTTGGTATATGTTTCAATGCTCATAGCTCAAAGGACTTTGTCATAAAATCTTATCGTCGGCTAATTATACGGTTATATCTGTGTGTATCTATTTTTAGACATAGCTCTATATCGGTTACTTGTACGACCTTAAACCTCAATGCAGGTAGTTTATATAGCCTAATAACACTATTTAGTAAATTATATGTCCGTATCACTTCATGTCGGCAATAAGTACGACCTTATAACCCCGTGTCGGTAATTTATATGGCCGAACAACTCAACATCCATGACGACAACGTCTACGGCCATATATCTCAATATTGGTAACTAAACTCAATGTTGGCAAGTTTAAGGGCATAATATCTCCATAACGGTAAGTTATACGGCCCTAAACCTATATGTCGGTAATTTATACAGCCCTAAAGACCATACATACTATCTTTAGAGAACCCGATCAATTAAAACTCAACTTCCCTACTGATATCCTGAAAATAACAATGACAACTAATTAAGACGTCCCCATTTCTGGGTGTTGAAATCAAAGTCCCGGATTGCTTTGTAGGAATTATTATGAATGAAGCCGTTTCTTCAAAATACAGACAAATGTTGGTCTATAGTTATATTGTCAAATAAAATCGTTTAAAGTGATTTTAAAGAAATGGATTATTTTATTTTAAACAGTATTTGCTTTAACTAGTCATTTCTTTAAAAAATACTGATCATGCTGCTGTCATTGTAATCCAGTATAACACGCAAACTTCTCTCGTATAACCAAAGTCCCCTATTGCTGTGCAAGAATAAGCATGTATGTGTGTCCCCAATTACTTGGAAATTTATACATTACTGCGTGTCCCCGGTGCTGCTGTAAATAATCACATTGTTTCAAATTAAGAAGTTTTAATAATGTTCATCTACAAACATTATTGCGATATAAGCTTATAAGACTCAAACTTAAAGAAGTCCACGTTTATACCGGATAAATAACACATTACTTTTTGACACCAAATACATGCATTTGTGATTGAGTGTGTGCGTGCGTGCGCGCGTGCGTGCGTGCGTGTGTGTGTGCGTATTTTGTACAGATGAGGGCATCACAGAACAGAAGCAGTGACAACACACACAACGGACTCGATAAGTTTACCATGTTGACACTGAAACCATCAACTGAAAAAAAACAAGGTGCATGAGTGATATTAAATAATAATTATTTTAAACACATTTTATATTTTATAGACGAGCCAATTGAAAGAATGCTAGAATAACTACTTATGTTGTATCTACTAAATGACATTACGTAACTGACAGTGAAAGATATTTAACAGAAACAAGCTTCCATACTTATAACCGTCAAATTGGCAAAAACACGTCTACATAGAATTGTATTTAAGAAATAAGATGAAACATGAACAGTATCAGTATTCATGTTGTTTTACCAGTGTGTCGAAATATGAGACAATATTCTAACACTCAGTAAACTTTACCGACTGAGTTTGGGGCGCAGTCCACTGAATTCAAAAGACCAATAGACATTCGACACCAAAAAATTGCAGGAGCGGCGGTGTTTTTGTTTTCATTTGAAAGACATACAAGTTTACATTACACGCAGTAGATCAGTGTTTACATTCCTCATGTTTTGTTTTCGACTATGTTTAAAAATTCGATAGCTTTAATGGTCCCGCCACCAACTGCTATGTAAAAACACGATTAGCAGGTGTCTTTGTGTTATTTAACGTAACCAATAAATGCGCAATATAAATGTAATATTTCGGGTAGATTTCGTTAGATTTCGCCAAAAATCGTGGATAGATGAAAACTACAAACGAATACGCATTGTTCAATAATTATATCAGGAGAGACAGCCGAGTGGTATGAATGACTGCACAAAGTACTCTTTAATGCGTGATTTTAAAGTATTTGAATCCGTGTCCATCTAAATTTTAGTTTAAGAAGATATAGTCCTTTTCGTTTCGCAATAACACTTTTACTTTATTGTTTTTAAATTTTCTATGTTTTGTCTTTAACTTCTGTTCTGTATTGTATTATTTAATTACCATTCATTCAATAATCGCACACATCCAACACACAACCCTATAACACAAGTATAAGTGTCGGTGTCAGCTGCGTCATTCCTTTCTGAAAATACCATCTTTTTGCATGCATGAAAAAAACAGCAATGATTATCAGTACATGTTTAACCTTCAAACTGAATGCTGTTCTACTATGCATAACTATGTCCAACATAGTGCTCTATCTGAATAATCATTTTTGTTAAAACACGCTGAAAATTGTAAAACAAATGGTGCTCGCATAACTATACAAGTATATACCTTCGCGGGAAACTTTCTATTGATAATTGGTTGAAGGTAAAATAATTGAAAACGGGTATCAGTTTATTTCTTACGTTAAGTCTATGTACATTTGACTGGCGTGTGAACACATTTGTATTGTGCCTTTTTCGAGTTTGAATATATCTGTTTTAATATGTGTTGCAGTTTTCATGGAATCCTATATTTGTCCTTACCTGTACTAGCCAAAAAATGCAAAAAAATGTATACCTTGTGTTTGATATAATACCATTTATAGAGTATTTATTTGTGTGGTCGTTAAGTATCTTAGTAGAAACAGCATGTATTTATTATGTGTACATTTTAGTATTAACAATGTTAAACACATTAGTTTATCTTCCATGTACACATTGGGTGATCAGAAGGCATACACCAGTCTGAAATATAATACTTACGTATCGACGGAGTCAGAAGAATATCTCTCAACACAAAACACCAATCTGATTGCTGTATAGTATGTAATGCAATACAAAATTATATCAAGAATGAATCATCATAAACACAAATCTGGCGATATTCTATTGGTCATGTACCTAAGCTAGACAGAAATATGAATGAACTGATTGCCATCCGATAAGTGTGACCTGAGTAATGTGTATAAGTATATCCCAGCGGTAAACTAACAGCAAATGGAATATATGATTTGCCCCTTTGGGACGCCTTAAAAACACCAATTGGTTATTTCACCTACAAATATACGAGTTTAGGTATCTGTTGATTACATGATTTAAGGATAAATACATTGATATCGGGGTCCATGTTACCAAAGTTACAGAAGAATAATAAAACGGTGACTTCATGCGGCTTTAGGCATGGGGGCCCAGTTTAAACAATATTGCCAATCCATTGTTGTACTTCAAATATAAGGGTAGTTCCATGACTGGTTTGCCCGGTGTCAAGATAATGTAATTGGATGTGTAATATGCTATGTGATAACTGCATGCTTTTAATGAAGGCAGTACCTCTATATCAGCTTCAAGTTAAGATAAGCTAGATAAGTGAGATAATTATGGTGGGACGATAGACCCAATACACGTAAAGGAGAATTAACAACCTTGCCTGTTAAGCAGACCTGCTGTTTAAGAAACCAATGATATTGGTTTGGTTTATCCGTTTCTTCAAACCACACTTAGGTATATTAAGTATATTGAAATATCTACCAACGAAGGCATCGAGCTGACATACCTTTTATTTTATTTCCAATTTCAAAAACGTTGACGTTGTTTTTTTTTTTTTTTTTTTTTTTTGTTTTTTTTAAAGGAAGTTATGCTTAACATTGATTTCGGAGCTATGTTTGTACCGTTCACTCATAATCTTTCTTAAAAATATATATCACTTGTAATTTTGAATAAAATCTCTGACTGATTAAACGGCCGATTGACTTTAAAAGGAAGTATTTCCAATAAATAATCGTAACGTGTTTAAGGACATACCAATTTCAAAACGTGTTGTTAGCGATCACAAAATATACATTCGATATGTCAACCTTGTCTCATGGTTTAACGTATATAAATATATACATACGAAAACACACACGTAGAAACATGCATGCACACACTTACGCGCACACACGTATGAACACATGTGTGCACGTGCACACACATAACACACATGCGCGTACCCGCACACCCCCATCCCTAAACACACATTCATGTACAAATACGTACACCATGGCGACGGTAAAGAATATAGTTTATCGTTTGATGTTTACTTTGTGTGGATATAGTATTTGACAGAAGTAAATTATGCAACTTGTACTACAAGTCATCGACAACTAACATAAATCACTATTTTTTTTTTTTAAATACAAAGGTTTCCGATTAAGGAAGGTTTGACATGGTTTGCACCGTTTCTTTAATCGCACAACTACCATATTAAAGTGGGAATTTTCACTTCTCTTAAAGGAGGGGTCTTCATACCAGAGTTTGCCATATGGGGTGTATGACCTGTGACAGTGAAATAATGTGCGGAATTTGACGTGTTTAATCCATCAAATGCTGACAACTTAAATGAAATACACAATGTATTTAAACATGACGTACAATTGTTTTCGCTTTTTCGAATTACCTTGAAAAAATGGACTTCTACTTAATAGCAGCAGTCACACTTTTGGAATTGGAGTTCTGCATGTACATACGATCAGGTCGATTGTGCAATTCGTTCCCAAGATAACAATACGTTATTATGATTACACATATATTAATAATATTTGTATTGTTTACAGCAACAGTAAAAACAAAATGGTAACTAAATAATTGGTATTGTGCTTCCTATGAATGGTGTGTGCATTTCTTATTACCCATAATATAGGTAAGGCATGTTCTAGAATTCGTTTAGTCTTTCCATCGCAGGGGCATACATGACTTATATACTTCACTTCTTAAATATAAAGAAGTAATCAACAAAATCCCGCGCATGCATGTGCATTGACAGCAAATCAATGAATATTAAACAACAATCATTACGCTGAGTGTGGATATGTACATACCTGTGGTCGAGAAGACATACTGGGCATACAACAACATCATGCTGGCGACAGAAATATTCCAGAACCTTGTCCGGATGGTCTTCACATTTCTCAGTTAAAATATTCTGCACTCTCTTATCGGTCACACTAAGGACGTTATGCTTGTCATCAAAGTTGTCATGTATTCGTAAACATTCTGAGCACATATACTTCTGACAATCAAAACAATAGCGATCTGCATTATTATTCTTATTCGCTTTCAAACACACTGTACACTTGTATTTAATATAATTCTCAGTCGTGGCATCCAATCGACCACCGGTCGCCATTTTATTATTCAATTGTTCTTGACTGTCGTACAGCGTACTAGGAATGCACTTATCACACGGTTTTTTCTAAAGCAAATGCTGTTGGTTGATCCTGATTTTATACAATTAATTGCATATATGTCACAACAAAGCTATGTCCTTAACTGGACTGATTATACACTTTACTTCTGTCGAGCCAGAGTATAGCAACACATGCAGACCGCTTTGTGATGAAGATTCGTGTTTGAATGTGCAGTATGGAAGGGGATATCCGCCAATATTCTAATTACTATTTCTAACTTTCAATAAAAGGATTTGTCAATTCAAATGTCACGTTGTAAAATGCAACACCGCGCATGCTAAATACCGCTATCTAATTACATCTTCACTTTTATATATCACAATAAAATGTTCAAATTTCAACGTTACAGTTGAACACTTTCACATTTCCCGCACATACAATTTACAAGTTACAAATCACAGGGCGATAATAATGAACACAGTTTACATTTCTAGAATCTAATTAACAAGTTATTTACCAAGAGCAGCAAATCTCTAATGTAAAATGAACACTGCGTAACACCAGTTTAACATTACGACGCAAGGGGACGATTCTAACACGGGAATGTCCATCTTTAAATAGAATGTACCGCTTGAACTGGTCCGCGTTCATGTGTACTTTAAAGTTGTGAGTTTTTACCGACAGAATCAAACATATGCATTGTTATTTTGTGATATATATAACAGCCCCTACACCGCCCACCCTCCCCACATCAACCTCTATGGTCCCGACCTCTTTCATTTACAGGCATATATCCTGATTTAAGCGAAGTGATCTGAGCTGGCAAACAATATTGTTACCGGTACACAGTTTTGAGTTACAATCCAAGACCTCCTACGTAATCAGGTGCTCTACCACCTGGTCTACCTGGGCAGAGAGCTTTTAACCGTCCTTTTTTAGTCAGGCATCAACTGGACTGAGCCATCAGTACCTAGCCTGTTCCCGAATCATACGGCTCTCTGAAGAATCCCTTATGGCGCCACTAAAATGCTGGAGAATTCCCATCACCGAGGGATCCTGCTCGTGAGGTAGGTGCTCTAGCAACTGAGTTACAGGGGCACCTGACTCTGGGGAAAGCATACTCTACTTACTACATCACGTACCCCTGTTGATGTAGTTCAATTCCAATGCATTGTAAGCAAATCCGAATGCGAAACGTCCGATACGTATAATAAATTGGATTGATTGTAGCTTTAAGAAAACAAAGACTTATATGGTACAATTACTTACAGAGTTTTAATATATACATTAATAACTACTTTGGCAAAATATAACGCGTTCAATTTGACGCCAAATAACGTTGGTTGTTTTCTATTGTATCTCCTTTAAAGAATAATTTATGATTATGTTCAATTTTAAACTTAGTGATGTCTATATTTATGTGGTACCGCCACATAGCGTCTGAATGCTGTCAATTCTTAACATGTACATTAGTAATTTGTGACTTCAGAATTATGACTTTGAGACTTTTAACTTGTAAATTGTAAGCGAACATAAAACTTGTGACTTGATAATTGTGAATTGAGATTTGTATTTCCAAATTGTATACGACAAATATGAATTAGATACGTGTAAACACGAACGTGTTTGTGCAAACAAATAGCATATGCAGTGTTGCAATTTGCAAATTACTAATTGAATAATGGCGGATATCTCCTTCCATAGTGCAGTGTATACATATACACCTTCTACTGGACTAATGGGTATACGCTTTACTACGATTTAAATTCGATGCTTACATATGTTCGCAAAGATTATTTTATCAGTATGGGGTTGCTGCGGTCACGGGGATTTGCATAGGTTGTGGTGTAGATGTATATTAATGTTAACCTGTCGGTCTGAATAAGCATCTACTGTAAGTTAAAACATAAACGATAAGCAAAATAATGGAAATCTCTATTAAGTGCAAAGATAGCTGCTTTATTAAAATACGTTGAAATTGGAATGTTATCATAGAAATAACAAAACAACTAATGAAACTATAGAGATAATGCACGTATTACATACCACAGTGAAGGGACCTTGAGCATTATAAGCATACGTCTGCTATCGGTTGCTACAATTCTACCCCAGGGTCAGGAATATATCTACGAGCTATTACTTACAAATAAAAGGTTGCAACTACTCAGTGCGTTGACTCACGACCCATCATCGCAAGGGTAAGGAAGTTTCGGAACGAACCGTACCGATATCACGTCATAAGAATAACATATCATCATCATCACTATCATCATAATCATCATACATCACCATAATCAACAGCAGCATAAATCATTATCATCATCATAATCACCATACATCACCATAATCAGCAGCATACATCATCATCACCATAATCATCATACATCATCATAATCATCATACATCACCATAATCATCAGCAGCATACATCATCATCATCATCATCATCATCATAATCATCATACATTATCAACATCATCATTAACGCCACCATCATCATCATCATCATTATCATCATCATTATCATCATCATTATCGCCAGCATCACCACCATACATCATAATCATCATCATCATCCTCATGTTACATCATCATTATCATCATCATCATCATCATCATCATCATCATCATCATTATAATCAGTAACATCATCCCCATCATCATAATCATCTTTAGCATCATCTTCAGCATCATCATCTTTGTGGAATTGTATTTTGCCTTTTGTATTGTTTGAATGTCTCTTGAAAATCTCATGAAAATGTGCATTATTTAAACTAGAATCGACTTATTCTACAATACATTCATATACAATACAGCAAGCTACATTTGTTATACCATTTTGAGGATAAAACAAATATGTTTAACAAGATTGTCAGTTTTAGAACTTTAGAGATCCAGTATGGTATTGATAGGGCAATGCTTTAACATTTGTGTGTTTTAGCTACTATGTGGAAGAAAACCACAGACAATTGTCTGATAGATCCAAATGCGCACATGATGTCAGGTGGAAGACCTCCCCATATTAATTCCCTCGACCGAATCGGGACGCGAAACCACGCGGAGAGACGCTTTGCAGTCAGAAAAGTTACATCGGTGACGCTATTACTTCTCCACGGGCGACAATTTGTGTTTAAAGCCAAATCTATTAAAAATATAGTTCAGCATGTTTAACAATTAAGTTTACGCCTTTGCCTTAACTCGTATCTGTCATGCTCACATTTTATTACACATTTTTGGTACTGGAGGGTAAACGGTGTCATATCAATCAAGTTTCAGTTTTAATTGTATAGATATATCCAAAAGTCTTTATTATATATGCATGAAATATGATTTAAAAGTAGCTTTGAAGGATTGATAAAACCTGTGCACAAACTCAAACATAGGTGATCCAATGTATTATGTTGTTTATGTTAACTTATAAGATACCATAAGATACGATCAAGACCAAAGATTTTCAGTTAAGATATATAATAGGTGTTTGAGTGTAAAGCTTGTTTGAAAAAGTTATAATATGTGTGTTGGTACATTATGTCGTATGTTATGTATAGAATTTAAAATACTTTACCATATTTGTATAATGACCGCTGTGCACGCTTGACTAGTCTTTAAACAATAATAAATGAATATTTCAAATGAATTCCAAAACTCGACTGTACCAGATACCGTTAAAATGTTATTATAACAAGTCTGAAATGGTTTAGCTGTAAAGTCGTGTTTGAAGGCTTCAAGTTTCAGATTCTGTAAAATATTGGCTTTTGATTGCATTTGAGAGAGTACTGATGATTATGGCGAGGGATTGCAATATAAATTCATTAATTTAACATGATATTGATACTCGTCAGTTAAATTTAGATTTCTCAAGACTATTTGGGAACAAATTGGAAGATACGAGATAAAGCAAATGTTCGTTTTAAATGTAAGTAAATCTTGTTTCATTTACTGCTCAACAGTGGTTATAAATAATATATGTTTTACAATATTAGATAACGATTCATTTCAAAGAAGTGTATATAGAGACTAATAAAAAAGAAAAACAGAAGAAGAAGAAGAACAGAACATAGTCAAATCAAAGTAAAATCTGCCTCGTTCGTGAACGATTTGGGAACGTTTCATTGACAGCTAAATGTTTGACTGGCCCAGCTACACATGACTTACACCTGCGCCCTTTATGAAGTCATAATGACTTTGCAATTAGCTCAATATTCAGATTTTAAACATTATCCATATAACATTGTTTGCATGATTCCAAGGGTGTTTTGTCGTTTTGATAAGGTTGCAATTAAGAAGGGGTGAACGACTTTTGTTAATGCCAATGTTCTCACATATATTTACTGTTTCTAATTGTTTTGTACCTAGGCGTTTTTAATGTTTTAAATTACCATCATAAGTCCTACCAGATGAACAGCTGCATTGTAATTCTAATGCAAACCGAACTGTATATAAGGCTTATCTAATAAAACGCTCGACATGATTGTTATCAATAAGTTATCAATAACATAGCTCTGTATTTAAATACATATCGTGTTAAAGTGTCATACGACAATGCCATTGTCTCAAGAAATGTGTGTTGCTTGGTGGTATTGTACAGGGTAATATAAACAATGCAAAATGTCCGTGTGTGGATAAAGTGTAGACTTAGTAGTATCTAAGACAGTATGAATTTCAGTCTATAAGTATTACTTAACGTATGCACGGCTCATTATTTGTTGTGTATTGTACAGACAATCTTACTATTAAAGTACTTATTTTTTATTTTATACCACCTGTAAAGGGTACTTTGTCCAGATATCATGCAATAAATCAAATTCTTTACTGGTTTCTGTTAACTTTCTTCATGACACCTAAACTTAACAGTCGCTATTTTTCAGCGATTGGTCAGACCTATCCTACACAATGCTTTATTCATCTAAAAATATAGGGTTGTTAAGAAACATAATATAAACATGGTTTAATACAATGACAATATAATTTAACACTATTTGTAGCGATTGGTGACTTCCTAATAAAGATGTTTATTTCGACATATGTACGCTAACGCGCACGTAGTCTGTTTCAGTTGAATGGGTTAACTTTTAAAAAACGTGTCTCTTATCAAGAATACAAAGGTCTAGATTATGGACCCGAAAGTTCTGATCACAACAATGCCATGTTCTCGGTGTCTGTTTAGCTATTCATCCGCATATTATCCGCCTATCTTGCATATCAAGAGGCAGTTGTCTAACATTTCAAACACCTCTAACTTAAACATCAATAATGCTCAAAAGTCATTTGAACTGTCTACCGATTTGTCTGCAATTTATGTATGCATGACAACTGGTAAAGTGTTACGTATCAATAACATCATACCGACACTTTGATTCTCGTGTTTGGAGTATTGTTTCTATCAGCTTAAAATCATCTGCGTATATTTATGAACTACATAAAAATGTTTTATTTTCATTAGGATTGTTGTGTTTCAAGAAACCCATCAGGAAGTGCAAGGTTAAAGCTCTGTTTAACCGTTTTAAGCCCTGAAGCCAGTCTGCTGGCCAATAGACCGTTCGAAGGCTGAACGTGTTGTTTCTCTACTTTGTATAATTTCTCGTCACAATTTTCCTGTAACTAATACGTTTGAGTGATCTTTGACCTTTGCCTATTCGAAGGTTAATATTTGTTAAAATATTCACAGGGACTTATTGTCACATAAAAAGGTGCATCAACTAAGACTCACGTTTAACTGTCGTCGTAGAAAATAAGGTTTATAACGAATTTACATTTGAGATCATTTCAAATCTACCAACATCTACACTTAGGACGGAAAAGTTCGGGTCAAGAAATAGTACACTCGTAGTAGAAATTGTAGTAGAAATCCTAATAAAGAGACGTTGTACGCCTTACAGATTTTTTATCTTTCGCCTGGACTTTGTAGATATGTGTGTATAAGAGCACATCATTGAGGCCAAGGTTTTGGCTGTGATCAGATACAGTCTGCACGTTTGTGGAGTTCAGTAAACGTGACACTTTCTTTAAAAAATGAAACGTTTTTGTTTGAATGACTGAACAACCTAAACTAGTGGTAAAAACATGTTGCATGTTTTATCATTTTAAAATATCGCATATGTTTAATCTTGTGGACTCAAAACACGAAATGCCATTTATAAACAATAGCCTGTCTTATTAGACATATAAGATAACATTGATTATTTTCTAAATAGTTAACCCACAACCAAGTGGGACACGTCCATAATAGTCCCGAGATATTTCCATGTTTGGCCATATGCCAGAAGAGATGTGGATTTTAGCATTTTAATTGTATGTAAAACGGTAGTATATTATATGTATTTAAACGTATATAACTCTGTTACTGTTTTGCTTGCGGCAGCCTCCAATGTAATGATAAGCTAAAAACTGCATTGCGATGATTACCAGCTGTCAAGTGTATTGAAGTACCTGTACATGCGTTAATTTTGTCTCGGCATGCTGCAAAGGATAACAGTAATATTGTAACATGTTAACACGAGATGATCAAATGATTATACTTTGCAATGTAGATATATAATAAATGCAGATTTATCCATGAACCAGCCGCAAATGGACATCACTAAATTGTATAATAAAGAACAGGATTGTCACATTGTTATTAAAACGAGTGTTTTACTGGCTATGGATAATACTTTCACCTGATATAGATTGCGGTCTTACGCGTGGGGCCACACTTCCTTCTTCAGCTTTATACCAGGTTTACAACCTGGATCTAAATTTAGGTTGCATGTTCTGACAAAATAAAACAATAGATTTTCGGTGAACCGTTTACTAAAGGTGGTCTACATACCATCTGTTAACTGGGAGCTTTGTTATTGTTTTTTTAACTCAGCATTTTTGGTAAATATGGTAGCACTGCTCGTTATTACTTTTAAATTACACTCATATAAAACGTGGTGTATTTTATATACAAGTTTCTATGAACCAATGTTAGGAACTGTGTTGTAGCTTTTGTCCCAATGCATTCTGTATTTAGAAGAGGTGGTTGCTTTTCTGCTGAAGGTTTTCCAGCTTTCCAGTGCGTTGGACAATTGATTTACCAGGAAACATTTAACGTTACCATTATTTGCACAGCTTTAATGGTTTACAGGCTTGAACCACAAAAACAGCGCTTTACCACCACATTGATTGACATTGATTTAAATTTTGACACTTTATGTGCCATTCTTATCTTACATATAAAGGTACCTAGCGTGTTGATGATCCGACATTAGTAAGTGACGTTATCAGACGGTAGCTCACAGGGAACATGGAAATCAACATGTAAATAATTAAAAGTTGTATGCATCTGAAATATCGGTTTGACATTGTTTACTCTATTATCGTGCGAAGGTCTAGGTTTCCCAGTATAGACGAGTGCTTGCCTAAAATGCACGCAACCATTGTTTAAAAAAAATACAGTTACGTTCTAACTTATGATAAATTGTATGTACAAGGGGCATAAGTCTGTCCAAAGATTCCCTGGTTTAAGCGTACACGCCCAACGTATAATAACGCACAATTGGTCCTAAAGGTCTAAACGAGTTTAACCAATCGTTACTTTTTATAGCACATTTTTGTTTCAGCATCGCCTGATAACAATATATTACAGTTGTTTAACACCTGATCCATTCAAGCGTAAAAATTGCCTCTGACCTATATAGGCATAGACGATGTAAAACTCCATACTTTAACTTTTAAATCAGCAGGCGGATATCCTTCATTTGGGTTAATTGAACAATAGCACATTTAGTAATATGTTTGACAAAAATGAAAAAGAGTTGTCTTTGCGAATTTATAAAATTGTTATTTCCATTAGTATTGTATTACTAACTTGTATGTGTTTACATTATCAACATTGTGCTTTATTGGTGTCAGGTAGCCGCAGGGGTAACTTATTTATATTAAATATATAAAGAGAAACCTTTCGGAAATCCATTGCGAAGAATCAGAAAATGAATTGTCCTTAAAGGGCATGCCATTTGAAAACATCCAATAGCAGCATTTACCTTTAAGGAAGTAATTTTGCAACGACTGCTGTAAGATTACATCTTAAGATACACGTGTCTGTACAGATATGGTTAATCCTAGTACAATTCAGGATTTATGGTTGGCTGGCTGGATTAAATGTAACGTGTACCGTGTTTATATCTCTGGGGGTCATCAAACTGCTTGCATAACCGGCATGAATTTATCATAACCGTGTTCTGTAATTTGCCCCTTGAAACATAGTGAACCTCCATTTACCGATTGTTGTCATAAGGTCTAGATATAGCTTGGCTTTAAACAACTATGTATAGGTTTGAGTAAAGCTGTAATAGTTTAATAAGCGTTACATGATTTCATCATCATCATCACCATCGTCATCATCATCATCATCATCATCATTATCGTCACAATCATCATCTTCTTTCCCATCATCATCGCCATCGTCACCATCACTATTATCATTGCTGGTTTTAAATTTATATTGTAGAATTTAATTGCATGTTTGTAAATATATACTTTTCTAAAAAAAATGTGCGTTGGTATACCTGAAATCCTTTACAATGCAGTCACTCTACGTTATGTTTACTAAAATGGTTTATTTTAGAGATGCTGTATCTATTTTAATACTTTAGTGATTTAGTCTTATCGTTATATATTTTAATCAGTTCTGATTTTATTGGTTTGCATATTATTGGACCGCGCATGCATCTCTCATATTTCATGCTCATACACAAACACTGACCTTAGTACATGGTCTAACTAACGAGTCGGTTTAAGTTTCATCTATAAAATGTATAGGCCGCCATTATGATACATTTTTACCGCGTTTGCTTATGTACACTTGACAAGCCTGTACTTCTGTTACAAGGATTAATGTTTTTTCATATCAACTCCTCGACTCTACAACATACCTGTAAAATGTCAATCTGACAAGTACAGACACAGCTTAGATGTACTGTACTGTTTGGAGTGTTCCAGGTACGTAAAATGATATCGATTTGAAAACAGTTTTGACTATTTTGGCTACTTTTTCTAATTCGGTGGTTTTGCATATTATCCATCAGTAAAACATTCCAATACAACGTCATGTTCAGTTGCTAATGGGAAAATGAGAGGTTAAGTAGCGATAACGTTTAATCTTAATTGCATATTGCTTCATCAATAATAGATTGTAAAGCTTTGCAAACATTTTCTGACAAGGAGTGGGACATGCACCTTCTGAAATAGCGTCTTTTGAATAGTATGTTGTCTTAAAATACTGCGAAACGTGTTGTCTGATAGATGTATGTTCTCTCTTTGGTATGTCAATATTTAGTCGTGTGACATTAACGACCGAAATTTCTATTTTAAACACAAATATATCCCACCATCTTTTGAACTGCTTATCGACTTAGAAGTAATTTTATTGGCACTATGAGTTGTGCAAGAAAACTGTTTAGATATCACCTAGCTGTCATACCATACTGACTTAACTTCACTTTGGTTCGTTTGGTTTAGTTTTGATATGAGCTATAAATGATCAGCAAGTTTTCAGACGCGAAAACACTGGTATTGTCAAATGAAAAAAAAAACTCATATACATTTTATCGGCTTTTGCGATAATTTCTCTTGCAGTTTTCCGAATATCAATACAGATTATTTAAGATTCCCATGGTGTTCTTTTCATGTTAAAATGCGTTCTTATTCAGATCAGCGAAATATATTATATTCCGTATATTGTCGGTACGTATAGAATGCGCTTATATTGCATTTGCACTGTGGTATGAAAATAGGTTAACTACGGTATCAGTAACGTTGATTTTAAATACAAATATAAGATTAACAAGTGTTATATCGGTATATGCACTATTCATTTCAATGCCACGCAAGCTTAGGAAATGTTGACGTTATTGTTAACTATTTTGGCGAATATCAATATTTTGTATAAATGCATGTATAAAAGCAAGGATAAATGCAAGTATTGATTAGTTCAAACCTGTTCAGACGATCCTTAATTGTTTCGTCAAACTCTCAATTAAATGACAACATAGATTACATGTACGTTGATATTTTTTACTATGGAAGTCTGGTAGTTATTTTGGTGTTTTTTTTTTTTTTTTTTTTTTTTTTTTTTATATATGACATTGTTCATAATATTGTGTTTGGAATAAAACAGAGGGAAATCGTGAAAAGGTAGTGTTATTGCCTTATATAGCTAGTACAATGTTAACAAGAATACTTGTCTGGTGTAATGCATACCTTTGCTTATAGCAGAATATGCATCTTTAGTAACTTTATGCCTTGAAATAAATGTTTATTTCCACGTTTCGTAAGCCATATATTTAATTCACAGAGACCTGGTACAAGTTGCAAAATGGCAATACTACAGGGACTTATGACGTATTCTACATTTATGTGGACACACTTGGCAAATTGCTGCCTCCATGCCAAGTTTAACGAGGAGGAAGTAACCGATATTATACCTAAAGAAAAGACCTAAATGTAATGCCCTGTATACATGTAAGTAATAGCAATTCTTGAAAGTGTATTTTTGGCAAACTTTATTTTTAAAGCTATAACAATAATCAAACGAAAAAATAATTAAATGTAAATTAGATTAAACCGTAACGGGTCTTTGTAATTTATAGAATCTATATAATTAATGTTACTTTGTGTTTCTGTCCGGGTATGGACAGTCGTGAACTTATGTTATCAAATTATCAATATTACGATAGAGTCAAATTAGATATCTTGTGCTTTTTACATTGTACAACTTTTCATCTCACCCATCTGATAACGCTGTCTGTTAATTTAAAGCAGTATGGCCACACTATAGAGTACATACCATATAAGAACATAGTTTTATCACTTATCACGTCATATTTCTATGTTTTAACTGCTGACTTATTTCGATTTCTTTCCAAATGTCTGGCGTGTCCTATATTGCTGGCACATACTAGACAATATGAAGTAATATAAACGAGGCCCATAATTGTCCTGTTACTCATTTGCATAAAGTTGTGATACACATCCTACGAAACTAAGCAACCGACTATATAATGCTGGCTGATAATTTAAATCAGTACTGTCACACTAAAGAGTATGTATTGGCACATAGTTTTATCAGGTCATAGTTATGTCCGGCTCTGAACAATACAACATGTAATACACGCAAGGTTTACACGCCAGACATAAGCAGTGTATGTATTGATATTGACATCTTCATAATCAAAACACAAAGTGCTAAACGTGTCGTACTCTTAACTGAGACCGCTCCGCACGAGGTACACGTTCTACGTTGTAATCTGGTATAATGTACGATTAGCCTATAGTTACACAGCAAAGATCCAGTCTCAACTGGCTCTCACTTGAGTTATACGTTAAGATAGCACGAATTAGTGTTCGACAACAATACTTTAAGGGCACTGTTACATACACATATAAACTTAAACACTTTTAACATAAATGTGTCTATCATATAAATTAAGTAGTAACAGTGTCACTTGTGGACCCCAAACGTATCAATGGTAACACGGGCAATTTTACTATGTACACAGGTTTGGTCGAAGGTATTGAACATGACCTTACCGTGCCACACTCGTCCCCACGTCACATTTAATTGGAGATAGCAGGATGCCGTGAAACTTCAGCTTAGTACACCTATTCACAGATATGTCATTTGGATAGCTCGAAAGCAATAAGTTACACCCTTGACCAACAAGACTATAATCGCCACATTTTCCCTGCTGCCATTGCCTCGGTTTCCAGCTGGGTAGACATTCCTCAACCCCCACCACTCACCCAGATCCACAAATCTCGTATTCTTATTACAGTGTCAAGCCAGGTTTGCAACGTTCTATTTTTCAACGTTTTTATCATCGTTCATCGTTGACTGCAAAATTATTAGTTGTCCTAAATTTGCATAGACATTTAAACATATTATAAATATGAAACTGGTTAAAATGCATGTGTATTCGGATAAGTTAATTTATAATTCTGTACAGCAAAATGTGT
Source organism: Sinonovacula constricta (assembly GCA_007844125.1). Classification (NCBI taxonomy): domain Eukaryota; kingdom Metazoa; phylum Mollusca; class Bivalvia; order Cardiida; family Solecurtidae; genus Sinonovacula; species Sinonovacula constricta. The sequence goes on from CM017570.1 coordinate 48,574,319, forward strand.
TGTTATTATTTTTTTATTATACAATTTTATTGTTATAGTAATTACCAATAGTTCATGTTAAACATAACAAACTTTGAGATCGCATCAATGTGAACAATAATATAATCCATAGCAATTAACATTACTGTAGCTCCTTTACTCATATACATTAGCCGGCTTTGTCATTATAAAGGTTTAAGCTGGCTTAAGATAAGCAACCGCTAATATTAAGCCAAAGGTCCTGCGATACAAGGACAGATCAACACAAATACAGTCAAGATATAAACAACTTAGCAAAGTCGGTACATCATCGGCACTAGGTAGGGCAAGGCCCCAGAACACGGGCTAGCGACATTTTAAACATTTTAAATGGTAGTTAGACATGGTAGTAATATAGCTCACTTGCTAACGATTTAGCAAATATAAGTGCCGCTCCATGGCTGGGTTCAGATTCGAGATAATGTAACTAGTTTTGGTATCATGACAGGTGCTCACGGCATGCTATAAAGAGCTCTGTATCTATATATAGTCAATGACTGTTGGTGGGACAAACAGTCTAAGAAACAAACAAAGGAACAACACATTTTGTTGCCAAAACGAGTACACATCCGTTTATGTATTATATGATTCCCATTTGACTTGTGTTTGTCTCCAATATGGCATAGTCATAATTTTAATTCTTTGATATATGTAGTGAAACAATATACCTTTTGCATATTCACACACTGCGGATATTATCTCAAACTCACAATACAAAGTACATTTATATTAAAGGTACATGAAATAGGATAACATCATGTGACTAAATAGAAACGTGTCCCCGTGTATGATATCATCCAGACACCATATGACCTATTGATAACATACATTAATAACACACAATGGGGAAAGTGTTACCTGAACGGATAACATCATAATAATAAAATAAAATACACGCATTGGTGAATAACAATCTGACTTGCGACTTAAGAGCATAGTTATTCACTATCATTGTCAAACTGTATTCAATAATTATCGTCGCTTATCTGTTAATATTGATTACTGCCAATATATAAATCAACTATTGCCGTTTGATTTGTGCAACATAAATTTCCATCGAAAATATCACTAGATGCATATTAATATAAAAGTTGCACAGAAACAATGGCAATACAGGAGACAAAAAGAGAACTCTCCAACGGGTACCACGCTGAAACAGTATGTCGCCGAGCCAGACACCATGATTGCTTTTACCGGTCAAAAGAGTTGTAACCTCATCGGTGCATATACATTTCTCTACAGTAAACGTTCTTCCAGAGTTATTGTCCTTTATCTAGAGCTGCCGACTTGTTTTAACTTAACCTTAACGGAGAGTAATTCGAGTTTTTTTTTTTTTTATAAACAACATTTAAACATAATGTTCAAGAGTTTACTGTATTTATCTGCAAAGTGAATTAGGTAAATTAATAGTCAGCGAAATGTATGGTAATCAGTGTTTACTAATGGCGCTCTCTATATGATAGCTGGTAATCGAAAATCCATATGCGCGTGGTAATAGACTTTTATTAATTTAGTAAATAATGTAGTTATGCAGTCGGTAAAAGCTGGAACTAGCAATATGTCGGTAGCTTTTCTGTGCCGATGGGTGTCATTGAAGGATGCAGAAACAGTATATCAATATTTTAGAACATATATTAAGAACAGCACAAAATAGTGTCATCGAACAACCTATACATGTTTAGACTGTTGTTGTTGTTAGCCGTTTTTCTGCCGATCATCAATAACTTCTCGAAGGTATCTGTACACGTATAGTTGATAGAATTGTCCAGATGCTGAGAGAGGTATAATACAGAATTCGTACCACTTCATCTTCGTATCACATTTATACGGTACCGATCTTGACAACTTCGCGCCATGGGGTGCATGTGTTGTCTTACATTAACGAGAATTTTTAGATGTTTGATCGTTTATTATACCTCAGAATGTTTCAAAATAATTGGTAACAAAACTGAAATAACATCTTTAAAACACCTAAAATATGGAGTACAAGCGGTGCAGCATCTCCATCATACATGTGAAGGTTAATTTTCAACGCACTCACGTGATACCCGTCCTTTCCTTATATAACGTGTTTTATTGTTTAACAACATCTGACAGTCATGTGTTACCCTCTATCAATAATTGTACATGTAAAATTGCCTGTGTCGAAATTACGAATTGGTAAAAAAAAAAAAACGCATGTTGTACACATCCCGCCATAAAGATCCCTTCCATTAAAACCAATCCATATAATGGTTAAAACTTAGTTTACAGTATAAGTTCATACCCAGAACACATGGTCCTTACGTGCTAGGGAATAAAATGAACAATTGTGTTCATTATAGGTAATTCAAATGTATGTAACGGTGGCAAAATCGAAGACACAACATATATATCCAAAATGTCTTTTATTTTTAACGTAAATAAGGTATATCCAATAGTGAACTTAAAAGATGTAGTTCGCCAACTAAGTAATGTTAACACTTTTAATGTAATCTAGTGTGTATGACGTAAAAAGTTTAACCTGACTGGGTAGAAATCAAATCAATGGTAGTGCATCAAAAAGTCATATTCACACTTTTAAATGTAATCTGGTGCGTACGATGAGCAGAAAAAATATGTGGAATAACTAAGAATCCGTGGAGTCCTTGCTTAAGGGGCATTGGGGGCATCTCTTGGTTAATTTATGCTTGCAAAAACGAAAAACTAATTACATATACGCCTTATCAGGATTTTATATCTTGACTATTGACAATAAAAGAGTCGATACTTATTATATATTAATATTTTAAATTATCATATTATAACACATATGAATATTAGCTAATACACTAAAACTGAAACAATATACGCATTGACATTTTTTTAAGATAAAACAACTTCTGAAAGACTGACCGACATATTTGCACGACTTAGCTAAAAGAAATTCACAAATGATGATTTGCAGATTTAATAAAGTTGCTGACTTTGTACATAGATGATTTTACCCGAACAGTCGTCGTGTTAATTGTGTTAATTGTAATCAAGCATGTTTACGTGCTGTTTGACATCTATACGCCAATGTGCACGTAGTCTGTTTCAGTGTAACTTGTTTACCTCTCAAAACAGCCGTTCAAAATAACACGGTTCTAGATTATGGACTCGGAAGTTAAACTAAAACAAGGTACGTTGCGTTTACCCATGTTGTCAATGCCTGTTCATCTATTCCGGTATACTATCCGGCTATCTTGTGTATCAAAAGGCAGGTGTTTTAAAATACAAAAGAAATCTAACGTAAACATAAATAATTCTCACTATCCTTTGGACAGCTTATCGCCTTACCTGTGATTGAATGCCATGATATGTGCATACAAAGTGTAAATTTATTAAATAATATTGATACCATACCTACAATACAGCACTTTTGTTATCGTGCTTGGATTCATGTTTTTATAAGCCTAACAGAGTTTGCGCAGTTTTTATTTATGGAAATAGTTAAAACATATTCCCTCAGGTAAATACAGTCGGCAAAGCGTTTAAAATATGTCACTTACCAGCATCTGAATGGTGTCAACACTTAGCTTTAAAACGCCATAAGTAGATAAAGAACAGATTTAATAAATAGTAACAGGTTTGTGTATTTTGAGAAGCAAATCAGGATCTGCAAAGGATGAAGCTCTGCACAACCGTGTTTTTAAAGCAATGAAGTCAGTCTGTTGGCAAACAGACCTTTCCGACGCTGTAAGTGTTTGGTTTTCTACTTTTTACAAGTCATCGTCATAAGTTTTATATTTGAGTGGTATCTGCTTTTTGCGCTTTTCAAAGTTTAATACATTTTAAAATACTCAAAGAAGCTGTTTTCTCATAAATATACATATGCCTTAACTAAGTTTCACGTTTAACTCTTGTCGTGGTTGTTATTATAACGAATTAACACTAAGATCTATACGTATAACGGCTATTCGGGTCATGAAGTGATACACACGTGTTATTGTAGAAGACATCCTGTTAAAGAGGCTGTTTATATGATACACCATTTTTATCTTTCTCCGCAACTTTGAGAATATATGTGTATTTGGTTCAATTAGAAAAAAGTATGTTTGACAGAAATTCGAAAGAGTTGCTGCATATTGATTTGTAAATTCGATATTTCAATTGGTACTGCATTTCTAACTTGAATAGGTAGGTGTTCTTCATCTTATCAAAATACTGTTTTGTTGATATCAAGCCCCGCACGATAAACTTATTAATGGGCAATTTATATAATGCAAACACTTTCAGACATGTTTGTCAAAGAATCAGAAAAAGGAATTTTCCTTGAACGACATGATATTTGAAAACATACTACAGAATCTACCTTTGAAGAAGTAAGTGTGCGACGACTGCTGTAAGATTAGCCCTAAAAATAAACGTGTCTGATGATAAATTATACTCCACTTCAGGATGTAAGTTTGACTGGCCGGATTTAATGTAAAGTGTTCATATCTCATGGAGGTCATCGAACTTTGCTGATAACCGGCTTGAATTTGTCACAACGTGTTCTGTAATTTGCTGAAACATATTGAAACTGCTTTTATCGATTGTTGTCATTAAGCCTAGTTTGTCATAAAAGTGCCGTCTTTTTTCTATTACCTTAGATGTATCTTGACATAAACAACTATGTATAGGTTAGGGTTAAGTTGTTAGATTTAATTGTGTAAGGAGCTTTCCGTTGTTGGGAGTTTTACTTTGATTTGGGGTGTTTCCGTGCATACTTTCTGATCATCATAACCATCATCATCCTCCTCCATTATCATCATCACTAAAATCATCAGCAACATCATTAAACCATCATTAAAACCACCACCATCATCACCGTCATCATCATCATCATCATCAGCAGCAGCATGTTTGTAAGTATAGCATTCTGATAAAACATGTTCGTGTATATAACTGAAATCCTTTACAATGCAGTCACGCTACGTTTTGTTATCACATTTTGAAGACAACGACACATATGGTTTATTTTATAGATGCAGTATGTATTTTAATGCTTTAAATTAAAATAGCGTGTCTTATCATTGTTTATATTTAGGTCTTATTTGATTAATATTAGTGTCATTTGTAACCTGTATAGGTCGCCATGATTGTATATGGTTGAATATGAACACTTGACTAGCGTGTACGTCCATGACAATGAAGAATGCATATTTCAAATAAATTACAAATCTCGACTTTACAACATATCTGTAAGATACCATTCTTACAAGCGTAGACAAAGCTCAAGTGTACATTTCTCCCTGGGGATTTCCCGGAAGGTAAATTAATATCGGCTGTTAGTTTAAATGCAGAGTTAACTATCTTGCACTTCGATGGTTGTACATATAATCCATTCTCGCCCGTAAACTATTCCACTCCACAGTCTCAGTTACAAATGGGTTGTTATGACTGGTGTCGATATCTAAAATTTATTTATAAAATGACAACTTTACTAAACGACGAAATGGGGTTAAAGAAAGATCAAGCCAGCAACAAACTAGTACAATAATGTTTTATTTTAATACAGAATTAAATCTATGGCGTAACAAAATAATTACAAATGTATGAGAAACAGTTTGAGAATGCAAATAAATGTTTTCTTACAGTTTGTCCCTTTAGTAGGTGTCCTTTTAATAGTCTAATTAATAATCCAACGTCTAATAATCCTGAAGAGTTTACGGTGGAATGTCCACGTAGATATGCACAGTTGAAATAATCCATGGATGAACAATACACGAATGTAATTATTATAATTCCAATTAGAAAACTTTAATATTTATGTCACTGTAGAATATACGTCCACGTAAGTTCTTACACAGAAAGTTTTAATATAGAAGCTTTAAGTATTTCAAAACTATATGCTCCAACCTAAACATAAATCGGCTAACAAACCCAACGCATTTCTAGAACATAGAAGTCTGCACAACATTTACGAAACCCAGTTAAAAATAAACAAATGCATTTTCGAGAATGATCCTTTTCCTTCCAGCTGTTACGCGAATGCTACGTCATGCGTATGACGTCATTAATACTACAACGATAAACAACCCCTTAACCTGACTAGCGTAACCGTAAACGCTGGTGTTATACTGTTCATAACCGGGTAGATAAGGGTTAAGTAAAGTTTGCGTTTAATCTTCAGTGCATATTCTTTCATGAAAAATACCTTCTAACGCTAGGCAAATAGTTGCTGACATGGAGTTCTCAAAATAGCCTCGTTTTATTAATACACAGTTTAAAAATACTACTAGCCCATAGATTTTTATTATCTATAGTGTATGTCAAAAGGAAACGTCTAAATATAAAAACTTAAAGGCAAAAACAAACATAAATAATGACCACCATCCTTTGAGCTGCTTTTCGACTTACACGCCACATTCCAATGAAGTATGCTATAAAACTGAGTTGTGCAAATAAATTTGTTAAGATATTACCTAGCTGTCTTACCATACCGCCCTAACTTCCCATTGAATCGCATGCTTGGTTTACTTTTTTTACAAGTTATAAATGCTTGGTAATTTTTTAGACGCACCCCACTGCTATTGTCAAATAGAAACGATCATATATACTTTATCGGCTGCTGCAAAGAAATTGACTAGGATTTCTTGCCACCCGAATGTTAATAACGTGAGTTAATAAAACAGATCATATTTCGTTTTGTGCCCGTACGTACATAATAGCTATGTATATTGAATGTATAGTTTAATATAAAAAGGTCAAAGGGTATTAATAGCGTCGACTTTTAAATAAAGAAATAAGATTAACAATTGTTATATCTAATGATGCCATAGAAAATACATAGCGACGCAAGCTTTAGAAGTTATTGTTTAATGTTTTTAGCTAATACCCGTCTATTTCTATAAAAGCAAGTATCCATTGATTCAAACCTGTATAGGACGATCCTTAGTTGTTCCGTCAAACTCTCCATTAGATCACAACATATATAGTATGCTTACATGAACGGTGTTTGTTTTTTTTCTAGGCTGGTAAACTGCAAAGGGGTATCCATAGTTCCTGATTGTCTGTGTTCTCTCTCCCATTTCTTACCGAATTTAACATGTTTGTAAATACCATAGAGAACAGAGATAACATTTGGATTCATAAACCATGGCAATTGAACAAAGATAAGGAAAACTATGTCTAGACAATAACTTTATGTTGAATAATATCTGAACACATCACTGCCCGAAGTCACACATTTAGTCTCATGAACCAAGTACATCATTATGTTCATGCATGTAAGAAATGAGAATTATGGTGGCCGGTGTATGTCCTATAACCTCTTTTTTCTCATCGCTAGTTCAAGGAAGACACAACAGACACTCTTAAATGTAAGGTTAGTTTAACGTCGCACTTGCCACTGACTACGCAAACATGCAAGGTTTAATTTTATACTATAACAATTTCGGAAATTATTGTTGCATCCATCAACAAACATGTAAAACGGGGTTTTACGACGAAAACGACATGGTATAACTTACAGAATTGACACATTGGTGAAGTGTTGCCGTGATGCCAGAACATTCAACACATAGCCAACGTTAATATTTTTTAATTGGTTTTTAACACAATCAAATGTTAACTGGTCCACAACAGAACAGAAGGCCAAAATAATAGACACCACATACCTTAAAGCATTTCAATACAATAGTTAAAAGAAGAGACATTTTTGGAGTTTGTGTGACTAAATCACGTTAGACAGCCACTGAAATAGTTGTTCCATATCTGGAAATATGGCATCAACACTGACAGCAATTGAAATTATTAAAATCCGTGCCATGTGTATGTTATAAATAAATAGATTAATAGTTTTGCTTAAACAACACTGTTGAGATTATTAGTTGTACCAGTTTTCTAAATACAACAGTTACTACTAGCTACTAGAAGTTCATAACAAACCAAACGTATACATTACATGAAATCAATATTTTTTTTTCTTTTATCCAGAGCAATCTCAGTGCAAGAACTTATATAATAATACTATATATAACAATAGCTACCTCTAATGTGATCAGGTTTGAACGTGGAACCTACCGTTTTGGAAGGTACTGTTCTACAATTACAAGTTTTACCTTACAGGATAAAATACATTTAATTCATAATTAAAAATAGAAACCTCTGCATGTAGATACAAAGGTTTCTACATACTGTGTATTCACTCCAATATAGCGTGCTTCATAATATGTTTAAGTGCCTAACTTTCGGTATATAAGTATAACACAAATGGGTGTAGCTCAATATGAGATCAGTACAGACTACATTTAGATCATATTACATGCCTGTAATTAAATGTGACCATGGATGGGATATACATCTACTTGTCCTACCCAGATTTACAGATAACAGACTTACAGATACAGATGACTTACAATACTCTGTGCGGGACATGAGTAATATTGTCATCTGATCGTATCAAATAATTAAGGCTACATTATGGCCTTACCAATTGATGGAGACACAGGCAACTTAATTACATACACAGGGTTGGTATTGAAAATGACATTCAAGTGCCACACTTGTCCCCACACCCCAGATAAAAACTTACTGTGAAATTACAGCTGGTACACTTATAAACACATCTGTCAAATGGGATATCTCGAAAAAGAATTAGTTACACCCTTGGTCAACAAGACTATAACATCCACATCCTCCCTAATACCATTGCCTCGGTTACCAGCTAGGAAGAGACCACCCACAACCCCCACTACTCACCCAGACCCAATAATCTCGTATTGCTATCACAGTGTAAAGCCGGAGGGGACAACGTTTAATCTTCATTGAATTATATGTCAAAACATATTTATGGAAGTTGTTATAAGTTAATACATATTTGTGGTTTATAAAAAAATAAATACATCTGACTGCAAAACAATTAGTTGTTCCATTTTTATAAACATTTACAATCTGATAGCAATAAAACTAGTTTACATGCATGTGCAATTGTATAATTGGATAGAATAATTCATTTACATCAAATAAAACACAGGTTAGATTGATTTTTTTCATTATTTACCTTTATTTACCTTTGTAATACTCTTTTACTGTCACCGTTTTCTTTACAATTTGAGACCATTAATCATAGAAAAGTAAAAACATAACGCACTAGTATTATCAAAAAAGTATGATTGTGAATGATTCGAACCAGAGACATATAGTGTACCGTACTTGTATCATTTATGTAGTCCTAGTGTACCCTGCAACTGACTTACTGTTCACATATAGATTTAACCCTAATCTATGCATTAGTTTTGACACGTGTAAACCAGTGCTTTTAGATATGTTTCAGCGATTAATCATAACTATCATACATAGTGATTTATTTATCACAAGACTAAGGTTTTGGTAAAAAGTATTCATACATTAAGCATGTTCTAATGCAAACAATCATAACACTTTAAAACTCATGTACCAATTGCTGACTTCCCAATAAATATGTAAATATTTAATGCCTAAGTACACGCTGTCCGTTTCAGGTAAAGTTGTTTAGTAATCATAACTAGCACCCCTATCAAGTTTACACGGTTCTAAATTAAATAAATCGGCGTTTAAACAAAGGTTATGTTTGTGTGTTGTTTTTTTTTCATCAATGTGGTCGTTGTCTGTTTGGGTACCAGGCTCTCCTGTATGTCAATAGGCAGTAGTCAAAAAGTATATGAAGGCTGAGTTAAAACGAATCAGTGTTCATTCGCATAATAAAATACACGGATATGTGCACGCAAACTGTTGATGTATTACGTAGCATTCATACGATACCGACATTACGGCATTTTGACTGGCATGCGTGTGTTAATGTTTCTATCAGCTTTAAATAAACCGTACTGAGACACAGTTGGCTACCATATGATGTGCCGTTGTCTTTAGCACTGCAGTTTAATGTATGGTTCAATATACATATGACCATGCCATAGTTCATACGAAAACTACACTTTTTACAGTAACTTCTGTTATTGTTTTATTGGCCAACTGAAGTGCTTATAAGAAAGAAGAGAGTTGCTCTTATAATTTTCAGGAATGGTAGTGATCAAAATACTTGCAGGATTAAAAATGTAAATAAGAACCATTGTTAGATCATTAAGACATTATTTACATTGCCCGTGTGTTAGGTATATCATAAATCAACGTCTTTATTAAAATACTACTTCCAATAATATAGCAGAGGTATTTAAACTTCACAGGCTGTCTTGAAAAGTGAGCATTGATATCCGATTGCTGTTATATTCACACACAATCGGGACCCCTCGGCGATTTCTTCGTAAATAGACCTCGGGAATCATATGCAGAGAAAGTAGTCCGTCCCTGATTGTGACCTCGCGTGATCACTATGAACAATGAAATACGAAATTCTAAATACACACTGAAGAATAGGTAAGCGTGAGATTTTCATTGTTTGTTTGAGTGTTTTAATGGATTTAGGTTTTTCTACATGGTATCGAAGGTCCCCATATTTGAACAAACGCGCTTAGGTAGCCGAATTGCATCCGACGATATCACTGAATCTATAAATAGATGGTTGTATCACTACTATGGTTTAGGAGGTTATTTGCCGAAAGTTACGGAAATGGCCAAGTTGTTACGAATGATTCACACATTAAGAAAATATCGACCTGTACACAAGTGTCGATTGTGTATGATATGCGTTTCGTAATTTGAAGTGATCACAAATGTATAACAGAAAGCCAATCTTGTATCATTGCGTAATAAATACTTAATGTGCATATTTGTTTTGTCCGCCTTATATTGTATATACCTCGGAAGCATGCAGTTAATTTGAAATTGTTTAATGGGCGCTTTTTACGTCAATCCAACCGTTGTGGTTATTTGTTCTCACAGTAGGGACGGCATGAGATTATTGGTAAACGGAGAACTTAGGCATTTCCCTGATCATAAGGTCCGCCGACGGTCGCCTAAACAATTATGTCCAATTGACACACACACATCTCAAGTCAAACGATCACACTGTCTATCACCTTGTCCTTGCAGTAACATTCACTTTATATCGTTTGAGAAACTCGAAGAGACTATCTGGACTCTATAAAGGTGGGGCCTACAGATATTTCCAACGAATGTGGCGCAGGTAGTTTAAAATAAACGCCATACCTTGCTGTTAATACGTTGATATGGGAGAAAACTGTTTTGACTTTAGGGATAATATGTGACATGATTATTTCAACTTCATTAGGAAACCATTGGGTAATCGTACTAACACTAATTATCAAATATGTAGCTGTTTTTATTATATTCACGGAATTTAATATGGGAAGCTTTTCCTGCTGTCCTGCGATGCGCCGGTGGATCTGCCAGACGTAAGTCTAGAAATCACCTACACGAATAATTGCAGAACGTTCCCAATAGGCGATTAAACCAAAGCGAACAGCAACATTGAATTTTATTTGTTAAACTTTCAAGGTGCCAATCTTTGCAATATCTAATACTGGTGATATATAGTTACGATAAATATTGTTGCAAGAATGGCCGTTAGCTTTTTTTTTTTAATTACCTGATGATGTTCACTTTAACTTGCTGTCTTTGTTCTTTTAACGTAATCGAAAATAATTAGTAACACCCTATAGCGTAAGCGAAAATATATCGTGTTTCGTGGAAGAAAATAAAACTCAGCTTGTAATTTAAGCGGTTTATTGGGATAAATGTGTCTTGTACAATTAAACAGTTATTACATCTACATCTACAGATAATTATATAACAACAATATTGAATACAGAAATATATAAATTTGTAGGAAAAAATCACTAACAAGACGAATCATAATGGTTAAATGAACATAAATGTGGAAAAGATATGAACTTCTAAAATAAGAATTGCCATGTTGTTTTGCGGCATGTCATCAAAGCACATTGATAAATATACTTAAGCAAGAAACATTATCATAATCATAAAATATGTTTTACACTCATGCAAATGCAATAAAATGAATGATAAGGTTTAATATATGGTGAACATGTAGTGGTCGTGCAGAAGACTAATCTCTATTGCTTTATACTATCATGACGCATCAAGGGAAAATATAACACATTTAAAGCTGATAGTAATAATTGGAGACAATTATTGTTAACGACGTTTTATTCTGGTCTATTTTTTTTCAGGAGTATATATCTTTCAATGTCAGTGGTGGCTAGTTCTTTTTTCAAATATACACACGCAATTTTATAGTCAACATGTTTTTGTGCAGAAAGGTTAACTAAATGCGTCTGTAAAATACCTGTATAATTATTTCAGTAAAAATACAGAGTCAAATTACATCATCAGAGGGATTTATTATTCACCCGATAGCTGCTATCAACTAGCTTTAAATGAAATCAAAACCCAGAATATGGTCCATGTCCCCTCCAACATAAAGCTTCTTTTGTACATCATCAAAGCACAGACATCTTGGTTTTTTGATGCCGTCAATCTCAGACAGAATCTCTCCAATTACCCTGCCATTCTCTGTTACCTGGACAATGTTCTGTGAATCGTAGCCGCATAAGAGAACCTGATTTCGGTGGTCAGTCGTCACACCCGTTGCATTGGAGAGACCGAGCTGCTCATTTGTCAGACTGAAGATGTTCTGGCCATCTCTGCTCAGACATATCAGTCCCATGTTTCGGTCAGCGACATAAATCCGGTCACCTTTTTTATTCACTGTGATACTTTCAATGCTGGAGAAGAGAGACCTACCAGATGAATCTTTACTTATCTCCTGCGTCGGTTTGCCAGCCATATTGTAGACAAGCAGACTCCCCGAATAGCCTCCAAAAAGATGTCCGCTATGACACGCAAGACAGGATATGCGATGATCCATGTGGATTCTCTTTGTTTGGGTCCTTTTGCTTACGTCATAGAACGATATACACGGGATAATCTGCAAACAGTATATAACATGATTCATCAAATACCGAAAAAAGGCATATACGAAAGCAGTATTATGTACGATAACTTTTTAAATATATTGATATTTCAATATTTAGCAGGAAAAAAAACGTTATACATTGTATACATTTACTACAAAGGCATTATACATATGTAATAAAATGGGCGTATTCTCTCCATGGTTTTATGTTCACTTTAAATGACTGTATTCGCGCTAATTAAAATGTATTATACTAGTATGGACAAGTGCCTTAATTGTATACAATGAGGCAATTGATACTACGAGGTTGTATTGTATTATTGTGTGATTATTATTTATGAATTATGTAGAGAATTACACGTTCATCAACTATCACAGCGAACGGGTAGATGTTGTAGGAAAGTGGCGTCGTGAAATGGACTTTGAGGTGATTTATTGACTTGTATTTCCCACTTCAATAATGTCTCGATAGTCAACACTTGTATAGGCTTCTGTGAACAGTGCAGGTACAAAACTAAACATTTAATATTAAGATGTGCCCATCACACTGTTATACCTAATAGTTTAGACACACAAATGCCGGAAGTCGATAACATGAGCGAGCGGAATAAGCCGTATCTTAAGGTTGTCTGACCAGTTATAATGGTGGGGCAGAGCTGTTGCCAATGACTACACCGCACTTTCTCGAAGACTTAAATTTTAAATTAGTTTTGCGATGTGTAATTTTCTGAGGCTGTTTTTGTAAGGTGCTGCGCATGGTCTGAATTTATCTCTTCTTTCAGTTAGTTATTCTCACTTGATGATGGCTTACCTCTATTCTACATTCACCATAGGAGTGGCTCGGTAACTGTCTGATTACTCTATTTGTTAAGTGGCTCATCACAGATTTGTTCATTTGGGTTGCATGCGAATATCATTGGCCTGTGCCTTTTCAAATGTTGGTATATGTTGCAATTGCAGTGGTTTAGCTCCCTTGCTAAAGCTCAAGCAAATATAAGGGTAGTTCCACGACTGGTTGGCCCGGTGTCAGGATATTGTGACTGGGTGTGGTTTCATACCAGGTGTTCACGGCATGCATACACAAGGAAGGCAGCACTATATCTGCTTCAAGTGGACTTTTTCATATATTTATATGTTTATATAATGTTTCTAGAATAACGTTATGTTATTACCTGCATGTCACAGCTTAAGTGCAATGCACAGTATACATAACAATGTTGTTTTGTTGTTCTTGACATTTCTCTTAAATATCTCACCCTGCCATGTGACCTGTATATATCGTATCATGGAAGATACAGTGCAATGTAGGTAAATGGATGAGGCGGTTTGCCTCTGGACAGAAATATGGTGAAAATGTCCGGCCCTATCAAAAGTTCGAACCCGAGAGGCATTTTAGACCTGGCTGTACATTTATATAATAGTCCCGCTGCAATCGGAACATATTCGGTAATGAGATGTTTCTCTGTTATGTAAATAACACTGTCTTAAAACCGGTATTCAATTAATGTGTCCAAAACTTTTAAAACATAAACTTTTTTTATCATAGATTTTCAAGTAACAGATAAGCGTTCTGTTGAAAAAATGTGAGACAGCTGCCATCAAGGCAGTTTTCTAGTTAGAAATTCTTCACTACGCATGTCACTGGAACCAGACAGAAATGTTCAAGTAGGCTGGGACAAAAATGTTCAAGTAGGCTGATATTCCAGCTGACCTTCGATGCTCTGGTGGTCCTACCAAACAAATGTGCGTGGGGCCTTTCTTTACCAATACTGTACCTGCCTCGAGTTCTAAACAAGAACAGTTTTAAGAATATCTACCTTACATGTTTATTTTAATATATGTACATGCAAAAAAACATTGGCGAAAACGTACATGTGCTTTTTGTCATGAGGGAAAGTGCAGACAAGAGTCATTATAGCTTTAGGGCACCGGTTCTATACACGAAATGCTCTGGGTTTACACGCAACATATTGTCTTACACAATGTGAAATAATTTCGCCTTGCGTACAGTCAATAAGGGCAGTAAAAAAGCTTGATGGAATAGGCTGACTCTATGCGCACACAAGGTCTTCTCGGCAAGATTAGTACGGTGAATGAAACATATTGTTTGTTTTTAAACCCTATCCGGAAATAAGACATACTGATATCTGAACAATTATGCAAATATTAAGGTCCTATACATCACACTTGCATAATGTATATTGTATTTGCGACCTTAACTGATACCGAATGCAGCAAACCATAAACACACATTAAACAGGAGGGCCACCCTCCTTCGTTCATAAGTACGTTACTTTTGAATGTATAACTGCTTTTTAAGTTACATATAATTGTCGGATGGATTGCAACAGTTGTAATAGAAATGTTTCAAAGGGAAATTCAGCAGAATTCGGTTAATATGTATGCATTTTCATTTAAATTTTGTAATTTGGAACATACAATTAACTTGTTATAGTATGTACACTTATTAGCTTAGTTTTCCATGTGTTGCTCTTTTAGGAATTACTCTTAAACCCTTGCTGGTAATCCATAAATTTTACCCGTGGCATTGACATTATTACACAAATTCATATGTACCATTGTATAAATTGAATGTTTGAATAATTGATTCAACAATGATTTATTGATTTATTTGTTGATTGTTTTAATGAATGTGTACATTGTATTGCGTATGTTTGCAGAGAATCGTGATGATTAGCGACTACTAAAATGACATGTATGCATAAAACAACAACAACAATAATAATAATAATAATAATAATAATAATAATAATAATAATAGTAAGAAGAAGAAGAAGAAGAAGAAGAAGAAGAAGAAGAAGAAGAAGAAGAAAAGAAGGAAGACAAAGAAAAAGAAGACGAAGAAGAAGAAGAAGAAGAAGAAGAAGAAGAAGAAGAAGAAGAAGAAGAAGAAGAAGAAAAATATGACAATACGAATATAACGAATATACACACTGTAAGAATCAAACTAAGCGATTCGCTGAACGTTATCAGATCAAAACAAAGTGACAAATATTGGATTTCTTGTCTAAACACTTTGTTAACGGTAACCAGAACGCTGGTGTGTCACCTTAAACATCCATCAAAGTTAATTTGACTTGCCTGAACTTCCCTATCGGAAAAAAACAACAACGTCGCGATCAAAAGACAATCAGATCAATAAGTTTGAAGTCATTAATTGCGCTTATATTTAAATAAAACTTAACATCACCAGAGAATGAGTATTTATGGCATCATGTTCATGTTAACTCAATTAAACCTGGATCGTTATAACTAGAATGCCTATGTTCGAAGGTTTGATAAACGATCGACACACCCCTGGCTAGCTGACTATCAAGACATTTGCTTTCTTATGAACACTTGTGCATATGCTATATAGGACCAAAAAACTACAAAACTACAAATCTGATTTATTATGAAAAGCAACATTTTAATATTATCAATGATGGATATTGATATTTAGTAAGCCTGGCTGTAAGGACATAATTATTAGTCTGACCACATTCTGCTTTTGCAAAATATTCGTGTAATAAAAGTCTTTGACAAGGAACAAAATCTCAAGTCAAGCTTGGGGTTTGTACCCAGGACCCTTCGCTCCTATGTCCATAACATTAACCTCTTTGCCAAGAACACATATTATAAATGCGTTCTTGGTGTGTAGGCCCGTTCTCTTATGCATTTCATTGTGAAAACTTGTCAGGACAAGGCTATAATTTGAATTTGAAAAGCTCCAAACCAGAGTCCAAAACATGATCTCTTGACCACAAAACACATCAGAGATGCCACAAAAGCAATGCATCTAAGGTCAGTTTTTACTTGCATACGCAAGGGATCGTTTTAGGTAAAAACTGTTTCTTGCTATGAACGGCTCTCTTTTTTACAAATATATCTCTCCCGTTTTCTGCGATATTTTCTGCAAAGTTACAGACACATGAAAAAAAAAAACAGATAAAAAATAAATAAATACCAAAAAAAAAAAAAATAATAAAAATAAGGAGACAGGACCCATAGCTTATAAATATTGTCAAACACGTAGATGTGCGTTTTGTTCTGCAAGAAATTGAACAAAACAAGCAACAAACACTCATTACAGCAGTAGTATGTCGGTTCAATAAAAAGAATACTCTGGATTTACACACAATTAATATTGTTTTACACAATTCGAAATGACTGCGCTCACGCTCTGTAAGAAATAAGAGAATTAAGGACACTTTGTGCCAGAATAGTTTGAATGTTTGCGACAACACACAACCTCTTCTCGGCAACATCAGTGCTTTGAATGGAATATTATGCTTCTAAATCCTCTCCGGAAATAAAATACACTTAAATATGAACTATTAACGCCCGATATATAGCATATGCATAATTGTAGATGGTGATTTTCGACAAAAACTCACTGATTGTTAGCAGAAACGCATAACAGAGATATATTCGAACCAAAAGACACCTCATGACGAAAATGTCGATGGTCTTATCATTATTCTACGTCAATGAATAGAGAGTTATCCTATAAAAATGCCAAACATAGTGTATTGGCAACTCCAGTGAACGGAAATGTCGCATATACATGTTATTGGTATTTCGATTTTGATTTTCAACGTTCGATGAAAGGTTTTATTGCGATTTGCGTTTCTGCCGACGTTGCACACAATATTGATACATTACCTAACTTATGTTTTAAAATGGGTAATAAAACACATTTAAACTTACTCCTGTCTCAATGTATTAGTCGAGCGAAAACAGGTTTACGTAATACAACAGCGGTAAACCGACAGACCCTTAACACAAGCTAATTATAACTCCGTATCAATAAGTTATGCCACCTGCTGTCTTATTAATATATAAAAACAAGTTTTGCATATATACACAATTACGTTTATGGTGTATACCTTCATTAATTTAAAGTGTAAATGATGTTTTAATGAATGTTCCTTTAGGGAGCATTTGTTCAATTATGAACAGTTTAAACGGTTTGTTTCACACCTTTTCTTTTACCCCTCTGTCAAGCGGTCACATACAGTATTTCAAAAGGAAACCTGTTCTAGTTTCTTAAAATGTGGACAGCAGTTTGCAATAGGCGTCTCAATTAAGCTGATGCATAAACCGATTTTACATAAACAGATTGTTGACAGTTTGTTACGATACTTTCAGAAAGGTATACCAACTATTAACAATGATGAAAATAGAAAGGGAATTAATGTAAAGAAACAAAACGAAGGCGGACCAGAATAATCTACACAATTGATGATCAATATTGGCTTACACTTATATATTCAAAATAAAGTGCCAAATTTTGTTTTGTTTTTCTATCTGTAATATGTATGCAGGACGCTGATTTATTTCCCTATATATTGCCCAAGGTTAACTTGGCTTGCATGAACCTCCCTATCGGTAGAAAGGCGGTTGGATCGAATGATTGAATCTTAAATATTCAGACCGCTGAATTAATCAGGTCATGTACTTAACATGTCCATTTAATGTAGCGAGTCTCTATATCACGCATATATGTTAGAGAAACAATGACAGTTACGATCGATCAGAGTGGTTACCATATAGATTAAAAAAAGATAAACATGCGTTGTACACAAACTCTAAAATTACAAACCGACAAAGGAAACGTTAAGTTGTATTCCAGTCGGTGATACATGGATACAAGTTTACAAGCATTGCGTGTATTGACAGACAGAAACAAGATATCGTAGATGCGTATTTGTATTCTGCTAGTTATAATTATATACGTTTGTAAATATACTAGGTAAAGACTCCTTATTATATCACCACACACGCTATTCTAAAAGCAAGACATTTTGAGCATGACCTATTACTATTGCCAAATGGGCCGAATGGAATTCCTAAATCGATGTTTGCTTATGTTGTTGTTTTTAAGTATCTGATTACATATTCTAACGGCTAAATTATAACGTAATCAAAAAGAAGGTAAGAACGTTACACAATATCCAATTTGTGTATTTCGGTGTGAATCTTCTTTCTACAAGATCTACGTACAATTACTGATTTTACATGATGCAGATCTGATTACTCTAGCTAATACTAGCTATAAGCATTTTATTACGAAGCTTTCATCCCACCAGGATCGATTTACCAAAAAGAGCCAAAAAATAAAGTCGGTGTCCATTCATTAACCAAGCCATTAACGTGTAACTTACCCTTCCAAGTTTTGAATTTTGGTATATAAAATACGCGCATATCATACTGACGAATGTATTGAAACCGTTAAACGTACTAGACGGATGAAACCAGAAGGTATGGCAAAACGCGGTATATAAGGATTCGCATCAGGAAACTTGACCGACGTCATTACAAGCTACAACGTATATTTATCAAAACTCTAACACATTTCATTGGACGATTATTTGTAATACGACATCTTGTATAAACCAGTAGACCAAAGTAATATTGATTTTATGATAGCAGTAATAGTTCACACTGTTTAAAGTCCGCTAATATACTCCGATAATACAATATCCGTCTTTGTAAGTTATGAAACCTACGTTGTGTATACCCCTTTCCTTTCAAATAAAGGAAAGAAAGGTTGTTAATTTTTGTTCAGCCCTTCTTCTTTCAAGTATCTTTGAAGAAGAAAATTGCCAACATATACCAGATTTATTTACTGATGTATCAAGGAAAACAGGTAAAGTTTATTATCTAATACCACTTATTTTAATCAGTAAATTTAAAATCGATATTTGCTTTTAGGTTTTCAATTAGCACCCAACATTATTGATTTGATACGGCCGTCATCGCCGCCGATGTCAGACCTTTGTTCGTATGCTGCCAACTAAAGGCAAATTTCAAGTTGCGTTGCTATGGACAGTTTGAAGAGCACTACTTGGTGTAGATTGGATAAATGGCGTTTCATTTTAATAGCATGTTGATTCAATTATACCAATTCGGGCCAGTTTGACATTCATCCAGACCTTTTGACAGCATCCCTATGTAGGGCGAAATTTAGGATAGACAGCTTTGAAAAAGACTCATATTATCAATTGAAGCAACAATAAAATAATATCTCAAGTATAATGCTATGGTATTACAAGCATGCCAGCATACTAGCAAAGTACAGTAGATATGGCAATCATTTATTTAGAAATTATTTCGGATGGTGATGCTATTTCAACGCTTGTAAACTTCGCATTGACGTGTTTTATAATAGCATCCTCAGAAAGACGTCGGAACGTGTAGATATCAAAGACCAATTTCAATAGTCATTGCGGTTATTCTTGTATTTATTATAATGTTTAGACGTTGTATGCCCCACTACATTTCTTTAAAGCCGATTAAATTACCATTCAATCTAAGTTACTTTGTGCTCACTTGTAAGCATTGACGTTTTATATTATAACTCTAAAATCCTGAAGGCGTCTGAAATAAACGTACTTTTTAGCTGTGATGTCATCGTCTTTTTGGACAAAAATACTTAAGGTTATTCGTTTTTTCAAACAATTTGCAAGGGGTTTATCAATCATATATTTTAATGAAACTTATACTTTGATATAGAAAAAATGCCAGCCTTCGTTTTGGGACATGAATATAAATGTTTTATTCGAGGTTAAACATGTGTCATGGCATTAACAATGAACAAATTTGTTGTTGTTTTTAAAACTTAGCATTAAAAAATAATTTTTTCGATCACCAAAACAAAGTATATAATTTCCTCTGAAGAATGCCGTAGGTAACAAGATAACAGGATCAGTTCTAACCCCTTGTATCGGCTTTGAATTATCTACACCGAACACTTTTACCCACGACATTAACATAATTTAAGTGTGTTTCATTAAAACTTGTGGATGATATGGTATTGTGCTCTGCCTCACTTTTAAATGTATTCGAATCTATGAAAATTCACGAGCTACTTACAATTGGGCGGCTTCTATGAAAGGTACACCATTTAAAATGTGATATTGCGTTACGTCATTGACGATTGCTCCTGCAAAGTGCCAGCATACCTTTATGGCCTTTTTTCTATCTATGAGGTTTACTAAATGTTTTTAAGCAGAAAAATGTCAAACGCAAACTACAATGTTAGACTTATAATGCAGCACCTAGTCATGCCTTCAAATTGAATTCGCATCCGATCTGTACACTGGTCACTGTCTTACAGTCTTACAGTCTTACTTATCACGGTGTAGGATTTGTGAAAATTTACCTCAGAAAACATTTCATACGAGGTTAAGTTGACGTCGGGGAGACGGACTAATTCATATCTATATCTCGGTTTATCCAAGGAGCTTTAAGGGATACTCTAAATAAACGTTTTGAAAGCATGGCCTTATATGTATGTATACTCTACATCCTATAGGGTTACGCTAAATTAAATATGTTTCATTGTTAACAATGTGTTTACTATAAAAAAGATAGGATAATTGTGTGTATTCATTGGCTTACTTTGTTTGAAGCACACCAAAAATATCGATATATTTTCAATATTGCCTTAATAGAAAATCCCCTAATATTATACTATAAAATGGGCACTCTGTTTGTCATTAGATAGCTACGCAATGCACAAGATCGGGTGTGTTTTACTTATTTTTATTATGTTCCTATCCCAGCCCTTAAAATAACAAAAGTATGAATTCTGTATATATGGCCAGAGGGTTTAACATTATTGGCGCAATATGCCTCCTTTTAAAATATAAAACAATATCTTAACACGTTTAAAACAAAATTCTGGCTTAAAATCTGCAAACATAAATTACGACACTTCTTACAAATAAATGTTAAGAATAGTTCCAACAGCCATCGACTCAATTTCAGGACAAGGGCACTGGATTTGGCATCACTAGACGTCTTCTCATCAATATATTTTACAACACTCTTTCTTTAAAAAAAAATAAAAAAATAAATAAATAAAAAAAATAAATAAAAAAAATCGATGATTAATTGATATATGCCTTAAAACAATAAAAAACTTGTATAAACCTTAATATAACACATTTGCAGAGTTATAATAAGAATGGTAATGCTCGAATTGTCGATTAAGAGACGATGCACTACAGGCTAAATGACCTTTAATACCAATATATTTGGTCTGACCTTGACTCCTGTGCATTCGCATTAATAGCCAAATACTGTATCCAATGCGGTATGGAGAAATTTGATGACACGTCATTTATGGCTTTCTGTATGGTTAAAAGTCAATTGTTACCATATAAGTATTTCTGTCAGTATTGTCGGCCGAAGTTTACAGTTCGACGCAAAAATGGGTCAAAGGCGGTAAAGCCCTGTGAGTTTAATTGTCGGTACTTCCTGTACTTCCTGTAATTCTGCAATGGCTGTAGTAATGCATTGGTCGATTTGTGTTTTTCATGTCTTCTTATAACATATGCACATTTCAAGTATGCTATATATAATTAGGTTTTATAAAAATAATTGTGATACCTATTATCCTCATTTTAATACACATCATATCATTACAACAATTCATTTTAACAGTTATCTAAAACCATTAAAGTTATAGAACAATAAGACAACACTTAAACTATCTCTTGCTTGTTAAAATCAATGACAGCTATCACGGCACATCACGTGATATCCTAAGTCGTTCAGCACAAAATAAAAGTAAACAGAAATCTTCCATCTGTATAACATACAAAAAGCCGTCTCAAACAATTTTAGAGACATAGTCATCTGATGTTTTAACACACTAGATTTTTTACAGATAAAGTCCCGATGCAGCAACAAAGTTAAGCAGAGATTATAGATATCTTTACACTATATTTAATAAAGAAGTTATGGAAAACGATATGACTTGTCTTGGGATTGGGATTGGGATTAGCCGGCATTTTTGCCGATACTGCGCAGCGACATTTCTATCATTATAGCACAGGGGCACTTATGAGGTGCCCAAGGACTGAACCCAGCCGGTCCATTATACTGACACCGACGAGTCAGGCGTAATGCTGTCCCCTTAGCCCCGAGCGTTAGGAGGGAAGCCACTACTACCAACTTTAAAGTCTTTGGTTAGACCCGGCCGGGGTTCGAACCCACGACCTCCCGATCCGCAAGCCGACGCTCTACCACCTGAGCTATTGCGGCCGGTTGACTTGACTTGATCTGTGCACGGTCTAATATGTTTGTATAAACGTAACATTGGAAAGTGTTCCCATTATATTTTACGTTATCTGGCCTTGTGCCTTTCAGATAAACGGACAATCATGCTCCAACATTTAGAATACAATAGTATGTCTATAATGTTAAAATACCAAACATTTACTTCTATAATTATGTATCCGTCTTTAAACATTATGGAGAGGACACTTAATATATCCCACAAAAAAAGAAAGCCAATAATTGTGTAGCTTATTATTTTCAAAGATCATTTAAAAGTAAAATCGTTCCGCTTTATTAACATAAACATGCACACATGCCAAAACTGCTTAAGTACTATATTTTGTTTAAAAAAATGATGCACTTTAAAGATTTCAGATAGCACACGTTAGTGCCGTGAAAAGTCCTTCATCGCCGATGATTTCAGAACTCTTCTTTTATGCTACTCTAGCAGTACAAAAGCACACACTAAAACAAGCCACGGTGGTATCAACAGACTGTAGTGTACTGGTGGGTATATATCTATGGGAAAGTGATAGGATTGTGTTTTACTCTGATGCAAGTATTTTTTCTACCACTGTGGGTCGCTTGGATATTTATCAGGGATTGTATTACGTCCTTAGTACAAAACAAGACAAAATGTATATTCACATACAATCTACATGTTCATTTCATTTCTTTGAAGCAGTCCAAATAAACATTTGCAGTATTGGTTTATCAGAAATCATTTAATATTGTTTCCCTACAATTGAAATTTCTCATGGTTAAATGAGTAACATGTGTATCCGTAAATTATACAACAAAACATCGTTCGACATGTTTTAATGCCACATACTACAAATTTATACCAACCCGATTAAATGTCAAGGCTATTTTAGAGTAAAAGATGCAAAACAAACCCGATTGGCAGTCCTTACAATTACTTTTACTTGCTGTATACCAAGGCCGGTCACGGTGGGAAGATTCAAGAGGGGCGATATTCGAGTTGACCC
This sequence comes from Sinonovacula constricta, assembly GCA_007844125.1. Taxonomy (NCBI): domain Eukaryota; kingdom Metazoa; phylum Mollusca; class Bivalvia; order Cardiida; family Solecurtidae; genus Sinonovacula; species Sinonovacula constricta. The sequence continues at coordinate 48,598,220 of CM017570.1, forward strand.
GCGCTGTTCTGATGGCTTTTCAAAGACATGTATGTCGGACCTTACTTTACCATCAATAGAAGGACACTCCATAATACTGTAACGTCAATGAAATATCACTTTATACTGCTGGTTCCTTATTTAAAATGTTTAAACAATACTAAAGGAGAATGAACGATAAGAATATATATCACAGTAAACGTTTTCCTTGATGTATGCACTTTCCTCTGACCATTGGCAATAGAGTAGATGCTAGAAAGTGCACATAACACTCATGATACCTTTAGCAACATAATATTGCTGTACCAAATTGCAGATAATTGGCCCCTTCTAGCAAATGACCAGAAATAAGGGTAGTAAAACAGCTTGGCATCTCTGTGTCAGCTTTTGTTATATATAAGCGACACCACATAAGGTCTTCCCCTTAAGAACAGTACAATGAACTTACAAGAATATATGCTTCTAACGGGCAATAAGATAAACTTGTTGCTGAGCTTTTAATTGTACAAGTAATTGTAGATATGATGGCGATGTTCGACAACACCCACACCAACATACATCACACCCATCCCCCGATTTGCTGAAACGAATAAAACTGATAAACGTGCCCCAAATGGGACATTGTGACCAATATGTCTGCGAATTTAATTGATACCGAATCCAGAAAACCATCAACACACCGAAATAAATCTTGTCATTTTCTTAAGAAGTAACAATTCAATATAGGTTGATCTTTTTAATACTGCACATCGATACATATCGTTCTATGAAAGAATGTCAGCCCTACATCATTTAGAATCTGACTAGCGAAATGTCAGATATCCAAGTTATTAATATTTCGTTATTCTCTAAACTGATAATTTGTGTGGACTGTGCTGTCTCTGAATATGCACACGGTATCGCTACATCACTATTCGTATCACTATTCGTTTATAAACTTCGTATGCATAAAAGCGTTCTATAGATGAACTATTGAATTATTGATTTAAACTTGACTGATTGCTTAATTATTTGATTGTTTAAATGAATGCGTGCATTGTAATTTATATTTTTGCACAGACACGCGATGAACAAAGACTGCAAATGGATCTCCACGCATGTTTTCTTTAATGACTCATTGACACATTTCAACATGTTTTGATTAATTTATTTACCTTTAAAGTAGGTATCTTCAGTTGTTGTATACCTCTAACCTCTATTTTGTTGTTGTGTTTTATTCACACATATGGTCACTGTGGATGACAGATATATATATGGTCACACACAGTATCACACAGGTAATTATTTTTCAGTTAATTTAAATATGGTCAGCAGTCTCCAAGGGGCTTCTTACTTCAAAATGATAATATATATTAATTTTGATCGAACTGATTTTAACAATGTATCACAGAGTCTTTAGAGTATTTTCTCAATTGATTTATTTTAAATAACAGTGCTATACAAATATGAATTTATCGCATAAAAACACCAAAATGGTGACTCAAACTAAGCAATAATTACTGCAGCGGCAACTTTGTAATTTCAAAGAAAGTGATAAATGTAGTGTTTTTTTTTTTCTTTTCCGCAACAATGTGTTAACGGTTACGGTGACGCTGATATTTCTCCTCACGTTTTGCTTAAAGTTAATAAGATTTGCCTAAAGCTCCTTATTGGGATACAAACGGCGGGATCAAAATATAAGAGTTTTTCTGGCATCTAATGCAATCAAATCAGTTAGTTAAATTAATATACGTTTAAATTGGTAATTGTACCAGACAATTGCCCTAGTGATTCTCTTTATCACGCACTAGGTTCAGACACACACTGACTGTAAGTGACAATCTTCGTTGGTGGATGCAAAGTAGATCTAGATGTCATAAACGTATATCGTACACAAAATCTACAGTTAAACACCGTCAAAGTATAAGTTTGATTAAGTTATATGCACATTGCAACATATATTCAAAGAAAATGCACACATGTAACGGTATTCTTATGGCAGATCTTTAAAGATGTTGCACCACACCTGTGACGAGACATTATTAACAGAACAAACCCAAGAGATACAGCATTGCAACGACCAGATTAGTGTTCTTAAACATGTTTATAAGAGCTCTAAGCACGCACTTTAAAAGAGGTTTCGTAAATGCATGCAGTGACAAGAAAACATATATATTTGAAACAAAACAAAAATCAAATCATAACGATGACGTATTCCTAGTGCTAAATTATTTAATAAAAAACTATACTCGAATTAACATATCTTTACTCTGTATAATACAATTGTCTGTATCTGTAACCACCTGATGCACATTCACGTAATCCCATCAGAGGTAATTTGTCAAATAATATGTAAAGTTAAATGCCGGTTCCAGATGAAGTAAAATGCTTAAAAAAATATTATTAACGCTGTTATCATTAACCAGAACATTATGCTACGGACAGTATTACTTACCATTCCTGGCACCTGACATATTATAACGACGACTTGTATGTCAAACGGAAGAAATACTCACTACACGTGTGTTAACATAATTAATTTAAAAACGCGTTTCCCATTTGCATACATTATGCAACTAGGCCGATATAGTTACAAACAATAACGTATCTTTAAGAATACGTGCTTGGTTGGTGAGGCTTTGGCACGTTTATGGCTTTTTAACTGTTACGCACATTTACTAAAACTGTCACGCATTATTTCTATCAAACTAGCTTTAATAAAGCATTACAAGAAAATAATATGCCTTTTGTGACAACAATATTTTTTACACTGTTTGAAGACCACGAATTCAATTCGAACATTATGTATATGTATGTATAAATTATGAAACGAAAGATTCATATAAGCCTAAAATAAGCCTTGCCAATACTTTTTTAGTTTACTATTTTCTTAGAACTTCTTTAAAAAATGTATGTGCGTATTTTACTGATTACTGATTATTGCAACAAACACAAGTCACTTGCACTTCCAAACTACACTTACTTTAATTGATTGAAGTTAATGTCCAATCGACATAGATTCAGATAAAAGTTGTCAATTTGTACACTAATTTAGTGTCGTGATATGGCCGTCACAAGTAGGGGTTTCAGCTGGGTTTTTTTTTATTGCAAACTTGCCGGGAAAACTACGGCGATATGTGCATATTGTGTGCAATATTTGGTGTAGGTCGCTCGATAGTGCCTGTATGTAGTTGTTTTAAGAGAGTACTGATGCAATAAGGTAGTCTAACATTGCGGGTCACTTTGATATTTATCCCAGCATTTCGTTTACATGATTATTTCGGTGGACAGTGGGTTTAAACATCTTCAACAGAAAAACGCACACGCATATTAGATTAAAGCAAGCATTGCTGATTTTATACATCTAGTATACTGTCCATGATTAACCAGCATGTCTGAGCATATGTGTAATATACGTTAGAGATAGCAAACATTTTTCTGCGAATGACTGGATGGTGGTGTTACGGAAATACTTGTGAACTTCGCACTGAAGTGTTGTCTTCCATTGTGCTCTATGCCAGTCTTAAATGTGTCCGTATCCATAGCTATTCATTAGTTGCTTTCAGGTTGACGGACTCTATGAAGTATGCATGCGTGTGTGTTTTGGGGAGTGTGCGTGTTTGTGCAGGCTTGTGTTTATGTGTGTTTGTGTGTGTAGGCGTGTGTGTGTATGTGCGTGTGTTTGTGCGTGTGGTTGTGTAGGTATGTGTATGGGTATGTGTGTTTGAGTGAGTATGTGGGTGTTTCGTGTGGGGGTTTGTGTGTGTGGTGGTTTGTTTATGTGAGTGGGTCTTTGTTTGCATTTTTAATTGTTTTTGTAAATATGTTTTGTGTGTGTGTGTGTTTTAGTTTGTCTGAGTATGTGTGTGAGTGGCTGTGTGTGTTTGTATGTATGTGTTTGTTTGTGTGAGTGAGTGCGAGGATGTGTGTTTGTGTGTGTTTGTGTGAGTATATGTGTGTGTGTGGTTCTGGGTATATGTGTGTGTTTGTGTGTGTTTGTGTGTATGTGTGCGAGTGTATAGTGTGTGTGTCAGTGTGTGGGTGTGTGTGTTTGTGTGTGCTTGTGTGCGACTGTATAGTGTGTGTGTGTGTGTGTGTGTCAGTGTGTGTGTGTTTGATTGTTGAAGTGAGTGCGTGTTTGTGTGAGAGTGTGCATGTGTGTTTTTGTGTGTAATTGTTTGTGTTAGTTTGTGAGTGTGCGTCTGTGTGCCAATGTGTGTGTTTGTGTAAGAAAGTGAGATAGAGATTTTTAGAATGAGCTTTAAGAAATAGAGTTAATAAACATTAACGGCCTAGCTTTTTAGGTTTGCAAATTCAACACCCTATTGCGTTCCCGTAAATTATATAGGTTTACATTGATAATTATGTGTTTATAATGGACGAAGATAAGATAAACTAATGGTTTTTAATCACAAACATACTACCATTGGCTTCTTTTTGTGAAGCACACCAAACAAAATAGTTTTATCGGATAATAATTTAATATTGTTTCCCACAATATTATTTCATTATGCCATTATGTTTACAATCTCCATGATGTCTTATCACAGTCCATTACAAACAAAAGCTATCACACATTCCTATACAGTGAGTGTTATGGATATTGATATCGCGTTTGGCGTCCGTCTAAGATAAAACAAACCTCCATCAACGTGTTTAAACACGACATCCTCATATAAATAAACGACAGTGCAGAATTATATTGCGCATTTGCTTACCCATAATAATAAGTATATTTTAAACACTTCATGATTCAACGTCAGTGCAATGTGACTGTAATTGGCCACAGTCCACTCTAAGCTAAATGTTAAAATATGAACAAGTCTTTTACGAGACAGTTAGCAAATAGTGCAAACCTAACATCTTTGCAACGGTTAGTCGGCCAAACTGGCCGACTTTGATGATGCAACCGTTTTTAAGAGCTCTATCCATAGGATTTCTGTGGGGTTTCCCAAATGCAAGAAGTGAAAATAAATAAACACAATTGTGCAAGTAATGATGTATTGTTGGAGCTTATTTTGGAAGTCAGTGAAAGAACGTAGTGAGTGTTTCAAATAATGTTTACATTGTATTTGTTAGGACGAAAAGTAGTTTTCCATATGAGCAAAGACCCAATGTATTGCTTGTAAATTGTATTTGACGTTTTAATAAAACTCTACATGACCAGAGAACACGTTTTTATGGCATCCATTTAATTAAAAAAACAGCATATGATTCGTTATAATAAGAACGTCTGTGATCGAATGGTCGAGAAACGGCCTTCGTACCACAGTCCTGTTGATGATATACTAGACATTTGTTCTGGAATAGACTAGGCAGCATTCGCTTTAATATCTAGAGACTGCTGCTTTAACCAATGAGATATGGAAAGCATTATTCACTTATCCCATGAAACAACAAATGTATTTATGCAGGTAAAATATATCACATTAATATAACGTTGGTAATCAGCCGAAGTGCTACCCGTCTGGACCAATGAACTTGTAAAGCCGCAACATCAGTACTTAATATAACAAACTATAAATAGTGTTAAAAAATAAGAAAGATTGAATGCGTATCGCAGTTTGTTGCGAAATTATTTGAAATACCGATTTGGGCATGCACTATTATCGTACCTATTTCAGATAAATGGATACATTTACACTGTGTATGTTTAACATTTTATTTAACTAGCCTTATTTTTCTCTCGAAATCCATTATCAGTTACATGCACATGAACATATTTCATGATAATGCTTACTGTTTACTTCGTGCATGTATATGTAGTGGCCTATGTAATAAGACGAAAGGACTAATCAAATTGAAATTAAAAAAAAAATACATGCATTCTATATACCTAAAATGCATCACCGTTATTAGCTCTTACATTTATGTTTTAATGACTAGTGGATTAGTTCCTATAGCCACATTCTAAGGTGTAATATTGCAGACATCATATATTAGACCACCTTCAAATGAATATTAGTAAGTGACGTTATTGCTTAGTGACTCAACATAAAGTAGGCTGTATCCTCTGTCTAGCAAGATATTAATGACGAAACATTGTTTATATATGGTATGTGTATTAACAGACATGAAATAGATTCAGAATTCTAACAAAATCTCATTTTTTCAGTAAAAAACTCAAAGTCAAGAGTTACCATAATTGAACAATGACAATGACCATCTTGCTTCTTTTCTTGAACATCGTTTTATATTGTACAATAGAAAGTATGACTTACCTTAAAGATTCGAGTTATCTGAAAGAAGAAATATAAATGGAATTAACTGAAGATTATACTAAAATAAACAATGTTGAATAAATGTATCTACTATAGAATTTCAAAGAGTATGTGCAATTAATATAGAGAAAACAAGTATTGTTTCCGACTTTTGTTACATAAGTTGACAAGCTTTCAAGAAATTACATTGACATACTTCATGTGTTTTGAAATCTCTGTAGTCAGTACACATGACATCATATTTTTATCACTATATTCTGTGGATTTTTATCATGTTGTAAGATTGGTAAATATCCACTAGAGATAAAATAGATGCAAACAATGAACGGACGACGAGAGACGGACGGGCGTACAATTGCATGGCATTCGCGAGGTGAAAGATAAGACTAATATATATATTTTAATTAAGTAGTTTTGAAGAAAATTTTCACTTGACTTGTCCTATACATTGTCTAATGTGTACGTATATATTGAAAGTCGCAAAGGGTTCCCATAAATGGTGTTCAAACAATTAAGGCCCGATATATATCACATGCATAAGTGTTGATATGATGAGTGTCTACGTTAACCCACTAATTGTTTGCAGAACCACATACTAACGATAGATTAGCACAAAAATACACTGTATGACTAGGATGTTGCTGGCGTTATCATTACTTAGCGTCGATGCAGACATATTTATCCTTAAATAATGCCAACATTTAGTATTTGCAAATCCAGTGAAGAAAACATTAATACGTAATATAGACAACAGCGGTAAACAGAAAGACCATTTACACAATGGAATTATAATATTTATTCAATAATATGACGTTTAAATTTTGAAAGTTTCTTTTACCCAGATGTCAAGCGGACACACACAGTGTTTTTAACAAAAAAAAATAAAAGGAATAGTTTGTCTAAATTTGGTCAGCAGTTTCTCACTTGATCTAATGAATTAACCGATTTTACTCAAACGAAGGGTTGACAAATTATTTCGATAATCTCAGAAAGTTATAACACCTAAAACCAATAATGATACTTAAAAGCAGGCGAATATATCTAAAATAGAAAAGCGAAACGGAAGAATCTGCAAAAGTAATTATCATTATTGTCCAACATTTATTTATTCAAAGAAAAGTGACACATATTGTGTGCTTTCAAAACTATCTGTAAACTGTATGCAGGCCGCTGATATATTTCCCCAAACTTTGCTTAAAGTTAATTTGTCTTGTCTGAGCTTCCTTTTGGCTAGAAAGGCGGTGGTATCGAACGATTAAATATTAAAATATTCAGGCTGCAGCTCAGTTTATCAGATCCATTTTGTTCAATGTCCATTTAATATTGCGAGTCTCTATATCATGCACATAGGATAGACAACATGGCAGTTAGTTACGATCTGTCTCAATGGCTACAAAATGGATTTAAAATATCATAATTATTCATTGTACACAAACTCTAAAAATTACAAACTGACACAGTATACATTAGGTTGAAATATAAATATTAATAACAATAATAAGGTCAGCATTTCAAGGGACTTCTCATTTCAACAGATTAGACACATCAAATTTAATCTAACGGATGTTTGACAAAACATCACGCACATAGGTTGCGCAAGAGATGGCGTATTCTTGATGCTAAATTGTGTCGTCGTAAAAAGTAGCATTTCCAATATGGCTACATTGCATTTTGCAGGGGTTGGGCCGACGCGCTAAACTATTATTCTATATGCACATCTTCATACTGTGATGAATGTAAATTGAATTAAATAGTTTAATAAAACTTAACATGACCAGAGAATGAATATGTATGACATCATGTTAATATTAACTCAATAAAACCTCGATTGTTATAATTAGAATGACTATGTCCAAGGTTCGATAAAAGGCCGACACACCACAGGCTATTTGACGATCAACAACAAGACATTTGCTTTAAAATGAACCTTTGTACATCCGTTGTATAAGACCTAAATACTACATAACTACCAAACATGCATACATTGTAAACAAATCATCAGAGAGACCGCGTGTCGATTTTGTTTTTGTTTTTATAAAAAGATTTATGGGCCGTTTTAGGCATTACTGACGTTCCTTGAATGGGTGGCTTTTAATGCATCTGTCGGCTACTGGTAACAACGATATAAACCTCAAAATCCCTTTACGTTGGTGGATTTGTTTTAAAGATTCTGCTCGATTTCCTACTTCAGTTACAAGGGACAAATTTACACGATTTGCTTTCTTATGAGATTTACTGTTGTTGTTTTTTTCTGCATTATCAGTTACATGCAAATAGACATTCGATAACAGTTACTAAATAGTTCTTGTATCCATATTTGCATATATATCGAAGCTGAGAATTAATATATAATTGCTATATACTTAAAATGCATCATCAGTATTGGCATGTTTATGTAGGGTTTACATATATAACTATTTACACATTCTGTGGGCCAATATTACATAAATCGTATTAGAAAGCACCCTCAAATGAATATTAGTAAGTGACGGTATTGCTTAGAGTCTCAACATAAATTAGATTCTCTAGTAAAATAATTCGGATATTTGTTTTCATTTCTTCAGCAGTCAGTGATCTAAAACCACTCATGCTATAATTTAAAGAACGACAAGACAACACATACAATATCGTTTTATTGATGCAAAACTACAATTATCACGCAAAATCTCATGACACCTTGAACCATTCAGAACACAACAGGAAGCAGTACTTACATATGTATCACACACATACATTTTTTCAGAACATTTTAGAGATAACGTCAAAGTACAGATGTAGTAAAATAGTTGAGAAAGTACAATGAATGTACAATGAATCATCTGCAAATAATAATGTTTATCATTTGGATGTTTGTATGTTTAACACGTTCATATTCAATATCAAAAGACGGCAGTAAAGAATATGAATGTGCTAGACTCCCCCGTAAGTATTTGTTCTCTTTGATAGTAAGTAATACATTAAAGAGGGTGAGATTTTGGAAATACATGTAGAGAGGTGATCACTATATACACGTCAGCTGATCAGTTGGCATGATTACAAAGACGGGTCTATAACTACTCTCTCATGTTTAATGGAACTTAAATCTTCATTTCCAATGTACATTCACGCCATTGCCATAGATAGTTTTACGCATAGATACTTAAATTTCGTATGCAAATATGGAATACAAACAACATACATTCTGCCATAGAAAGTCTATGAAAATTACGAAGAAAAACGTATGGTCAAATATATAACTATATATTCGATGATAACCATCTGTTCACCTGTTGGTGGTTGCATTGTTTCCTTTAATCGGTGATATATTGACACTGCGGAATATTGCCCCATGTGGACAGAGATCTTGTTATTGATCAAGATAGAATGTGCAAAGATAAATTTATAGAACTAATAACTAATATGATTTATGCAGCCATTTGCAAGTATTCAACCGGGTACTCATTTTGTACATTATGCATCAGTTAAATATAAAATTATGTAAGTATTATATGAAATAACAAAGCATCCCAGCTAAATAGGCGAACACATACCATGCACAGCAAAACATCGTAATTACTGTTTATAGAGATATCCAAACTTAACGTATGTGCACAAGATTTCTTCTAAAGGTCGTGAAGTCATGGCCAGCTCCGATTTTGATTTGTCTTATAAGAAAATAGCTCATCCAGTAACATTTTAGTCATGATTAATACCCTGAGCTTCTATATGTTATCATAGAAGAATAAGGTTTCGTTTATCGTAGAAAAAGTGATGGTTTTCTTCCGGACAGGAAAGTTAAAAAAAACGTTATTTGTCCTGTCCTTTCAAAATGACGGACAAGTTTTAATACGAGAGAATTATGGACATGGCTTGTTACAAAAGGTAAATGTAAATATAAGATTATGTAAACTTGTAAATCAGATCTATATATTTAAATAATTGTCCTATTTTAGATGGTAGGTTCTGACTAATGTTTCTTTGTTAATGATACAATAATGCTGTGATAATACGGGTATACATTTAATGCCACTACTAAGTTAAAATTATGCTTGTATTCGTCATACCTAATTACCACGAACACATAGGGCAGTTATTTTTATTATTTAACTAATGTGCATTATTACGAAGGTGAGTCACTTGAATAAAACCTATTTACAGGTATGTGTGAGTCCGCTGCCATTATGAAAGATTTCAATATCAGCGGGCAAGATGATTCTCTGCACAATCAGTTTGCCAAATGTTTTCAATGTAGGGAATAACTGTCAAACGCCGATTGAATGTCCAGATATTATATAATAGTATCATAATCAGCAGAAAATTAGCATGTTTGTTGTGGACTAGTGCACTCGATAAGACGTATATCAGACAGAAGACCTAGACAATAGGTGGACTTTAGAGGATTCAATGCACATTCAGTGAGTCGAGTGTTTACAGTGCTGGAAATAATTTGACAACAACGCCGAATGACTGTCCAGAGATTAGAACAATACGCAGAAAGTTATCACGATGCTTGTGGACACATGCGTGAGATCGTTCATAGGTTGGCGTTGGCCTACAGTTATGTCGTCTGTTGAAGTGCAGTGGTTAATGATGCATTATACAATTTACCATAAATACTGTAAAATGACGTTTATTCCAGTTCCGGCTTGGCGAAAATGTACAAGTAGAGAAGTACTTTAGCCGAGCCGCGTTGCTCTGGTGGTTCTTCCAATACAGGTATGTTGGATCCACAATTACCAATAATAGAGTACCCAAAGTGGCACTATTTGCGCTAATGATAGTCCACCTTACACAAGAGGTTTACTATTTGAAATGTTTATAAGACTTAACCAATAATATAATGCCTATATTAACCATATTTGCCATGAAGATGATTTCAACTTACACAAGTGGTTTTATTTTTTTTTATTTTTTTTATAACAGTTCAAAACGAGAACATATATACGAATTAATATTGGAACATACCCCCAAAACACACATAATAGATGTAGTGCATCGGGTGCATAAACGGAACTTCCAGGGTTTACACGCATCATACTATTGTCCAACACAGTCTTAAATAATGGTGCCCATGATTACACTCAATTAAAAATACGGTTAGTAAAATCACTTTAAGGACTTGGTGACAAAACATGATGACTTTACAGCAAGCCCGATCTTCTCTCCAAAATAAATACAATGAGTGGAACGTAATACCCATTTCTATACCCTCACCGGAAATATGACATACTGCTTACTTTAGAATAAACCGAATATCCAGGCCCGATACATAGTAATTATACTATTGTTTATACGAGGTTGATTTTCGTCGAAAAATTATCCAGGTCTTTGCTACAAAACCTACCACGAATACCATCGTACCGAAATGGAATTCTGGCCCGGTTGTTTGCGAATTCAAGTAATGCGGAATGCAGGAAAACATAAATACACAAACACGTTTGCCACTTCTTGAGAAGTAAATGCACAGTATACGTAGGCCTCATAATTACTGAGCGTCGATGCATACATGGCTATCTTAAAGAATGCCAAACTAGTGTATTTTTAAAACTGATATAGAGAAATATTGGATATTCGTGTTATTCGTTTTCGTTGCTTTCTAACGTTCATATGGATTCTTCATCGTGTTCTGCACTGTATGTGTCTTGGCACAGAACAATTCTAGATCACTTCAGTTGAAATTTTTAAAAGGTGTCGAGTAAATTATGTATCTCGGGTATATTTCGTTACATAATGATGCGTATACATACGCTCTTCCAGTCACGGACAAATGAACCGGATTATAAACAACAGTTGTAAACCAATAAACCGTTAACACAAACTAATAATCGGTATCAGTACATTCTGTTACAGTATGCATTATTGTTAATGGCAATTCAACTAGTTTACACGTTGTCACATTTTATCCTATGCTCTATGTTCTAGATCATTTTATTTAAAAGGTTAATGTTATCTAGATGAATATAAATGCTCGGAACGCTTCATTCACTTAACTTCTTCCTCTATTGAATGCTGACAGTTTTCTTTTCACACCTATTTTCGCACACAGTATCAGAAACGGACACGTGTCCTAGTTTGTTTAAATGCGGTCAGCAATTTCCAACGGTCTTGTAACTAAAAAGGATTGGACAAACCAATTGTTGTTTTTGTTGATGATGTTATGTGGTCGTTTCTTTCCTCACAGAGATTATTGGCAATTTATCACGATACATTCTTTAGATTACGCTCAGAAAATTCTAACACCTATTATTAATAACGATTCCAGACAGAATAAGACGAGAAACGAATTATGAAGACGTACAAGACTGAACATAATTGTTTATTAATTCTGGCTTAAACTTTGCAAAGTAGCATAGTTTTGTTTACACAGGAAAGTAATAGAAACGCTGATTGTAAGTGACGATCTACGCGGTTGACTGCTAAGTAGAGTTAAATGTCAAAAACGAACATCGTGCACACACTCTAAAGTTTCACACCGGTATTGTATACTTTAAACTGTTTTCGTTTTGTCTAGACAATGCTAAATTGCGTAACCTGAACTATTATATGCGTATCTGCATACATAAACAAAATAGAAGGTATGCATACTTTAAATTATACCATTTATAATTAGATCATTTTTATTCAGACAAATTCTCAAAAAATATTGCAAAGAATATTCCAAAAGATAGGTATTTGTCGCCATGTAAGTCCTGTTCCAGTTTTTGAATAGGAATATCAAAACTGTGACAACGCATAATATAACAAGGAATAAACCCTATAGATACCACATTGCAACGGACATTCGTCCAAAGGGCCGACTGGAGTCATCAAACCGATATGACAGAGCTCTATCTTCGCACTCCAATTTGCTTTTTTTAAAACCTTACCGTGAAAACAAAACATATTTATTTGAAATAACATGTTCAAGCGATGACATATTCTGTGTACTAAGTTATGAGGTTATTACAAAAGAAAGCTGTGACGAAAATAACTCTAACATTGTATACGGGTGAGGTCATTATATCTATTAGGTCCATAAAATATTGTGATTTTAAAAGAAATTAAATATTTGAATGAACATAATAAACATTTGTCTTTCTTCTACATAAAACAATAGTTCAGTCCTATGAGCATTTACAAAACAATCTTGCATTCCGGTGATCCCATAGGTCTATTTATTAAATAGTGTACAAATATAAGGTCGGGGTCAGGTTGACGTAAAATGCTTAAAATGGTAATTAATGATGTACACATTAACAAAAACAATATGTTATGGAGACTATTACTTACCCTTCCGGTCACCTGAAATATAAAAAACAATATGTTTTACAGACGAATATCTGTTCAATCCGCTACACTACACCTTATGGCAACATAATGAATTTCAAAACGTGAACATATATGTATGTGTGTATAGATTTAACCATCGAGCTTCAATTAAAATTGTTTATTTTTTTCAAAGGCTGGTCCGATATGTTTGAAAATTCAACAACCTATTGGGTTCACCAAAAATGTGTTTTGTATTATTTATAATGAACAAATACACGAAAGAATAACGATTTGTAATCACATACAATATTCCTATAGGTGGATTTTTAAACAAATCTTCGCTTTTCCAGTATTGTCGTGTCTAGAAATCAATTAATTAATTCCTACAAATTGGCATTATGCCATTAGATATCGAAGCAATATGGTAGAGCAAGTGTGTTTTTTTACGGTTTTCGTTGTTCCTCCTGTCCTAAACATATGATTTTTACGCCGCATTTCATGTAAGATCAGCGTTATTCAGATTATTTGTACGACTCATGTCTGTTTCAATGACAAATTGCTCATTTAACGGGATCAAACACGACAGTTAAATTTATATAATAAAAACTCAACGGTACATTGATAAAGCACAAACATAATGATCTTTCGATTCTTTTGGACCCCATAGAAATACAGTGTGACAGTATGTGGTAATATTCAGGGTATTCTGGGCAATACATTTACAGTAGAGGCAGCAATGCATCTGCTTCAAAATCTTCTCCAAATAACATATTTACTATTAGTTGAACAATATAAATGGTATTGAAGTCAATTCGCATCTTCTCCATAGTAATAATAATAATGGCTATAATCGAATATTCCATTTAGAGCGGACGCACTATAAATTATCTGACGTTCAACAACTACGCAATTTGGTCTGAAATAAACTCGTGGACGTTCGCTTAAATATCCTAAGGTTGGAATTTAAAGAAATTTATCTCACCACACATTAGGGTTTTCTACATAAAGATGCAAGTGGTTACCATAGTGTTGTCCCTTCTGGTATTGGCGGTAGATTTAAACAGTTTGCCGTAATGAATGTCATATAGGGATGTCAACCCAGGGATGTCAATTGTTTCGCATATATGCCAATAATAGAATTGCATTGGTCTATGCTGGATGTAGTAGTCTTTGTGGTTGGAGTTGTATCAATGTTTGTAACATGTGTACATTATTGACGTTAGTATTCAAACATAATAATCGGTGAATTGTAATGCAGGCAGACTTAATCATATAAATATCTATATTGATAAACAACGTCATCTGCCAACATATTAGAGAAAACGTACTAAAATATTGGCAGCTTCTATTTATACGTAGGTCAAGTGCTAAGACACGATACAACACAACACGCGTAAATATGTCCAATGAGGGTCAACATATTATACTTTGATTCTCACTTGAACTGATTTGATAGAACGATCAACACTCAGCTAACTTTTCTTTAAAGTTTGGCTTCAAATAAATCGGGCAAATACTAATATCAACGATGTTTAGTTCCTCTTGGTCAGTTTTTTTTTATTTGTGTTTAACAATTCTACTGGTAAGTTTAACCTATGTATTACATTTTATAAATAAATTGATTTAACTTGCATCATTTTGTCACGAGAAGCATTTTATGTTACAGGTAAATTAACATATTGTATGATAATATTTATTGTTCGTGCATGCATATTTAATAATCGATCTAATAGGATTACATTAAAATGAAGCTATCTAACATGTATATATATATAGTAATTAATGATAATGTATTTTAAGTAGATAGCATGCACACACACACACACACACACACACACACACACATACACACACACACACACACACACACACACGCGCGCGCACACACACACACACACACAAACACACATATGTGTGTGTGTGTGTGTGTGTGTGTGTGTGCATGCTATCTACTTAAAATACATTATCATTAATTACTAGATAATAAATACTTACAGCCACTTCCTGGGGACCAACACTACACATACTATATACTTCATAAAATCCCGAAAGTGAAGGGCCCTCAGTGACAGTGTTGCTTGCTGGATCTAAACGTTTCAGTCTCTTGTTTCTAACATCTAGCAACATTATAGTCCCATCCTCTAGATAGCAACAGCCACAGACATTGCTACACTTACATCTCCTCTGTGGATTCATGATGTTAAACGTGTGCTTTTTAACATTGACCAGTAGTGAATTACATTTATCTAATTCTTCAACTAACGCCATGTTAAATATGAAGCTAATGGTGTTTCTTCAATCATCCGTTCAGACTCCTCACAGAGAGACTCGGCATTTCTTGCTATTGCCTGGCTCTTTTTCTTTAAGACAATTAAATGTGCATGTCTGTCCTTCGACCTTTCTATCTCGGATGCGCGTTTGCTTAGAACAGCCTTGATGTCTTTACATGCCTGTCGTTTTTTTTCTGCCTTGGTTGTAAGCTTTTGATGTGTATCAGAAATGTCTTCATTTCCGCGTTTCCTCATTTCTTCTATTTTAGACAAAATGATCCTTAAATATTCCTCTAGTCCATTCAAATAAATCTCTTCTTTTTCTCGAATACGTTCTACATGTTTATCTAATGCTTCCATGACCCGATTCACATGGTCAAGCGCTGACTGAAGATGCCCAGGAATAGCTAGTATGTCCGGATCGGCAGTTAGATCATCAACCGATTCGCCGATGTGCTTGATATCTTTACATGCTCTGAAACATAGATTGACATTTAACATGAATCTGGTTTCCAATCTAGTTTTTTGTTTTCATATAGAAGCATATAATTACAAACATTATCCTCATAGTACTATTTCACGTTTCATTTCCTCCTCCGCTTTCTACAACGTCTAATACGGCTATGATCAGCAATGTAATAGTTTGCACGTATATCTGTGTAGTGCAGACGTGCACCATTTCATTGTGTAAAACAAGGAAATAAAAAAAAAACTAACAACATAACAAAATAATTGTATTTTTATCACATGGAGAATGTTTAAATATTTCATTATGATTTTAGGCGTAATTGTTGAAAAGGTATGTACTCCTCGACAGAATAAAATCCATATTAAATCTAAATAATAACTGCAATATGACAGTGGTATTTTATCAAAGGCAAAACTGTATTGCACACAACAACAACTAACTGTCCATCTGGCGAAGAATCGTTAATTTGTTTCTACAAAATAAAATAGCATGCTTATCTTAAGTCAACCATTATGCAAAAATATCCCCCCTGAAGAAATGAACGCAGTAAATAAAAAAGAACAAGGCTGATTAGCGAATTGCAGCCTTGTATATGAATATATACAATGTATTGCGTATTTTCTGTTAAACACGGAAAAGCAGAAAAGCCCCTTCGGTAAATGAACGTATAAATCTAAAGGTATAGTAACATTCAAAACATGTTGAACGTTAAAGTCTATAATTGATGTATTATAAACTTGACGTGTAATGTATTAGTTAGATGTTAAGATTCCATTGTCTTAAGTGGTTAAGTTTTAATCCACAGGCGCAAACACAATGTGCATTTTTAAAGAAATATATAAGCGTTTAATATGTCAACAATGATATATGGTGATATTTCCTTGGCATATTCCTAAACAATACAATCATACTTTGCTGGTCAATATATCTCTTTCAGTCTAATTGCAAATGTCCATGTTATATGTGTTCTTATTTTGAAGCGTTAAGTGACTTGTTCGAGTCTAAATTAATCTGACTGCACGCTATTGATTTAATTTAAAAATCAGTACCAAGCCCTGATGTCACAATATTAGCAGGTCGTGATCGACTTGTTGTTATTGCCCTTTGTTGTCTTTATAAAGAGTTGCAATACAGCATCTGAAGGCATGCGCAGTTGGAAGTGGTAATTCTTCTTTATCTTTCTATATATTTTGATGCAATTCGATTGATTTTATTTTAAATTAATATGCAATTTTATCATCTACCAGTTTGACTTGAGTGGTAACAGAATATCAACAGGCTTGAACAACGTGGCAATTTTTTCACAGCTCAGTCTAAGTGGGAACACAATCAAGGATTTCGAGCCACTAGAGGCTTTGGTAAGTCAGATTTGTGTTGCTACTTTACCTCATGCCATTTTTACTTTTAACTTTACTATAATGGTAATTATGTCCTGTAGGTAAAAGAGACAACAGCCAAACTAGTTCTAGTCTTTGAATAAAACATTAATTCACATACCCTTTCGGCTCACCAGTTGCGACCTAGTAGCAAAATGTACTTAAGTAGTTAATTTCACTAAGTAACATTTACTGAACCAAAACATTCTCCACTACCATTTGTCCAGTAATTTAGAAAACCTTATTTGAAAAATCAGGCAACAACTTTGTTTCACAATTCTCAATACACAATATACAACATTAGAAAACCATGAAATAATTAGCTTGTTGTTCGACAGGATTTTCAACCTTATTAATCAAATGTTTATCATGGACAGGGTTTACAGGCGCATTTCCCTCGGTAAATAAGCCCATTTTTCCCCTGCACATAAAATGGATAATATTCAGTATTTCATTGCCGAAATATGGAAACTAGATGCATTTATGCCTATTAGTGACTACGACGGAATCTTGAGTGAACTGAGCAATGCTAATCTAGCAGAGAATTTCGCAAACAAGACAAATGGATATGGGCCATATAATCAATTCATTAGAGGTTATGCAGGTACTTTATCCCCCCCCCCCCCACACACACACACACCTTGTTTCTTTTAAACCTAAATTTCTCGACAAAAAGCAGTTGAATTTCTTCTTTCCAAATTCTCGGAATTGACTCTCCACATAATAGTAAACCAAGTATGTGTTAAGAATGTTGACATATTTACTAATAATCCTTGACGTAACTCCTCTGACTGCTTAGCTTCGAGGCAAAGAACTTAACAAAGATGACCAGGAAGCTGAGGATGAAGATGATGACGGTAAATAAACTAGTTAAGTTTTTGTTTTCATTTTTTATTTTTTTTATTTTTTATTTTTGCCCTTTTAACTTAAACATTGTGTTTGACTGTATGTAGTAGTGCGATTATAGCATCCACTCCAGTTACGTGAGACAAC
Source organism: Sinonovacula constricta (assembly GCA_007844125.1). Taxonomy (NCBI): domain Eukaryota; kingdom Metazoa; phylum Mollusca; class Bivalvia; order Cardiida; family Solecurtidae; genus Sinonovacula; species Sinonovacula constricta. Next base: position 48,616,734 of record CM017570.1, read on the forward strand.
CCTTGTTAGATGCTGTGCCGCGACATGGTTATGGGACTGGTTGTAGTTTCATGCCAGCTGTTCATGCGATACACAGTGAAGGCAGCATCTGCTTCAAATGGACATAACTGAAATAATGATAATGGATTGATGAGAACAACGAATAAGCATAACGTTTAACAGATGTGTTGTATTTAATTTTAAGTATGATGGTATTCTTCAGTTTTAACCGTTTTTAACCTCATTTATTTGTTGCCCGAAAATACCTTGCGGAATACTGTTAATTAATGTCTTATATTGCACATTGTTCGAAAGTATGAGCGTTTTAGAAAACAAAATAATGACATATCGAGGCAAAACGTGAATCATTACTCTCTACTCGACATTAGGAACATAGTTTTCCTTGGTGAGCCACGTTGCATACTTCCCTTTTTAACAGTAAACGACAAGTGAAACTGATTTTTTGGCTATCATGCTATCTTATTATCCTCCCGGTTATAAGCTCCAGCCAAACGTACTCCATGTGAATGATAGACGCCAAACGTTTAATATTGTACCATGTGTAGTTACACATTCTTCGCTATTTAATAAATAACAGCAATCAAATCCATATATTAAAAAAGGAACAACAGAAGTTTACTTTTGGGGGTGGGATGCTTGTGACATGGAATGCATTCTAGTTTTAAATGGATGACTAAGTAAAGTTGTGTCTTACATTATTTTTATATTTTTCTTCCTCAGAAGTTCAGAGGAGAAATTAAGTAGTTAGCAGGAGCTGCATATTCCATAATTCTCACGTTAACATTATTCTGCTGGTTTTCATTGACATTGTTATATTGAAACCAGTTTAACAAGTACCAGCTATAAAGAGTTTAGAAGAGAAAAAGAGGAGTAAGCAGGTGTACTAGTCTTATCTGGCACTTAGTTGCTTTATGAAGGAAAGCCGTTTTATAATAAAGAAGAGTTGTTTTATTAATCAGAGCTTTGGTTCATGCTAAAAGTCCACAACAAACTTAATAAAGATTGTTAATGTGTGCATTAAGCCGATTACACTCGGTTTGTACGGAAACACATATTTGCCCTGGTGTGCCTTCAAGGGATACAACTAGTTACGTATATAAACCGATGTGAGAAAAACCTGTCCATGTTCTGATAAAGCCGATACTGCTCGTTTCGTACAAAAGCCTATGGGAGACATAATAATCCAGATGGGCATACAACCGATACCAAATGTTTTGTTCATAGGCATATCAGACACATATTTGTCCAGATTTGCCAACAACCGATGTATGTATGTATGTATGTATGTATGTATGTATGTATGTATGTATGTATGTATGTATGTATGTATGTATGTATGTATGTATGTATGTATGTATGTATGTATGTATGTATGTATGTATGTATGTATGTATGTATGTATGTATGTCTGTATGTATGTATGTATGTGTATGTATGTATGTAT
>CM017570.1:48622320-48689820 GCA_007844125.1 Sinonovacula constricta
CTATAGACAATTCGGGGGCCTCTAGCACCGGAACCTGAAGTCTCAGGGCAAAACGGTTTTCGTTGCCAGGATTTGTCAGATAGGCCCTAGATTCGTGCCAAGTTTCAGCTCCATGGGGCCATAAAAGGGGCTGAAATGGCGCAGATTTATTCCCCCAAAGGAACCCGAAACATAGCACTCCTATAAACCGTTCATTGGCCTCTAGCACCGGAACCGGAATGCCCAGTCCAAAACAGTTTTCGTTGTCAGGGTCTGCCAGATGGTCCCTAGCTTTGTGGAAAGTTTCAGCTCCATGGGGCCATAAAATGGGCCAAAATGGCGCAGATTTAGGACCCTGCCGAACACCATACATACACTCCTATAGACAGTTATGGGGCTTCTAGCTCCATGGGACCATAGACGGGGCCAGAATGGTGAAGATTTACGCCACTACGGAATCTCACCCATAACACTCCTACAGACCTTTTGGATCCTCTAGCACCAAAACCCGAAGTCTTCGGTCGAAACGGTTTTGAGTGCCAGGTTCTGCAAGATGGGCCCTAGATTCGTGCCAAGATTCAGCTCCGTGGGACCAAAAAGGGGTCGAAATGGCGCATATTTTAGCCACTGCGAAACCCCATAGAAACCACGCCTATAGACGATTGTGGACATCTAGCACCGGAACCAGAAGTCCTAAGCCAAAATGGATTTTAGTGCCAGTTTCTGCCAGATAGGCCCTAGACTCGTGCCAATTTTTTAGCTTCATGTGTCCACAAAAGAGGCCAAAATGGCGCAGATGTTGGCCTATGCTGAACCCCATACAGAGAATTCCTTTAGACATTTCAAGGGGCCTCGAGCGACAAAACTGGAAGTCCCATCCCGAAATGGTTTCTGATGCCAGGTTCTGCCAGATAAGCCCTAGATTAGTGCCAAGATTCACCTACATGGGGCCGTACAAGGGGTCAAAATGGCGAAGAATTATGCACCTTCGGAATCCCATACATAACACTCCTATAGATATTTCGGTCCTCTAGCACCGGCACCGGAAATCCTAGGCCAAAACGGTTTTCGGTGCCAGGTTCTGCCAGATAACCCTAGATTCGTGCGAGGATTCAGCTCCATGGGGCCATAAATGAGCCAAAAAGGCGCAGATTTAGTCCCCAGTGGAACCCTATACATTGCAATGCTATATACATTTCGGGGGCATCTGGCACTGGAACCGGAAGTCCCAGGCCGAAACGGTATTCGATGCCAGGTTCTGCCAGATAAGCCCTAACTTGTGCCAAGTTTCAGTTCCATGGGGCCATACAAGGGGCCAAAATGCCGAAGATTTAAGCACATGCGGAACCACATACAAAGCACTCCTATAGAGAATTAGGGGGCCTTTAGCAATTGAACCGGAAGGTCCAGGCCGTAACGGTTTTGGTTACCAGGTTATTTCAGATGTGGCCTAGATTTGTGCCAAGTTTCAGCACCATGGGCCCAAAAAAGGGGCCAAAACGTCGCAGATTTATTCTCCTGCGGAACACAATACATAGCACTCATATAAACCGTTCGGGGGTCTCTAGCACCAGAACCGGAAGGATTCGGCCAAAACGGTTTTCGGTGCCAGGTTTTGCCAGATCTAGATGCGTTCTAAGTTTCAGCTCCATGGGGAAATAAAAGGGGCCAAAATGGCACAAATTGATGACCCTGGCAAACCCCATACATTGCACTCGTACAGACCATTCGGGGGCCTCTTGCACCAGAACCGGAAGTCCTAATCCAAAACGGTTTTCGGTGCCAGGTTCTGGTAGATAGACCCTAGAATCTTGCCAAGTTTCAACTCCATGGGGCCATAAAAGGGGCAAAAATAGCGCGGATTTATGCACGTGCCGAACCCAATACATAGCACTCCTATGGACTGTTTGGGGGCCTCTAGCACCAGAACCGAAACTCCTAGGCCAAAACGGTTTTCCGTGCAAGGTTCTGCCAGATAGACCCTAGATTCGTGCCAAGTTTCAGCTCCATGCGGCCGTAAAAGGGGCCAGAATTGCGCAGATTTATGACCCTGTGGATCCCAAATCATAGCACTCCTATCGACACTTCGGGGGCCTCTAGCACCAGAACCGGAAGTCGTCGGCCGAAACGGTTTTCGGTGCCAGGTTTTGCCACAAGGGCCCTAGAATTCTGCCAAATCTCAGCTCCATGGGGCCATAAAAGGGGCCAATATTCGGAGATTTATTACCCTGCCGAATCCCATACATAGCACTACTATTGACACTTCGGGGGGCGGGGGCTCTAGCACCGGAACCAGAAGTCCTAGGCCGAAACGGGTTTCAGTGCCAGGTCCTGCTCGATATGTCCTAGATTTGTGCCAAGTTTTTAGCTCCATTGGGTCATTAAATGGGCCAACATGGTGCAGATTAATGCCTCTTCAGAACCTGATACATAGCACTAATATAGACCTTTCGGGGGCCTCTAGCACCGAAACCCGAAGTCCTAGTCCGAAAACGTTTTCGGTGCCACGTTTTGCCCAATAGGCCCTAGATTTGTGCCAAGATTCAGCTCCATGGGGCCATAAAAGGGGCCCAAAATGGCGCAGATTAAAGACCCTGCCTAACCCCATACAGAACACTTCTTTAAACTTTTCTGGGGCCTCTAGCACCGGAACCGGAAGGCCTACACCAAAACGGTTTTCGGTGCCAGGTTTTGCAAGATAAACCCTAGATTCGTGCTAAGATTCAGCTCCATTGGGCCATTAAAGGGGCCGTAATGGCGTAGATTTAAGCCCCTGCGTAACAGCGTACATACCACTCATATAGACCCTTCGGGGGCCTCTATCACCGGAACCGGAAGACCTAGTTCAAAACGGTTTCCGTTACCAGGTTCTGCTTGATAAGCCCTATATTCGTGCCAAGTTTCAACTCTATGGGACCATAAAAGGGCCCAAAATGGCGCAGATTTATACCCCTGCGGAACCCCATACATAACACTCCTAAAGACCCTTCGGGGGCATCTATTACCGGAACCGGAAGTCCTAGGCCGAAACGGTTTTCGGTGCCAGATTCTGCCTGACTACATCATGCTTTCCTCAACCTACGATATGTGTATGGTTAGTTTTGCACCATTCAGATATAGGCATTTCGAGGATAAACAAATTAGATTAGGACAATAGGAAACTAAGGAAAGATAGTTGAAATGGGATGACACGTGCATTCTAATTTCTGTGTTTAAAATATAGAATAATTAACAAAAATCAATATCATATAACACGTCTTGAAACCTAACATAAGTGAAGAAAAGCTTAATGTTTTCGGGTAAATAAAGTTGTCCTGCTGTTTTGTTTTGACGATTAACGTTTATGTCTTTATGATATAACTATAATGAAAAGAAAAACTACTGTATTCATTATATTTGCCAGCCTAAAATGTGCTACATTGTTTTACCCAGAACAATAAAGCAATACCCATTTTATACATTGTTTGGTAAATTCTTGAAACGTGATTGTTCAAATAACATGGTAATTATAGCCAAGTGTTCGCATTATAGTGTGTGTAGTATCTAAGTGAAAGATAAAATAACAATCAGCAAATGTAATGAAATTGAATTATTCTCATTTTGATATATATTGTTTAAGTATGGTATACGTACCTTTTAAGAAGTAACTGTGTTAGTATTTTCTTCTTTTACGTCAAGAATATGTGTTTTTGTTTGTTTTTATATGTGTATTGTTTTGAGTTGCTATAGTTTTTTTCTTAGTACGCAATGGTGTAGACTTATAACATGTTATTAAAACAGAACTACACATATAAATACAATCCGACGTAGTTAGGTTTACTTTATGTGCTGTCACTGTATGTATAATACGCCATAAGTGCAAATCTTCCGATGTATCTTATTGTTTATAAATAACTGTATATTTAATATTCACGTTCAAGAAATAATAACACCAGTATTATGTATGGAAGCAAATCAATGTTATGTAGTGAGATAATATATGTGTTTGATTGTATAATTACTATTCGTATATCAGTGGCTTATACGGATGAAATCTTGTAGACGCATTATAATAAGATTCACATATTAGATTAACTCTATCTAATATAATTTTTGCATAATAATATGGCTAGTATTGTTATTGAATACTGTGCATGATGTTAATATATTAGTACGAACGACTGTATGTGTATATATCTATCTACCGTTTGATTGTCATATTTATTGTACGTTTTAAATTTAGTTATATATTGTAATAACGATAAATAAGAAATATACATTAACAAAAACGTAAGTGAAAACGTATCTTCATTTTAAAGGTGCATACATATCTTGCGTGATTGAATTATTTAAAAAAAGATTAATTGTATGTTTTAAAGAGCATAATAAATAACTGATCTGACAAAAATAAAGAGAAAACAACTGTTCTCATTATAATTAGCCATAAATGCGTTTCAAATTTTGTCATAGAATGTGATATGAATATGACTATGTCCCTTGCTTGATCATGTCCTTATCGACGTTTTTTTGTAGAAATGCCACGAAACAACATAGTGATTCTTTCTTTTAGTGTATATAGTTTATATTTTTTGTTTCTTTTAACCATTATGATTCATCAGGTTAGTAATAATTTCTCCTGCAAATGTTTATGTTAAATTAATATACTTCTTTATTCATTCTTATCGTTATATAATTATCTGTAGATGTAGAAGTAATTACTGTTTATTTGTACAAGACACATAAATCCCCCAAAAATAGCTCAACTTACATGTTGAGTTTTATTTTCTTCCACGAAAACATTATCAGATATGTTTTCGCTTACACTTTAGGGATTTTCCATTAAGTAGAAGAACAAAGATAGCAAAGCTGAAGTGAACATCATAAGTTTAATATTAAAAAGAACACAAGCACTTACGATCATTTTTGAAACAATATCCATCGTTAGTATATATCACCAGTATTTACTATTGCAAAGATCGGCACCTTGGAAGTTTAACAAAAGAACATTGAATGTTGCTGATCGCGTTGGTTTAATCGCCTTTTGGGGACGTTCTGCAATTGTTCGTGGAGAAAATCCTTAGACTTATGTATGGCAGAGCCACCAGAATATCGCAGGACAGCTGTACAACCTCATATTAAATTCCTTAAAAAGATGCAGTTTTATTATTAGCAGTATTTACTATTTGTTCCAGTTAAAAAAGTGTAGAAACAACATAGTTACATTCCACACATAGTATGGAAGCATGTCTCAACTACGGTTTAAACCATATAATTTCCTAATATATTTCGATACTACACTGACTAAACTATTTCATGTTAGTTCCAACAGTAATTGAAACGAATATAATAAAAAGCAACATATATGATAATTAGTGTACGTCTGATTACCCGTCTGTTTCATAGTTAAGGGGAAAGAATCATGTCACATATTATCCATTAGGTTATAACAGTTTTCTCAAATATCATAGCAAGGTATGGCGTTTATTTTAAACGACGTGCACCACATTCGTTGTAATTATATGTAGGCCCCATCTTTATAGAGTCCACGTAGTCACTTCGCGTTTCTCAACGATTTTAAGTAAATCTTTACTGTAAGGACAGGGTTTTCGACGGTGTGATCGTTTGACTTGAGATGAGTATGTGTCAATTGGACATAATTGCTCAGGCCGCTTGATCAGGGAAACGCGTACGTTCTCCAATAACAATTAACCAATAATCTCATGCGGTGACAACACATGACCACAACGGTTAGATTGACGTAAAAAGCGCACATTAAACAGTTTGAAATGTACTGCATGCTACATGGTATATACAATATAAGTCGGACAAAACAAATTACGCATTTATACACTAATGGCTTCTGTTATACATTTGTGATCACTTCAAATTAAGGAAAGCAGAGCATACCCAATGGACAATTGTGTAACCGTCGATTTTTGCTTAAAGTGTGGATATAATAGCAATCACTTCAAGACGGCTGGTGAAGTTTAAATACCCCTTCTATATTACTGGAAGTATTCTTAATAAAGACGTTGATTCATGATATACCTAACACACGGGCAAGGTTGATAATGGCTTAATGATCTTACAATGGTGTTTATTTACATTTGGATCCTGCAAATATTGTGTTCACTACCATTCCTGATGATTGAAAGAGAAACTCTCTTCTTTCGTATAAGCACTTTTGTTGGTCAATAAAACAATATCGGAAGTTACTGTAAAACGTGTAGTTTTCGTACGAAATATGGCATGGTCATATGTATATTGAACCATACATTAAACTGCAGTGCTCAGTGTAAAACGGTACACCATATAGTAGCCAACTGTGTCTCAGTATGGTTTATTTAAAGCTGATAGAATCATTAACACACGCATGCGAGTCAAAGTTACATAAAGTCGGTATGGTATGAATGCTAGGTAATACATTAACATTTCGTGCACATACCAGGGTATTTTATTATGCGAATTCAGTGATTCGTTTTAACTCAGCCTTTATATACTTTTTGACTACTGGCTATTGACATAACGTAGAGCCTGGTACCTAAACATACAATGACCGCTTTCATAAAATATGCAACGCAACTTGCCTTTGTTTAAATTTAGAACCCAGTAAACTTAATGTGCTGTTTATGATAACTTAACAACTTTACTTGAAACGGACAACGTGTACTTATACATTTAAACTATACACATATATTGGGAAGTCAGCAAATGTTAACTGAATTTTAAAGTGTCGTGCTTGTTTCCATAAGAACATGCTTAATGTATGAATACTTTTTAAACAAAACCTTATTCTTGAGATAAATAAATCACTTTGTAGGATAGTTATGATGAATCGCTGAAACATACACCTTGTTGAGTTTAGATGCTATTCAAACTGGTAATAGAATTAAAAAAGTGACCATATCTGAACAAAATACCGTGTCCAATTATGTCATCTATACCGAGACATTTATTTAAATCCTGTTTACTTTTTGTCCGCCATGTATTAACTAAAGTATAGCAAAACAATTCATCCTGTTTAAGACTGGAAGGTCCATGATAATGTATACAATAATTGAAATGTTTGCACATTACTCATTCATAAACAGTGCTATTCATTTATATTACAACACTTTATAATTAATCAAGTTCCTTAAGAGAAGCGATAGAGTTATATATATATATATCGATATTATACACTACGTATTAAAGAACATTATATTGTACTGCATTGAAAAAAAAATCAAGTCTATCGCTTATAACTTCATAAATCGATCGGTATCCTCGAGTGTTACAGTGCAGGTACTAATCTGGAAGGACCGACCTTTTTAAAAACACACACACAGAAAAGCACTGTTTGAATTCTGTCAAAACTAATGCATAGTCTAGTATTGAAACTGTATGTGAACATTAAGTTAGTTGCAAGGTACATTAAGACTGCATACATGATACAAGCCCTGTACACAATAGGTGTCTGGTTCGAAGCATTCACAATGAAGGTTTACTTTTTATAATAATACTAGTGCCTTATTTTTTACTTTTCGATGTTTAATGATCACCCTATGCACCTAATCTCCATATATCCACCAACAGTTTTTTAACGAATTTTTAATCCGATTATTATTTAAAACGGCTATTGAACTGTGTGCCACCGAATATTAGCACAGTTTGAAGGGTTATTCTTCATGAAACAATTTGTTCTGGAGTTTGAACACAAAGTTTGTAATTACATCTTATCTATCCATTTGCAAGTGAACATGCACTATATCTTGTACTGACGGATATGAATATTACGTTTAAACATTGAACTATCAGCAGTAGCGGAACATGGCAACCCTCCTACTTTTTCAAAGGAAACACGAATGACACTTTTCGTATCAAACCGGCATACAATTAACGTTGCATGACGCCACCCTGAGTCAAAAATGTACTACCAAAGTTATTGATTTCGTCAACAGTTCACCCCTTTGTTGTACATTTAAATACCAATCGAGATATTATTTTCAGAAGGCGTGTAGTAATTTATCACTCAGATGTTCTGAACTAACGCCGTCTGATATTACATTGACTGTTGTAGTTATCTCGGCCTATCATAAAATGCATATACAGTAAGGCACTCGTTCTAATATAAACTTGCTTCCTCTTTTTGGGCCGAACCTCTCCTCAAGTCACTTAGTCATATTTCTGCTCGGCGTTGTTCGTTCATACATTTGCAATGTGTTCTTACTTGCAATATACAGTACAAAATAATGATTTGCACATCTATTTGAAAGAGTTAACAATATTATTGTTAATTGTTGATATTCCTGCTCTGCATTGTTCATGAATAAATCTGCAACCACGTATAGCCGCAATATAAAATATAATGTCTTAACCATCTGGTCGAATGACATTGTAATGGTAATGTTAACATGGGCTGGAAACAATGGACCGCAACATATACATTTGTTTCTCACAGGCATGCATAACATGAACAAAGAGCCTTTTAGAATTACCAAGATTATTTAAATCTGAACCACCGCCAGGCAAAGGTCAATGTAAAAGTGATAGAGACATAGCACATATTCATTTGAACGGTCGCACTCGTGTATCCCTGCCCCACGAATCTCAGCTTTCCCAGTCATCTGGATGATGTCAAATAAAGCCAGGCTAAATTCATCGTGTGAAATTGAGTTCGCCCCTGAAGTTAGCGAAGCGCTGCGGCTTGACAACGATTGCACCTGCCGTATCGAACATGCCTTTCAAAAGTGAATGGTGGATGCTCGAATCAATCAACGTGAAGCGTATCAAGTCATGAGACCAAGTGACAAAGCAGACCCGGTGTATTGCTTCCGCAAGATAGGGCAAAATCTATTGCATAGTCTTGATTGAATCATTCACTACGAGAAGCTTGAAATGCGATGTATGCTGAACAGTCACGTCTACTACTATGTCTTCTACTAATTATATCACTATGTCTAGTAGTACTACTTCTACTACTATTACTACTATTACTACTGCTACAACTACTACTTCTACTACTACTACTACTACTACTACTACTACTACTACTACTACTACTACTACTACTACTACTTCTACTACTACTACTACAACTACTACAATTACGACTATACAACTACTAATTATACTACTGTTTCTGCTACTACTACCACTTTTACTGCCAGTATTACAACTATTGCTACTACTACTACACCTATTCCTAGGTTTATTACTTCTACTTCTACAACACAGTAATTATACAACAACAAGAACCACAACAACAACAACTACTACTACTACTACTACTACTACTACTACTACTGCTACGACTATTAATAATAATAATAATAATAATAATAATAATAATAATAATAATAATAATAATAATAATAATGATAATAATAATAATAATAATAATAATAATAATAATAATAATAATAATAATAATAATAATAATAATAATAATAATAATAATAATAATAATAATAATAACAATAATAACGCCCATTTCATCGACTTTCAATCTTACTTTGAAATATATAGACGCTGGTAAAGTATTTTAAAAAACAAAACATGTCAACATATCCCAACGTGAACAAGGCGAACAAGGAAAACATTCCAAATTGCATCCAAATTAAATTTAATCGAGATAATGTGTTTTTATATAGTATATATATTAATACATGCTGACAGAGTGTTTCCTTCTATTATCGATAAACTCTTAAGTCCGTGAACAACTTTGATACCTATTCCATTAATTCAATTAAACAAAATTAGAATATATCACTATCCTATCGTTTCGAATTTAAGATAACTTTCGGTCGGATATTCTGTTTTCTTTTTACTTCGGAGTTAATGTTTCGAAAACTCCGACGTAATAAATCTCCGAGCAATATTAAATTAGAAACATTTGAATTTTTGGATATCCTTAAAGTGAATTTAAAAGTGGCTTTAGGGTGGATACATAAAAGTTACATGCGTTCACAAAATAAACCAAAAACAAAACAGCAAGCAATGCCTAAGCGTCGACAGTTAAACACGTTTTAAACATGTGTTTAGCTGGACGCATATATTTCTGCTAAATAACGTTTTGCTTAATGCTCAATATATTCGTTTTTTGACATATATACTTATTAATTACGACCGTCCGTTAGTTACGATTTCCACTATTATTGAGTTTCAAAAATAACATCCCATGTTGTAGTTGTCTGTTATGACGTCTCTCCGTACAGTAATGACTAGGATAAAAAAAAACATATTTTATAAAAGCTAAGATAATCTAACAATCCTGTTGTTTACTGATCATTGCTTCACACTGTTTATTCCAGCTAGTTTAATATTCTCAGCATTCCATGTAAACTAATGCTAGATTCTCTCTTTATATATATATACTATTTGAACCGTTAATCAGATACACTAGTTAAACAGACAATAGACAATATTGACATCTGTTTCTATTAAAATTAAACGTGTCCTGGAATTCTAAAAGGACATTCTCCTCTCCGGTTCAGACCATACTCAGATGTCACAGACATCAGGAAATAAGTCGACGAACTTGACGCCGACCGGGAAGTAAAAGCTTTTCCTGGTCCTTTACAGTCTGCTCTTGACCACATACAGCGAGTCATTGAAAAATTAGATCGATATGTTTTGAGTATTCAAGAGAAGCAAAAGGTATTCCTGGCTAACCTAGAAAAGTAAGAAAGGACCATTTTGTTAAAAGAAGAAGAGCCATGGACCACATGCATAGTTTCAAAGCAAACTCAATTCGAAAGGCAGTTGTACAGACAAGAGATTAATAACTAAACCTTACAGGACAGATTGCCCGTTCACAGAAGACGAATGCACACCTGACTGTTGTAAAAAAAGTCATAAGCATACAAAACAATCACTATCTGGCTATAGAAGCTCTTAAACAGTAGTTTTATATTTGACCTATCGTTTTGTAAAACCTGAGATTTGTATTTCCAGTGTTATAGTGTATATGTTATTAATACTTTACCTTTTAAACTACATATTAATATGCAATGTCTACCTACTTTCTTTATTAGCATGGTATTTCAATGTTACTTGTTCTTATATACTATTTTTCATTGTGATTGGTCAAAACTACCAACATCCGCAGCTGGAAGCCTTACATCTATAGGTGTTTCGTGATCAGCCATTGCACGTGTGTAGTTACTTCAGCTCTAGTTGTTGAAAAATACAGCTTGCATTCTCAGTAGTACTACCGAGAGCCTGTATTTATTGTTTGTTTGTTTTGGTTCTTTACCAGAAATTGGCAGTGCAACAAACATGTTTCACTTGGAAATGGAGGGAAACCCTCGGCATCCCACCTTTGCAGGGATAATCCATCCCCTTTGTGTCTACAGTACTGCATCACCTGTGCATGCCTGTCGGCTTTTCTCTTATGTGCCTTATGGTATCTCCCTACCCGGAAACAGTAAGCTCTAGTATTTCATTGTTTTTTTTTCTTCTGTAGTTCGACCATAGAACAATATCTGACCTGAGGATCGTGTGTACGACCTAAGTAAATTGTATCTTATCCAATTCACTAACATCTCCCATGACTTTGCAGTGTTCATTATTTCACGTTCTTTCTGAAGGATGCTTGGACCTTCTTCTCTTCTTTCACAAACCCAATGAAGCCTGGCTTGGTGGTTAAAACATATTAATTTCTCCTTTCCTGGCTGATACTGTGAACAAGTAGGGGTAGTAATCATTCATATCGCCACCTGTACCTTCCTTGTGAGAGAGTCCCATCGAATGATGAAAGAATATCCTCCATGGTCATGCCGGGCATGAGGGATCTTCTGTCATCTTCCACCGTTGAAGGTAGGATGGTGTTGAATGGATACCGAACACGCTCCTGAACAAGAAACTATTTCTTACAGTTCTTAATGTCACAGCTGTAATGAAGTAAGTTTTCTCTCTGGCACAGTTCAACGTGTACTTTTTTCCATGGTTTCCAAGTTGAACCAACTGTGCAGATACAATTTCCTCCATCTCGTTTCTTATTTTACTTTGGATATCATGGCCCTCGTGCTGCCTGTCAGCACCTGGCCATATTTCTTGTGCTTGGTTGCCTAACTATAGTCTTCCCGTGGTTGAGGTTCCCAGATCTCTCCATGTGCCAGTCTGATTTCACTCCATGTACATCTTTTCTCACGTTCTCCCAGTCCGTATTTCAATGCACTTATAAAGGCAACTTGAGAGTCCGTCAGGGTCATGAGGAGTCTTGCCATATTGAACTCCTCTACTAAGGATGGGATTTGGTAGTTGGAGCTTTCCTTATAATTGTAGACTCCCTAATTTTAGTTACCTTTGTTTTTATGTGGCTTCATTTGTTTGATCTTGCATGGACAACGTGCTGCTTATTATCGTCATAATAATATACAATGACTTAATGCAAAGACAATGTATTTATAAATGAAGTTGTTCTATCAAGAAATGACTTCTGAATTCCCTGCTTGCGATGTAAAAGTTTGACGAAAATACATCATACATTAAGATGCCGTGTCTTACATCGACATACAATTGTTCGGTCAACAATAATGGTGCGAATAAGGAAGAATACAGGTATGCGTTGAAAATCAATATTTCATGATCGCTTAAACATAGATATAATGAACATCTGTTACAGAGGAATCAACTCCTTAAATCCGGAAAAAGCAAACTTGATCATGCTTCATGTCCTTGTTTACGTACAAAGCTCCGACACTTGTTTCTGGTCATTAACGCGACGTTTACCTGTTGAATGACGTAGAATAAAGACACCAGCCAAAGGCAGGATAACAACAATTTCAAAATAAAATTGAAAACAACAACGAAAACACAAGTACATATTTTACAGTAGAAACACAAGTCAACCGACCTATATACAATGAATGTGCAGTCCTTGATTTCATACAATCAGGGGTTGCTTAAACCGGGTTTATAGAGCCCCAGCTTTGGCACTTCCACCAGGTTTTCTCAAATGCAAGCAATGGAAGGAAACTCTTGGATAATCTATGACGAAAGTAGTGACGTAATTGAAAAAAAAAATGTCTGCACAGTGTTTAGAAGAGAGAGAATTATGTTTTCGCTAAGAAGATCTACACAAAACTGTTTATTGTAAATAAAATCAATTATATGAATGAACACAAAATGAACAGAGTAGGGTATCCTGTTCATGTGAAGATGGAATTGAAGATCCAAATTCGAACGTCCATCAACAGAAATACAAATAAAACACTTTATAGGATGAATAAACTGACAGCAAAAATTACATGCACTTGCATATTTTATGACCCCCACACTGCACAAGCAGATCATTATGATAATTTACAGGTGGTATCTGACAGTTAACTAATTCGAAATGCATGTACGAATATTTGTTTCAATGGTTTATGGGGATGTATGCGTAATGCATACACGTATACATTACTGTAAGTAAAGATTATTTTGAACAGAACGCAGGTGTGAGACAGAACACATTGCGACACAATAACTCTCATTATTCACGTTCTTTTTTGAATTTATTCATGTACGCACGAATGTAATCTCTCCTAAAAATAAATACCGATATATATATATATATATATATATGTATATATATATATATATATATATATATATATATATATATATATATATATATATATATATATATATATATATATATATATATATATATATATATATATATATATATATATATATATGTTGTTTTGATATATTTCTAATGCTAGATAAGGTTGCATTCTTATAAGAAAGAAGTGCAAAAGTAATTGCATGTATACTGTATGACTTTCTGCGACGAGTTAATTTAAATTACACCACATGTTTATTTTCCAGGTAAAATAATCGAAGAATAGTCGAAATAACACAGTGATTCATTATAGTGAGATTATGACTACTTATTAAAGCTTGCTGGTACAGTGTGAAAAATGTATTTCTGAATACATACAGGTAATGGTGTGTAAAATATATGCAGAAAAAAAATCCTAGGACGTGTAGAATATATTTAGCAAACATTAACTTTGTTCAACTATTTACTTTAACAATGGAATTTGGCGAGTATTTTTTTTAAATAACGGATGCTCTCTTTGCATATTAAGGTATTAATACTGTAATTGCTTTACTTTGATAGGCGCTTTAAACTGAGTTTTTGATACCGGTCCTCAGATATAAACTTTGTACAACAATATGATAAAATTGCTTTTTTTCCTGAAGAGATTGTATGTTTACTGAGTGCATTTGTTCAAAGTTTTTTGTCGTTTTGAATCTTAATCTTCGTTAGCAATTCACTGTATACTTTAATGGCGCTTAATTTATTAGCCCCTGTATACAAGACGCATTACTCTTATTAAATAACACCACATAACCGATCAGGTTGTCTCCCTTGTGTCTGACAATTAGTAATAATAATTACTGACAATTAATAATAATAATTAGAAAGTACACAGCTGCTGAACGATATCTGATGTTATTTGTTCGGATTGACTACATGAATAAAGACAACAGCTTACATGTGTGTGTAATTTAAACAGCAAGCTTGTTTTCCGGTTATAATTGTCTTGCCACAGGAATCACAAATAACGGCAGCAATCAGAATGCGTTAAATGATATTACACACATCAGCTTTATATCAACACAAAGGCAATCCTCCTTGCTAAAGAATCTCCCATGACACCACAAAAACATGTATTTCGCAAACGTTCGAAAGTGTAAATGATGGCCGTCGATAAGTGCACAGCGCGCAGCAAAGATCCTGAGGCTATCGAGTGCAGAAAGGTCTGTCAATATTCCGTTAGCAGGCGTCTGTAAAACATGCATGAGAAAGAACATTACAACCCAGGTGTAACAGATGAAAAAACAACTGTTTTCCGTTTAACGTTAGATGCCACTAAATAAGTGTTAATATATTCTATAGTAATTCGCAAAACTTTGGAACCAAATTGTATCATGACCATACAAAGATAGACCCACATAACCATAAATAAGTGAGAAGAGCTATATGTTGTCTATCAGAATGGCCCAGAAATTTGTCAACTTGTCCACTTTGTCAGAAGGTTCTGATTTATACAATGCACATACTATCAACTTGCCAGTCGGTAACCCTCAGATTTTAACGAAATGTGTACTTCCAGCAAAGGTCGATCAGTCCATAATTGTGCATAGGAGTGCAACATTTTAGCTATTTTTTTAATTATACATGGTTTCAGCTTTTTTTGATACCAAAAGGTTCAGATTACCTACAAAAAAAGGAAAATCGGATGACAAACTATAACGACAGCTTGTTAATAAAGAAAAAAAGGCCATGACACACATTTAACTTCCATTCGATATTTAATGTAATCACCCCTAGATGGTAAGCACTTAAAGAGCAGAAAAAGTGCTGCTGGGTATAGCATGCCGTTAACACCATTCACGATGCCACAACCGTCCATGTTATATGTGGAACTACCCATATATTTGCTTGAGCGTATGCAAGGGACCTAAGACCCTTACATTTTCAACTATCATTTTTAACGAACCCGTGGCCTACCTTTCCTAGAGCCGACTTTCTAACGAAAGTGCTGTCATGCGTTTATCTATTGAATGTATTACTATTGTATTCGACTTGTACCTCAGTAACTTTGGCTCCGTTTTGCCTTTCGTTCCATGCCAAACCTATATAATGACATGCCAGCTCTTATACTTATTTACACAATATAGCATATAAGCTACAGTAATGTAAATTGATGTGTATTAAGATTTGTTTTATTTTACGTTTTATTCTTATTATATTTGTTTTGTGTTTTAAAAGTACTATTAGTAAAGAAACGGTTACAGCAAAACAGTATTATAAAGCTAAAAAATGAGAAAGCAATCTAGCATGTGTTTAATGTGATGTAAATCAATTAATATATTAAATTAAACAAATACACATGCATCTTAACTAAATTAAATGTTATCAGATTTTGAATGTCTAAAAAATGGAACAGTCAAACGTATTAATGTTTTAACCATACATATGTACTTAAGTAACTTCAATACAATGTTTGTTTTGATACTTAAGTGTTGAAAACATTGACGATTAGAACTTTGCCCTCTCTGTCTTTAAACTGTAATAACAATACGAGATGAATGGATCTGGGTGACAAGTTGGGTATGAGGAGGTTTTTCCCAGCTAGAAACCGATGCTATAATGGAGCATGGGGAGATTGATGTATTACCGGTCAAGGATGTAACCAAATGTAACCAAATGTTTTTCGAACTATCACATTGACAGATATGTGCATAAGTGTACCAGCTGTAATTTCACAGCAAGTTGTTATCTGGGATGTGGGGACGACTGTGAAGCTGGAGGGTCATTTGACAATAATACTCATGTCCCGTATACAATCTATGTTATCTATAAGTCATATGCCGTCTGGATAATACAAGTAGATGTCTCTCCTATCCGTGTTTACATTTCAGTACGGTCACATGATAATAAGTCGATGCTGGTAAGTTCAGTGTACATACATGTTTTCAGTTCATTGCTAAATGGAATAGTCACGCGTTCAAACCCTGATAACGACAACAATCAAATATATAGACTATTGTCGAGAACAATAAGGGAAACAATAGAGCATTATGAATATTTGATATATATGTTTAATTAAACAGTATCTTCTTATAATACAAACAATAAACTGTTTTACAGTGATGTTTGTATGTCCGAATTCGGTTAAGGACCACACAATACCTTAAACAATTAATAAGAGAACTAATTTGAACTTCATTAAACATATCCGTTATTCAGCATCGCAAGTGGGTTAATTGGTTGTAATTTTATTTGCATGCCATTTCATTATGTAGATGAAGACTATTCCGACCGGTCTACATTAATTTCCCTTAACATTAAATGCAAACAATAAAAACTAGTGTCATTGTGATCTTTAGCAATTGCATTGGTCATATTTGATTAATAATATCTGGTTGTCTTATTCTTCTAGATTCACTGACGCATGGTATTTGTTTATATAAGATTTTATAAGGAGTCGAAGAAAAAGGCCGAACAATAAAAACAGCTAGTGTAATTGTGATTTTAATCCATCGGATCAGTCACGCACATTTTAACAATAGTTCAAAATATTATGCCTCATAGTTTGATGTGTGGTATTGCTTTGCATTGTCCTCATATGTCGATATAAAGTGCAACAATATTACATAGCCAGTTTGGGCTTTATTTATATTTATACTCATTTGACTGATGAAGTTTAAATATGTTCAGTTTTTATTCTGATTTCCGCATTAGTTAGTATAACTTTTGAGAAATTGACGACACTATGCACATGTTATAACGTGTTTTCCTAACATTGTGAAATATATAATGTTTTTGTATATTTTTGAAGCGTGATTTGTGTGTATGTGAATACCTTTTGTATGATAAGTATTATGCTTTAAGAAATTATATTAGTAAAAAAAGCAAAAAACCTCGGCAATTGTTTTTGAGTATGTCTGTTTGTCTTTTCTTATTATTTGCTGAATTCATTGATATACGAAATACTCGCTTTCATTTCAACCCTAGATATACTTCAATTATGTTAAGAAATCAGCGACTATTTTGGACATGTTTTTTATGTCGTTTGAACTAGATATATTACCATAATATTATGGTGCATCATTTGTTCCTAGAACATAAGGACAATGCGTTCTGTGTTTTAAATTATACCGTAAATAGGGTTTTAACTCTTATGCGGTGTGATTTTAGAGGAGGGGATGTTTATGGTGGGATTTGGACAATACTACATTTTTTTTCTTTATCAATGTGTAATATCGGCTCAGGATATTTTAAATGAAAACAAAATGATAGAAAGCAACAAAGGACATCCGGATGTCCGGATGTTGTTGAACAATAAAATACGTTACTTTACGATGGACAATGATGGGAATCAAGTGAGTGCCTTGAAAATTACTTACCTTCACATGTATAATACACAAGCTGTACCTTTGCACTCCATAGTTTAGGAGTTTTAAACAGTTTATTACAGTTTTGTTTACTCGTAAATGTAGGAAAAACACATGTACCATTGATGGCTCGAAGTTGCGAAGATTGGTACTGTGTAAATATGTTACGAGGAATAAGTTATACGAAATCTGTATGATCTTATACCTACTCGAAACATCTCGGCAAGTTCTACTAAATAAGCATGCGCGGATATCACCGGAAGTTATAAATGATCGACTTACTACACAGACGGTTAACTAAAACAAAAGTCTCAACATGTATGCATATTTCGATAGCATCTTTTTGTGTGTTTTGTTCTTAATATGTTTGCTGCAACATCGATATCATTTTTTGCACGTGTCACTGATACCCATCGGCATAGAAAATCAACATATTTCTAATTCCACCTATAACTGGCTACATAACTTAATTATTAATTATATTATTAATATACTATTACCCCGCGCACATGGCTTTTCTGTTACAACTTATAGTATCCAAAGCGGCAAAAGTAAACATGTATCAACAATTATTTTGCTTACTATTAATTTACTTAATTTAGTTTGAAGAGGTACAGTTAAGTCTTAAACAGTGACAATCTATCTTTTTAAATGTAGTTAATTAAATCTCGAATAAAAGCCGATACATTATCAACTCATTTCAATAAAGGTAAGTGTAGACAATGGTGGACGGAAGATTTATTATTAAGGACATCCTTCAATAAAGGCCGATAACAGTAGACAATGTCTCTTGCCGCATGTTGACTCTTGAACAAAGATGTATTAACAATACTGAAAATCCTATAAATGGTCCATAACGCATAACACATTGTTTTACTCTCCATTAACTGTAGAAATATTCGACATCTCTAGACAAAAGGGCGATAACTCTGGAAACATAACTTGTACCGCAGTTAATGTATATGGACCGATGAGGTTGCAGCGCTTTAGACCGGTTTAGGCAACCATGTTGAAACTTTTGGCGACTGACTGTGTCATATTGATATCCGTTATATTGTTCTCGGTTAGTCTCATGTCTTGCCTTAGTGCCTGTGTCACGTATACATTTAATATGCATGGGTTTTCATGTGTCTAGTTCTTTTGCCACTGAAAATATAGCTCGCACGACTCAAAAGGCAATAATTTATACATATTGACAATACTCAATATTGAGGAGGTTACTTAAGACAAGATTCAAATTTAGAAAACACGTAACTTATATCCCAAATCGCTAGTCGGATACTCATGCACCAAGTCGTGTTAATATATTTAGATTAAATCGGATGAAGTTATCCGGTCAGACGACAATATGGCTCTTGTTCGTTGATAAATGATGCTATCACTAGGTCATATGGTGTTGGATGATATAAGTTGATGTCCTCTCTACTCTGGGACACATTCTGTCCAGTCACATGACATTATCTAACGTGATTACCTAACGAATGCATGTACGTTGTATACTGAACCTGTGATGATATCCGCAGTTCATGTAGATGCAAAAGATGCTATGTTTATTTTCAAAGCATATATTAACGCACTAAAATTATAACACACTATGCCATATTGGAGTAAAAAAAAAGTTAAGGAAGGCTTCCCATAATGAACTTCGGCCGATATCGCCACATTTGGTTCGCGACTGAAGCTTTCGTTTTTGCCCGGTGAAAAGATAATTTTACCAAATAACCATTATATTAACCAAATACCACTAAATTAATTGACCATGTTTGGTTAAACGTTAAAATGGTTCAAAGTATGTCACAAAGGACACACATGTTGACATATATCACGTTTAGAGATAAAATATTTTCAAAAATGCAAAGTTCCTGTCACGTGACGTTTTGGGAATGTCCTGTTTGCAATCCGAAACAACAAAAAATCCAATGCCACAAGAACGTGATTTTCAAGGAAGATTTAAGGCACGTAAGCGTACCTGTACAAACCCGAATTTTATACTTTGTCATTTTGCTCTCAGTGGTAATATCTCAGTGGGTAGTCATTTTCAAATCTTAATTCCTGAAGTTAACTACGGTAAAAAGAAATCAAATTACTATATTTTACTCAGTTATGATTGTAGATGATATTTATGTATTGTTTAGGGATGTACCTACTTTAATTAAAAAAATAGGGTAATGTGACTTCGGCAAGTTTGTTTTTTTTCGAGATTTTAAAGGAACTTCCATATACTGTCATTTACTTTTTTCACCAATATGATATTATTTTTTAAATCACTCATGATATGAACTTGTTTAATGAGAACAATTTTATCTGCAGTGAAATAATGCTTATTTGCATAGACATTTGTACAAAAATAAAAAAAAAATAAAAAATATTTGAAATCTTGTTCCATTGCATTTTTCCGATACACAAAAAGTAGAGTCGGGGAATAAAAAGAAATGTGAAAATGAAAAAAGTACAAAGTAGAAAATTGTTTAAATGTGTATTTCCATCAGACAATGCAAATACACCACACATATTGCAAGTTTTAGTAAGTATGACATTTTTACAACTAGGGGAAGACTTCCTTAAAATTAAATCATATAAGACATATACTTGTATGTACTCGTGTTGGAAAACGAACTGTATCAATTGTTGTTGTTTTAATTGTGTTTTCTGCGTTTGTTTGTTGGGTTCATCGTCCAACCACGTTAATTTAGAGACGGTGTTCGAGGAAAAAATATAGTGTTGCTTTCAATTGCATGCCGTGATCACCTGACATGATACCATACTCACTCATGTTATGCCGAATATGAACCACAAGTCGTATATCTAACCTTGTATCTACTTAAACTTTTGTAAGTTAAGTTACCACTACCATTCATTACGATATTTAGAACTCTGAGCCTCACCTACCTAGGGCCAAGTTTCTAGTGTAATACCGGGTTGTAATTTCTTGGCTGTATTAGTGTAGACCTGTTCTTGTACCGCAGTACCTTTTATCGGTCGTCCGCACTTTCAAACCCTGATCATGATAAAAACAGCTACGAGTTTATACATTTGATGAACACTATTAGCTTAAGCAATTTTAATTGCTATGGATGAAGATTTTATTTGAAGATAGTTTTGTGTGTGCGTGCCTGCGTGTCTGTGTGTGTGTGTGTTAATGTGTAAACATCGTTTTTCAGTACATGCTTGCATGTAACTTGTCCGAAACCTCCTCACGTAGCAGTAGTATCAGGAAGGGTTCAGTCTGTCTGAACAACGACAGTACAATAACCCAATGATCACCAAGTGTGAAGCAGCTGATACGGTCAGGTGATAGCATTAACCTTGTCCCAATTAAATGTCTGTTATCGGCAAGTCATATGATGTCTGGTTGATAGATGTCCTGACTATCCGTGAACATATTTCATTTTAGTCACATACTTTTGTATCTAAGTTAGTGTACCCAACTTTCATACTTATAAATATACCCTGTATTTATGGGAGATTGATTCATTGTAACCATTCCCAATATAATATAATTAAACGTATAATTCTAAATTGGGAACAAAACGCACGTTATAACGAAATTGCATCATATATGTGCATAGTTTTTTTTTATTCGTATAAGTAACCTAAATATATTGACCCTATTAGCATGAACTTGTATTTGAACCGCAATAACTCCCAAAACTGTCGGCCCACGTTTATAATCTGATCACTACAGAGGTGTTTATTATTTTGCATACTGCATGTTTATATTATTCAAGCTTCAGCAATATGATTGATGGGATGATGAGTCATTGAAATGTATGCAATACGTGTGTTATGCTAACCATGTATTTCTAAGAACTTATTAAAACATTTTACTAAGGTAAAGAAGAAAACTAAAAATCTCAACATTGTATATTTTGATGTTAAACGGTTCATCTATTTAGCTATAAATTACACTTGTAGTTTATTCATAATAATTTGTGTCAGTTTTTAGCTCTATTGCCGAATATGGAATAACGAAATAACTTAAGTCAAACCTGATGCATTAATATAAATTATAACAACTATGTGTCTTAATTCGTAAGGCTTTCATTGACATGAATGTTATATGTTTCATGTTTCTTGTTTCATCTGTATTGTTGTCGATCACTAGCGTGTGCTATCCTAATTTATCTATAGGTCATTGTAGGACCGAACAAGACTTGTTCTTTGCTGTGCTACCATAGCCTACGATTTTCTTATAACAATTAATAACGTCGAAATTGGGTATACTCTATTTATTTATTATTTTGATGTCTAAAAATGTCTTAAGTCAATTAATGCTGAGATAATGGATGGCGTATAAGCATGGCGTGTGTTACATGCCTGTTGTTCAGGGCCTTACATAGTTAAGATCTGTCGCAACTCTTTACATTCGCATACTAGAAAGCTTCTAGAACATCAAGTTCGCGTACAATCTTGTGAACAGATATTATTTTAATTCAGAAGTCTGTGCATGTTAAAACTACTTCAGTTTTGGTTTATAGAAGATACGAAATCATGCAGGTGTAGCGCAATGCTATGGGTCCATCGATATATGGGCATGGTACATAAACGTAGCTTTGCATATGTAAATGCGTTTGGTTTATCTACTTTAACTTGTGTAGTAAGCACAAGCAAACACAGGGCTAGACAAAAACAAACATTTAGAATGAAGAGCAGAAACAGGAAACACACATAGCCTGCTAATGTTTTCTGAGTCAAATTGTGTATTTTCTTGAGCCAAAAATAAGCAAAGTTATAAACTCTGCCCATGTGTTAGTCGCAATGTTTACCAGCGTTCACACAATGACAAAATATTGTTTTACGATTTCTTACATTTATTTGAAAGAAGGAAAGTGGTCAATGCTCAGTAGAAAAAAAACAACACTTTTTTCAGTACAACGCCGATAATTTTGGATTCTAACCAGGGGCTTTATCCAGGCACGTTATCACTATATCATATAAGCACAGTCTCCCTCAAAACCGTTGATAAACATTGGTGCTCTTTATAAAAGTGGAGGACAATTTGTTGAAATATTATTTCTAAAAACCTCTCTCTTGCCAGTTTCAATATAACTCTAAGGCAAAAAAACAAAACAAACAGCAACAACAACAACAACAAAAATAAAAAAATAAAAGAAAAATAAACAAAACCAAAAACAAAATATACAGAAACGAATTTGCTTGTTTTTTTCTGTTTTCCATGTTCCTATTCAAAGCAAGTGTTTGTGTTTTAATTGCTATCCTTGATGAATGTTTATTAACCTGTTATATATTGCTATTGTGAACCTGACCTGCGGAATTAGAAGGGTTATCAGGACAATGGCCATCTTTTATCAATGTTTCGTTGTTTTATGCTTAACAGCCTAGTGAAGCTCTGAACTACGTGCTTGAAAATACGTGTATAAAAGTCAATCATAACCAATACATTAATTGGCTTGATTAAAAAAAAAATAACAAAGGTACATAATCAAGTGTCCAGACCGCTTTTAACAAATTGCAGATTATGGCAACAAGTCAATACTATCGTATCATTTTGTACTAACATTATACAGATAATTTAGATAACAATTTCACTTATGTATAACTCGGTACAGAAAGCAACATTAATAAATTTCGTTAAGCTTTTGTCAATTATAAAGTCCTGCCACAGTTTATGCTCTCTTCCATACTTGTATTTCGTTATTTTAATTATTTATATTTTGCTATTACTCTTATATCTTAATATAGTAATTGTTTGCAATTCCGAATGTACATTTAGAACGTTGCTCATTAATACGTCTTATATAATGCATCTTATTTTGATTTGTTTTTTAGTTTTGTCCTCAGTTGATATGTTCGTGTTGAAATTTCTGGCTAGGAGGCAACACTTTTCCAGGTTTCTCAACACAAATAAAGAAATGGTATATACAACGTATAACGTATATATGAGAAAGGAGCTACAGTAATGTTGATTGCTATGGAGTGTGTCATTGCTTACAGTGATTACATTTTTAATAGTCTCATTGTTATCATATTTTAAATGTCTATACACATTTAGAACAACTAATGTATGTCTTAATTTGTTTATATATTCCGTAAATTGCATGTTTAAAGCTTAAGTGTTAAAAACATTGAACATTGGAATGCTGCCCTTTCTGGCATAATAATGTGGAGAAATAGGACCTTAATGGGTCTGATAGAGTAGTGGAAGTTGGATGGCTCTTCTCCTGCTGGAAACCGCCACAGTTTACTGTGGTATTGGGGAGGCTGTGGAGAGATTTGCTGGCCGAGGCTGTATCTAATTGTTTTTCGACATATCCCAATGACGGATCTATGTCTTAGTGTATCAGCTGTAGTTTCACAGCATGGTGTCATCTCTCATTATTTGATGTGTGGGGACGAGTGTGACACAGTAAGGTCATGTGCAATACCTTGACCGAACCTTTGTACATCATTAAATTTCCCCTGTCTCCATTACGTAAGTTTATAATACAGTCATAAACATTTGATTCGGCCAGCTGACAATATTACTTTGGGCTCATTTAAAATGTATGCTATCAGTAAGTCATATGCTATATTAATGAAACAAGTGGATGCACTTCATCAGTGGACACATTTCAGTTCAGTCACATGATGCAATCTGAAGTGACGCACCTGCAGATACGCGCACTCAGTATTGATGTCATATGAAGCTTTCCGCAGTGTTTTCATAACAAACATTAGAGAATGCAACTTAAAATGAAGTATTTCACATTGGAGTCGAATCAGAAGTTATAATTGAATCTGTTGGTAAATGCAAAGATTTGTATTCGTTTTAATAACCCTAATGTAATGACACTACTTGTGTAAATTTAATGTTGGCAAAGGTATGAGTGCTATTAAAGCATGTGTGTACTATAAGTGTAGATTTGTAGAGATGTCAACGTCATGCTTCCATATTTAGACTCGACATAATTTAACTTTATAATGAGTCCTGATAAGGGCATATGCTTGTTGTGACAACTATGATCATTAATACAGTGTATACAATTTTTCTCAACCGACAACATTTGGTATGAGAAAAATATGAGATAAAAACGTTTTTTTAGTTAGCTGTTAGACTGTCAGGAACAATTAAATAATACAATGGCGACCGGTGGTCAATTGGAGGCCAAGTCTGAGGAGTTTATTGAATACGAGTGTACGGTGTGTTTGAAAAATCATAAGATTAAGAATGCAGATCGCTATTGTTTTGATTGTGAGAAGTATATGTGCTCAGAATGTTTACAGATACATAACAATTTCGGTGACAAACATAACGTTCTAAGTGTGACCAATAAGAGAGTGCAGAATGTTTTAACTGAGAAATGTGAAGACCATCCGGACAAGGTTCTGGAATATTACTGTCGCCAACATGATGTTGTTGTATGCCAAGCATGTTTTCTTCTCGATCACAGGTATGGAAAATTCACATTCAGAGTATTGATTGGTGTTTAATATTCCTTGATTTGCTGCCAATATATATGTATGCATGTGCGTATGTTGATTATGCATTTATAGTTCGTCTTTATATTGAAATAATGAAGAAAATGTTCCATGCCTGTAGATGTGATGCAGGTCAAAAAAGGCCACACTAAACGAATTCTACAACATGCCTTATTAAGGGAAATCATAGATACGTTATCAATTATTTAGTTAGATTTTTGTTTTTACTGTTGGTGTTGTCAGTACAAAGATAATTAACATATGTGTAACCATAGCATATTATTGTTATCCTGGGAAAGTATAAGACAATGGACTTGAACGCAACAAATAGACCTGATCGTATATCCATGCAGAACTCCTATTCCAAAAATGTGTCTGCTTTAATTAAGTAGAACCCCATATTATCGAGGTAATTCTCAAAAACGAACACTTTAAATTTCGCTAATAATGTTACTTTCACAGGACATACACCCAAATGGCAAACACTAGTATGAAAGTAAAACGGGCTATTTCCACTTTGATATGTTGGATGTGCGATTGAAAAACCGTTGTAAACAATGTCAAAACTTCGTTAATCGGAAACCCCTTTAACTGAGAGATGAGTCATATATCCTAGTTGTCGGTGACTTGTAATATAACTTGCATAATTCACTTCTGTCAAATACCGTATATACATTATGCTCTTTACCGTCGCCCGTGTGTACGTATGTGTGCCTATGTGTTTAGGGTTGGGGGTGTGCAGCTGCGCGCTTGCGTTGTATGTGTGTGCACGTGTGCACACGTGTTTATACGTGCGCGCGCGTGTTTGCATGAGTGTTTCGACGTGTGCGTTTTAGTGTGTATATATTTATTTATATTTAAACCATAAGACATTGATGACATATCGAATGTACGTTTGGTGATTTCTACCAACACGTGTTGAAATTGGTATGCACTTAAACACGTTACGACTATTTATTGGAAGTATTACCATTTTTTTAAAGTCAGTAGGCCGTTTAATCGTTCAGAGGTTTTATTTAAAATAACAAGTGATATATGTGTTACGCAATATAGTGAGTTATCGGTAACAAAAATAGCTCCAAATTCAATGTTAAGCATAACTTCCTTACAAATAGAAAAAAAGCAACGTCAACGTTTATGAAATTGAAAATAAAACGTTTGACAGCTCGATGCATTCGATGGTAGATACATCAATATGCTTAATATACCTAAGTGTGGTTTTGATGAATCGGATAAACCGCATCATAATTATTGGTTTCCTAAACAGCATATCTGCTTAACAGGCAAGGTTGTTAATTCTCCTATACGTGTATTGGGTTTATCCTCCCGCCAAAAGTAGTTCACTTATTTAGCTTATCTTAACTTGAAGCAGATATATTGATATTGCCTTCATTTATAGCATGCAGTCATCACCTAGCATAGTACACACCTACTCACATTATCCTGACACTGGACCAACCAGTCGTGGAACTACCCTAATGATTATTTGATCGTTTGCAAGGAAGATATATGATTACCATTGTAACAACTTTGGTATGTCGCGGCCCGTGATCGAACACATGGTATCCCATACCTGGAGGGAACCAACGCTCTACCGATTGGGTTACACGGTCCGGTTCCTATAATTTACGATTGTAAACTGATACATTTAAGTAAACAGTAAATTTTAAAGAGTTTAAAATACGACAGTGGATTGGCAATATTGTTTAAACTTCCCCTCCCCCCAACCTAAAGCCGCATGAAGTCACTGTTTTATTATTCTTCTGTAACTTTGGTAAAATGAACCCCGATATCAAGGTATTTATCTGCAAACCATATAATCAACAGATACCTAAACTCTTATTTGCGCAGGTAAAATTACTAATTGGTGGTTTTAAAAGGCGTCCCAAAGAGGTCAATCATATATTCCATTTGCAGTTAGTTAACCGCTGGGATATACTTATACACATAACTCATGCCACACTTATCAGATGGCAGTCAGTTCATTCATTTGTCTTACTCTGGCTTAGATAAATGACCAATAGAATACCGCCAGATTTTTGTTTATGATGATTCATCCTTGATATAATTTAGTATTGCATTACACACTATACAGCTTTCAGATTAGCGTCTTGTGTTGAGAGACATTCTTCTGACTCCGTCGATACGTAAGTATTATATTTCAGACTGGTGTATGCCTTCTAATCACCCAATGTGTACATGGAAGTTAAACTGTGTTTAACATTGTTGATACTAAAATGTACACATAATAAATACATGCTGTTTCTTCTAAGATACTTAACTGTTACACAATTAAATACTATATACATAGTATCATATAAAACACAAGGAATAAATTATTTTGCATTTTTGGCCAGTAAACGTAAGGAAAAATATAGAATTTCATGAATATTGCAGCACATATAATACAGATATTAAAATAAAAAAAAACAAAAAAAAAAAAACAGGTTTTTACATAGCATTTGGTGGCAGGACCATTAAAGCTATCGAAGTTTTAAAATTGATCGTAAATAAAACATGATGAACGTAAATATTGATCTACTGCGTGTAAGGTAATCTTGTATGCCATTCAAATGGAAAAAGACACCACCGCTCTTGTAAGGTTTGGGTGTCGAATGTCTATTGGGCTTTTGAATTCAGTTGGCTGCGCCCTTAACTCAGTCGGTAAATTTTACTGAGTGTTAGAATATTGACTTATTTTTTCAAAAACGTATGAAAGCTTTTCAAGTACTTATGTTTCGACACACTGGTAAAAACAGCATTATTACTGATAATGTTCATGTTTAATCTTCTTTTTCCAATACTAATATATGTTGACGTGTCCTTGCCAAATTTGACGGTTACAAGTTCAAACGTTTACAACACAGCGATTGATAAAATATAATATATGTCACATCTGTTGAATCAACATTCTCGTGTCCATATGAACATATTCACATTGGAAGGCAGTGTATGTTAACTGAATTAAACGGGTTTCACTCTAAGTTTCGTAATGTCATTTATTATATAATACATACGTAGTTATTCTAGCATTCTCCCAATTGGTAAGTCTATAACATATAAACGATGATTGAATCCTTACGTGCGATCGCTCATGCACCGTGTTTTTCCAGTTGATGGTTTGGGTGTCAATTTAGTAAACTTAACGGAGCTCGTTGTGGGCGTTGCCACTGCTTCGGTTCTGTGATGCCCTCATCTGTACAAAATTCGCACACACACACACACACATACACACACATACACACACACACACATACACACACACGCAGGCACGCACGCACTCACGCACGCACGCACGCGCGCGCATACACACGCACACACACATTCATGTATTTGGTGTCAAACGGGGACTTGGTATTTGACCTCTCTAAACCGTAACTTCTTGAATTGAGGGTATTTTGAGCTAATATTTCAATAATGGTTATAAATGAACATATATATATATATCGGTCCGGTATGATTCATTTCTTTAAACAATCTTAATTTTAAACAATGTGGTTTTACAGCAGAACCGGGGACCCACAGTAATGTAAATATTACCATCTAAACAGGGACACACACGCTTATTCTTAAGGAAAAAGGGACGTTGGTTGTACGAGAGAAGTTTGCGTTTATTTTCTTATACTGGATCACAATGGCAGCAGGCAGCATGATCAGTAATTATAATAAATATTATAACATGATTACTTAATTAACATAATCATTTTCTTTAAAAGCCAATGTAAACGATTTAATTTGACTATACAATTCCGGACAGACATTTGTGTGTATTTTCCCCAACCGTAACGAACAGTGTCACACTTAATAATTCCTACATAGCAATCGGGGACATTGATTTCAACTCCCAGAAATGGGGAAGTCTTAATTAGTTGTCCTTGTTATTTTCAGTATATCAGTAAGAAAGTCTAGTGTTAAATAATCAGGTTCTCTAAAGATAGTATATATGGTCTTTAAGGTCGTATGAATTACAGACATATAGTTTTTAGGCCTTATACCTTACCGTTATGGAGATATTAGGCCCTATAAATTGCCAACATTGAGTTTAGTTACCAATATTGGGTTATTTGGCCGTACAATAGCGCACAAATGTATTCAGATGCAAGCCAAATACAAAACACCAAATCTTTGATGAGTAATTTAACAAATAGATAAACCCGACAGTTACAGACTTTGAACGATCAGTCGGCAATATGGACCGACTGGGGTGCTTAAAACGGTTTAACAGAGCTCTATCTTCGCATTTGCTGATGGTTTCTCAAATGCAAGCAATGAAAAGAAAACCGATCTATTTGAATAAAAAGAAATGACCAGGCTCTGCCGTTTTCTTTGAAAATGTATGACGAAAGTTGCAACGTCATTGAAAAATAATGTCCGCATCGTGTGTAGAAGGGAGAGAGGTATTATTTCGGGTAGAAGAACTACACAAAATTGTTGATTGTAAATTGAATAAGCTTTTTTGAATCATGAAACAAAAACAGAGAAGAGTAAATGGATGTAGCATTATATTCATGTGAAGATGGAATTGAGGAAACAAAAACGTGTTCTGCGAGATTAAGGTGTGGGACAGCTTTCAAAATCGGACCACTGTGTCGTGAACGGAGTAATGACGCAGTTTGAACTGGTGATTTGTTTTCGTTGCCACAGTTTAGTTATGGTGACACGACAATTACTGAGTGTATAAGTCGACAACAAAGAAGGGCAGATTCATAAAATGACGAAAAACATGTCGGTTGGCAGATGTTTCGTTACCCAGACATTTCGCACCTAATATCTGGCCATCTAGGTCCAGGATGCCATTTAATAAAATTGTTTGTTTTGTCAGTTTACAACAAATGTCGTTTTGAACTATTTAATATAAACAGTATGTGTTGTCATTGTTGACCCTTATTGAACAGTTATTAATATTCAGTATACAATCTTATGAAACGATCAGAATGTACATGTTATGTATTTAAAGTTATTTTAAGAATATCATGGTGAACGAGTAAAAGGGAAACATTTAAATATATTTTCATGTTAAAATGTTATTTTGACATTCAATTATGTTCAGGTTTACACACACACACACACACACATAAACGGGCGCGCGCGCCCGCGCGCACACACACAACAAAAACAACAACAACAACATGTCACTAAAACTAAAGTCTGACTGCTATTAATTGGCGTACACCTTTACATTATTTTTAATTGATGATCATTTACGTTAAACAAGTAAACAGGTCTGAAATCAATTGCTAATCTGTTCATGGTTTCGCTAATTGATTTTAGCGTCACTTATCACTTAAATTTTGCAAAGGTTAATTGTTTTCTGGCCATAAGATTGCAATGATGTTTGATTTAATAAAGTTAAAAGCCGTTTTATATATTTTATTCAGCAAAAACAGACACATAATTCACTGCTAACTACGGTAGCGTACGTTTACCAACCACCTAGGGTGCTACTGCTATAAACAATAACCGCAGACATATTATCATAAGTGATTTGACTAAGAAAGGTCACAGAGCATACAATATGCAAAATAAAATAAGTGTATATACAAGTACTATTCGTGGTTAAGAAAACATGACAAGTTGTCGAGATTAAACAACAATATATGCAAAACTAAAAGGAAAGTCGTATTAATTAAATATCTTATAAAATGTGGATTAACGTTCCTTAAAAGGAAAGGCATCCAATCTCACACGATTACATTAAAAGTGTTAATTGACTCATGGTGTGCGTGATTAGCCATTTGTTTATTGATTGCTGACTAATCTTGTTAGATGTATGAGGTAACAATATAGGGTGTGAAAGTGTCTGCATAATGCCGACGTAAGTAGTGTTTTCAGAAAGATAAGAATTGTATTATGCTTTCTTTTGTATCCTCCGTCTAGATTTTGTAGCTTCGAACTATTTTGTTTATCTTACCTCTTTAAATGTCGTTTTGTATTACACTTTTAAATAATCCAAAATGTAACTACAAACAACTCGATACTACTATTTGTCTCTAATATATGCCATGAACGACGTTTCACATTTTGTGAAAGAGAGGTATTTCCCGTGATTGCCAGGATCATACTCTCTTAGCTTAATAAATATCAGACACCAATTAAAGAAAAAACACAACATGTACAAGATGATAAGCTTGTCGTGAACACAAATAGTGCGTTAATTGGGTATTTGTCTTGTCCGCGGCAAACTCCGAAAGGTTTAAAGAAAATGAGGCGTCTTTTTGTTCTACACGTTAAGCCCATTTTAACATGGCCGATGTTTAATACTTCAGAGCTATCAGTGATTTCAGTTAATGATAGACGTTATCTCAGTGCAATCTAAAGCATACGTAAAGAGAACAAGAATAAATCGACACATACATTGACGTATTTTGATTACACACACGCGTTGTTAAACGAGATAGCGAAACATCTGTAAATCAACATGCCCACAACATAGCAAACGCCAGCATTTAGGTAACTTTGTGTACTTAAGATATCATCCATTCCCACTGCAAATGTGAAAAAACAAATCCAGATCGTGATACCTGGGTAAGCCTTTCCAAAGATACAGACATGGTATTTTGCTGCGGACTGCCGCGGCGTAAACAGAACATGGATGTAAGGAAAGTCTCACCCCATTAATCATTTTACCACATACGTTGCCTTTACACACACAACAGTTACGCAATGCGAATAGCCTTTCTTTTTTGGATATATTGCTCATGACGTTAGTCTTACATGAACAGTGTAACTTCGTTTCAACGTACCGAGTAATGTGGGCGTTCAGATTTGGCTGAGTGTATTACCCACAAGTGTGGCGTAACGGGGCTCCATAGCAGAATGCAACATCAACCCATGACTACGATTTTATTAGTGAAGGTTACATTTTGCAATCTAACCACGGTGAGGCGTGAATACCTCTCTCTAACGCGTCTAATTCCACACTCCTATCTCTAGCGCAACTAAATTCCCCCTTTCTTCCCATTCTGCACTCCTAATATATATATAGTCTAAACTAATTGCTCATCCGAACTGAGCTCACATAGTAGAGCGTCGGCTTGCGGATCGGGAGGTCGTGGGTTCGAACCCCGGCCGGGTCATACCAAAGACTTTAAAGTTGGTAGTAGTGGCTTCCCTCCTAACGCTCGGGACTAAGGGGACAGCATTACGCCTGACTCGTTAGTGTCAGTATAATGGACCGGCCGGGTTCAGACCCTGGGCACCTCATAAGTGCCCCTGTGCTATAATGATAGAAATGTCGCTTCGCAGTATCGGCAAAAATGCCGGCTAATCCAATCCAATCCAATCCTGAGCTCGCATATATTTTTGAAGATCGTGTCAAAATCTACAGTGCACAACTCACGCTTTCCGCCTATATTTTGACATATGCATCAATCACGGTCCTGAATCGTGCCTCTTCATTACCAATTTAAAAGTTTCCCGTGCGTCATAGTATATTTCCATGTTTTGATTATTAGTCCCGTCATTCTTTGTCTTGCTTTAAGTTAACATTGTGCACTTAGTTTTATTAAAAGGCACGATGTCTTTAACAAACCAATTATAACCAATTATTATTCAAACGAGAACTACTAACACATTTCTTATTTACTTGATAACTAATTAAGTTGGTAACATTCCATTACAAAAGCAACAGGCGCGCTTTTTCCGGGAGTTAAATATACATTGCTAACATGGAGTTATGCGACATATACGTATAAAGTACATATATTAAGTTATAAGGTCGTGTCCGTTTCGGATATGGAGCTGTTAGACCGAAGAAATTGCCGACATCGACATATCTGGTTGTAAACTTTACCATTATCGAGTTATAATGCAGTCTGAAATATCCACATGAAGTTACAAGCAATTCAAAATACATCATTCAGTTACTAGGTTGCATTTATTAACGACATCGATTTTTATATTTGTAAAGCATGCAGATATTATGCCGACAGTATCTTAGATCGTTTAACGATGTTGAGATATATGACCGTCTGGATTAGCGAAATTACTTGTTTTCGCTATCACCATGTAGTTACATAGACACATAAATGACAAACATGGAATTATTAGGCCGCATAAACCACCACGTGAAGTGATAAGGTCGTATAAGATACTGACGTGGAGACGTTTGGCCGTATAAATTGCCGACATGGTGTTTTTTGCAAATGTATATGCCTCATGAATTATCGACTTGGGGCTTTAGATTACCGATATGGAGTTAGTAGTCCCTATATATCGTGGACATAGATTTTAGGGTAATTCACAGACCGGAATTGAGTTACTATGCAGTATTAATTAACAACATTAAGTTATATGTCGTTTCAATGACTGAATAGTACCATTTAAATCTCGACATTTACTTTTATGTAAAAAAGACATAATTCTTGGCAAAGGAAACTACTTTGTCAGAGTGGTTGTTAGATTTGTCATAAAAAAATGTGTGCATTTGGTGGTAGTTTCCAACATATGAATACCATACAATATCTGGAAGACATCAACATAGATACTTCGGAAACAAATTATACATTGTCAATGCAGACGCCTCTACCCATCAACACACACGAAAACAATCCTGGATCCGCCCCTATATTTGAATGCTGGTATTTATGTGCGTCTTCTTGCTGTGGTAAGGTTAAATGTATTTATATACTATTCAAAATTTGATAGCGATCGCCTCCGTTTTATCACAAATTATTGCACCTACCAAGTTTTTACTGCTGTTCCACTTCAACAGTTTGACAGCTCATTTCTTTTCTTTTTTTTTGCACATTAAAGCCTGATGCCAAATAAACACATTTTCAGAATTACAGCAAATATTTTTATCGTTTAAACTTAATGAAAGCAATAAAAACACTCTTTTAAGTGATCCTTATAAAATTTTGAGTAGTATATAAAGGTATATTGAACCCGGAACGATTTGCTTTTACAGAGGACATCAGGTGACTAAGTTCGTCTGTGAGCACGTGAACAGGTATAACTTTATTTTGGTAATACAAAAAAACTGTCTAGGTGCGCAGAAAGACCTACGTATGCGATTCATTGTCTAAGCTAGCCTGCCCAATATATATAGACCTCAATCCATCAAAGAAGTAGGTGTGTGGTAACAAATGAATTGAAGCATTTAATAAAGCAAACAGAAGATGCATACACTGGAAAAAATCAAAACTCTGAACATAACTATGACCAGGAACAACATAAAATGTAATCCCGGTGCTTTTAATAGCTCAGTAACCTCTGCCACCAAACAGAAAAATCATCAATCGACTAAACACACGGAAATAGGACGATATTATATTCTGTTGATGTTTTAAAGTATAGCTTTATAGTTTGATTGTAACGATAATGCAGGAGAAATATTTGCTTGAAACAAACAACTTGTTTTGGTTTTCTAATGTGGCAGAAAAAATAGTTTGATCATACAGGATTTGTAGAAGGACACCACATAACGTCTTACAATAATGAAAATTCATATTAAATATTGCATGACTTACGTTATATTACCAATGACTACTATACTTATACGTACCGATTCTTTACTCAATCGTCTTAATTTACACAATTCCATACTTTTCATTTTAAATTATCTACAAATAGTGGTTTATTATCGTGTCATGTATTTGCAATGAAAACATTGTCGGATATTCTCTTGACATGGAGCCTGAGTAATGACAATCTATGGATTTAGACACAGCCAGTTTTTACAGAATTGAACATTGTTCGGATTCTATGAACATGTATGCTGATCCTCTCGAGTTAAAAAGCTTCCAAATGGATTCCTTGTAACAAAATCTCATGTCGTCGATAAAAAATAGCACATTTTTCATTTCCTCTTCCTTCTTCAAGTTGAATTTTAGTCTGGGTTTACTGTTTTAATTGTCAAATACACATGTACATTTTCCTAAATGAGTTTGGTTTATCTACTTTAACTTGTGTAGTAAGCACAAGCAAACGCAGGGCTAGAAAAAAACATTTAGAATGAAGAGTCAGAAACAGGAAACACACATAGCCTGCTAATGTTTTCTGAGTCAAATTGTGTATTGTCTAGAGCCAAAAATAAACAAAAGTTACAAACTCTGCCCCTATGGTAATCGCAATGTTTACCAGCGTTCATACAATGACAAAATATTGTTTTACGATTTCTTACATTTAATTGAAAGAAGGAAAGTGGTCAATGCTCAGTAGAAAAAAAGCAACAATTATTTTTCAGTACAACTCCGATAATTTTGGATTCTAACCAGGGGTTTTATCCAGGCACGTTATCACTATATCATACAAGCACGGTCTCCCTCAAAACAGTTGATAAACATTGGTGCTCGTTATAAAGTTGGAGGACAATTTGTTGAAATATAATTTCTAAAATCCTCTCTCTTGCCAGTTTCAATATAACTCTAAAGCAAAAAACAAAATAAAAAGCAACAACAACAACAATAAAAAAAAAGAAAAGAAAAATAAACAAAACAAAAAAACAAAATATACAGAAACGAATTTGCTTGTTTTTCTTTTTCCATGTTCCTAAACAAAGCAAGTGTTTGTTTTTTAATTGCTATCCTTGATGAATGTATATTTACCTGTTATATATTGCTATTGTGGACCTGACCTGCGGAATTAGAAGGGTTATCAGGACAATGGACATCTTTCATCAATGTTTCGTTGTTTTAAGTCTAACAGCCTAGTGAAGCTCTGAACTACGTGCTTGAAATTACGTGTATAAAAGTCAGTCATAACCAATACATTGATTGGCTAGATTAACAAATATACAAAGGTACATAATCTATACAGCGACCAGACCGCTTTAACAAATTGCAGATTATGGCAACAAGTTCATGATATCGTATCATTTTGTACTAACATTATATAGATAATTTAGATAGCAATTTCACTTCTGTATAACTCGGTACAGAAAACAACATTAATAAAAGTCGTTTAGCTTTTGTCAATTATAAAGTCCTGCCACAGTTTATGCTAATTTTTCTACTTGTATTTCGTTATTTTAATTATTTATATTTTGCTATTACTCCTATATCTTAATATACTAATTGCTTGCAATCTGAATGTACATTTAGAACGTTGCTCATAATTACGTGTTATATAATGTATCTTATTTTGATTTGTTTTTTAGTTTTGTCCTCAGTTGATATGTTCGTGTTGAACTTTGTGGCTAGGAGGCAACACTTTTGCAGGTTTCTCAACAGAAATAAAGAAATGGTATATACAACGTATAACGCATATATGAGAAAGGAGCTACAGTAATATTAGTTGCTATGGAGTGTATTATTGTTTACAGTGATTACATTTTTAATAGTCTAATTGTTATCATATTTTAAATGTCAATACAAATTTAGAACAACTAATTTAGTTGAACGAAGTTATTTAAGTATGGACATGTCTTAATCTGTTTATATATTCCGTAAATTGCATGTTTAAATCTTAAGTGTTAAAAGCATTGAACATTGGAATGTTGTCCTTTCTGGCATAATAATGTGGCAAAATAGGAGCTTAATGGGTCTGATAGAGAAGTGGAAGTGGGATGGCTCTTCTCCTGCTGGAAACAGCTACATTTTATTATGTTATCGGGGAGGCTGTGGAGAGAGTTAATGGCCGAGGCTGTAACTAACTGTTTTTCGACATATCCCAATGACGGTAGTTTCACAGCATGGTGTTAGCTCTCATTATTTGTGGTGTGGGGACACGTGTGACACGATAAGGTCATGTGCAATACCTTTGACCAAACCTTTGTACATCACTAAATTTCTTCATATCTCCATTACCTGATAAGTTTATAATACAGTCATGAACATCCGATTCAGCCATGTGGCAATCTTAAATTATATGACAAATAGATGGGACAAGTGGATGTGGTTCATCCGTGGACACATTTCAGTTTAGGCATATGACCTTATCTAACTGCAAAATCGTGCCCTCAGTATTGATGTCCTATGAAGCTATCCGCAGTGTTTACATAACAAACATTGAACGAATTCAACTTAAAATGAAGTATTCCACATTGGAGTCGAATTACAAGTTATAATTAAATCAATTTGCAAATGCAGAGATTTGTACCCGCATTAATAGCCTTTATGTGTTGACGCTATTAGTGTAAACGTTTAAATTTACCGCAGTATGTTCCCTAAATTGTAGGCCCGTGTTCAAACCCAAACCTGGTATTATTTTACATATAATTATATTTTAAAAGCTTCTCTAATGATTTGACGAAATAATTAATAATTTAATGTTATGCATTTTATACGTTTGTAAATCTCAACTTCTAATAACTGCTTTACTCGGGTAATGTAAAAAAGATGACCAGCCTGTTAGCGCAATCGGTAGAGCGTCGGCCCTA
Source organism: Sinonovacula constricta (assembly GCA_007844125.1). NCBI lineage: Eukaryota > Metazoa > Mollusca > Bivalvia > Cardiida > Solecurtidae > Sinonovacula > Sinonovacula constricta. The sequence continues at coordinate 48,659,900 of CM017570.1, forward strand.
GGTACGAAGGCCCCGGGTTCGACCACACGCCGCGACATGACAAAGTCGTTAAAATGATAGTGGTAACGCTCAAGCAAATGAGAGGGTAGTTCCACGATTGGTTGGCCCAGTGTCAGGATAATGTGACTGGGTGTAGCATCATGCCGTGTGTTCGTGGCATGCTATAAACAGTAAAGGGAGCACTATATCTGATTCATATAAACACCGTCTTCAAATAATTAAAAAATATGGTGGAATAGCAACGATAAACCCCAAGAACAAACAAACTAACAAACAAAGAAGATCAACAGTGTATATTTTAATGTTAAACAATATATAGAAAATACACATTTGATTAAATGAATTTGAATGGTGTCAGATTTGATGTTCGAATTTGTAATAATTTATTAAGTTGCAGTCAAACCTGGTTTATTTATATAAACTATAAATATGCATGTTATTGTTAAGAAATTTCCGTGAGGTGTTTTTAGTTATATGTGACAGTGGCATTCAGTATTGTTGTCGATCATTTACGTCTGCTTTTTTAATTTATAGCACATGTGAGAGCCATGTGAGACTTGATCTTCATTGTGCTACCCTAGACTATTTTCCCATTTACAATTTTTAAACGTCGTTATTGTACATCATTCGGTACGGTTTCAGAGTACGACACGTTATGCACTTTTATACTATGATTATGAAGATTTCCTAAACCAATAAATGCACTCATTATGTCTGACATACAAACCTTACGTGTATAACAGACTCTATTGATCAGAGCCTGAAATATATTGTTCAAATTTTCTGAACAGAACGGTTCCTAACGTTTGTACATAACAGCACGGAAAAAAACTACATTTTTTATAAACTATAACGATTTTGTAAATCATAAAGACCTTTTACAGATTTTGCTATTATTCTATTGCATCTTGACTCATTTCTTTCATGTGATCATCGTTATATCTTAAAGTCATACAACCGTTCAATAAAGTGTTAAAATCGAGCAATTTAAGCATTATTTCTCTAATCTTATCCAAAAATCACCGTAAAATCCTTACAAAAACCCAACATATCTGAACAGCCTTGCTTACAATCGACCGTCGAATGTGTCGATTTTGTATCTTTCTTTCATAGAAAGATAAGCTTGTTTGTTTACATTTTGAACTCAGCGGGCGATCTCCGCTATTCCGCGGACTGCTACGGTAAGTTCCGAGTAAGATTAAAATTCACGTGATACACATACAATTTTAATGTAAACAGAAGCAGTCCAGCAGCCATCACGGATGCAGAAACAGCATCGTCATGAATGTAAAAAGAGGGAACAAACGAAAAAGGCCCTCGTTGCCGTGGGCGGAAAAGGTTAAAAGGAAGGACATATCTGCATCAAAGTTGAACAGAAGCCGCGATGTAATAGGGGATGAGATTGACCGTTGGAAGTCTCTGATGAAGGACATCGGAGTAAAGACAGTGAAACGGCGAAGTGTTTGCTCGTAAGGTAGATTTCCTCAAGATCCCATTGTTTTTTTTTTTGTTTTTTTTGTTGTTTTTTTTTTTGTTTTTTGTTTTTTTAATTTCACGATTGGTTATCATCATATAAATTCTAGGAGCGTAATACATTCCTGATGAACAGTATTTAGTTACGTCATCCAAATATATATGTCAGCTTATTGTTATTACATTATTTCTGTTCATGTAGTTTTAAAACAAAACCACCTGTTCATCTTTTGTTTCTATATTTGCCTCTTAGGAAGCTTGATCCTAAAAGTAGACTGTATTTTGTGAGTATTTTAAAAAACATCATCACAGAGTGAGACCTATGTTATACATGAAAATGATTAAACCAGACACTTTTGAGCGAGTATATACAGTACAAAACTATATTTTTATAAATCTTGTTTATTTTTTATCTTTGAATATGAGAAATTGATAGTAATTCTTCATTGTTATTTCTGTTGTAACAGCTAGATCTTCTTCGAAAAAAAAAAAAAACATATCGGAAACCCAAATTGTCACCATCAAATATCTCAAGCAGACCAGTAAGTGTTTCCTGAGCAAATTTGCTTTCCAAACCATCACCAAAGCATCATGAATTGCAACATCAACACCAGTGCATTCCCAGATCATAAGAATTCAAACTATGCTTGGATCTAAAATATCATCTGTAGACTCTGGTGCAAGGTACATATCTAAACATTATCTATTTTATACATTAATATATACAATGTAAACATGTCTACTGTTACAATTTAGATAAAACAAATTTTAGATTATGAATTTTTGAGACTGGTGTTCAGATGTTTATGGCAAATATAAGTATTTAACGTAGATACATCAGTATACTTTCCTCATGTACTTGCTGTTTCAGTGGAGGGCAATGTTTTGCAACTATATTCTAAATTTTGAATATCAGCAATACCATCAATGCCTACACTGTGTTCATTCCAGTCCCAGTCTGGAAACAGGATCTAATGTGGGAAGGACTTTCAGTTGACTTGCAGTGCATCAGTGGCTCTACCCAGACATTTGTGTTCTGCCACCAACATATATAAATGTTACTTAAATGACCATAATTGTGTCACTGGCATGTACATAAATCATAAAAAAAGTATACACAATCTGCATACAAGTAATTTAGTCATAATAACATTACCATATGGTAAATCAGTGTAATGTCGTTGGGTGTTCACGGCATGCTATCACAGTCAATGCAGGATTGCATATGCTGATAGTGAAGTTTGTGATTACTGAAAGTTTGGTTGTATATTTAACCTAGAACACATCTTCTTTAAAAAGATGAGCAATTCTGAATACTTTCTTACAGAATCCCAAAATGGACATATCAATCATTCCAATGATGTCTGGCATGCTGCCAAAAATGTAGGGAAGACAATATTGCATGTAAGAAATGTTCATGTTCAAGGTCTACTATGCACTATATTGTTACTTTGAGGGTTGTGGTTCATATGTTTATGATAGCAGTTCGAACAAAAAGATTACATTGTGTCTGTTTCAGGTACACAGTTTACCTTACCAATACACTTCAAACTCCAGTAGCTTTAATACATCTAGAGTATTTAAATCCATAACAATCATGAGCTTTAATTTATACAAAACAGCACATTTTTCAAAACAATTAATCAAAATGATAAAAATATAAAAATAATAACATGCAATTTTGTTTTGTTTAGATTAGAAAACATTATTTTACAGGCTGATCAGAAAGGAGGTTGTGGGATATTGCTCATGAGGTCCAGGGACATTGTAAACCCTTTTTTTTATTGTTATAGGCAAGCCAGTACTTATGCTGAATTTGTGGTAAGATCAATGTTTCTTTTTATTTATAATTTAAGAAACATGACAGAACTCAACACAATAAAGTCTTGACTGTTATTCTTTATGAGACACCTATGCACTTTGCAACTGTTTCTCAACTGACATAAAGTTCAGACGGCTATTAATGCCGAAAGCATTTTAAGTAATACAGTGCATTAAAATTAAGATATGGAAAGAAGACAGAAAGTGTAAATCATTCAGATCACCCTATTTAGATATTTGTTAACTTCTTTTGTCAGATATCTTGTTAATTCCCTAGTTAAAATGTTTACTGCCAAAGTAAAATACATTTATCTTGTTTATGTTATAGTCTATGTGGAGAAGTGTTCTTCACCACATCACCAGCAGGCACAGTTGGATACTGTCTCATGGTGAAGCAACCAACCAGTGCAGCCATGGACCACTGTCAGAGGAAGAGGGAAACAAGCCATGGCTTGATCCGACAGTAGATGCTGAAGCACTGTCTGCCTTACCAGGTGTCGTTTTAGACAAAAGATTCTTGAAGAGGATACATTACCTTCTAAAGTTCAAGTTTGTTTAAAACTGTATAGTCCTTGTTGATCCTTATAACTTTTAGCCCATACATTTTGTGAAACTATAACTATCAATATCTTGCAACACTATAACTATCAATATCTTGCAACACTACCTGAATTATTTCTGTCTAAGGGCTGACCTAAGAGCTCCAGATCCAGGACATACACGAGTTGCTAAAATGGTTTCATATGGACCTGCTTACACTGCAACAAGTATAACGTTAGTTCCACAGCATGCAGGTCCATGTCACGATAATGTGACTGTGAGGATGGTATCATGCTAGTTATATGTGGCATTCTTTACACATTGAAGGCAGCACTGTATCAGCATCAGACCTAGTAGCACAAACTGTAGAGTGCTGGCTACAGGTATTGGACTCCCGAGTTTAATGCCAGGCCATGACATACTAAAGTCATAAAAATGGTGGTGGTATAACTCCCATGCTGATGCTTAAATGCTGTGGTATCATTGCAGGCCTTCATGGCATGCTATACACAGTGAATTCAACACTCCCAATTGAATATAGTCTCAGAATAACTTCAAGACCGTTGGTATGAGAAATTCCCAACAATCTAGGTCATATTCAGTTGTACACTGTCTCCAGATGGCAGAAATATTTCTGGAATACAAACTAAACTTCTACTATTGATTGAGGAATACCCACAATTTTGCCTCGGTAACATACCTTCTGCTCCACAACTAATTATAAAACATTTAAATTTGAACATTTCTTGCTCATTTGTATTATCCAACTGACACGTCTCTTATATGTCAATGACTCCATTTGAATTGCCAATGCCACACAATAAACCAATAACTGCTGACATGCATTGCTAATTTAACCTCACACATTGTAGAAAATAATCAAATGGTTTGCTGAATATAGCCAACAGTTTTCTTTGTTTATATACCATAATAAGTAAGTTGCTATAACAAAAACAACTAAAATAGATAAGAGCAATTTAGCTCATGAAACATATTTATTATAATCTGTTGAAGCACGTCTGGGATAGAGGCTTTCAACCAGCTCATTTTGATGTATTGTGCCAAGCGGTTTTCATACAGCCCACCTGTATACCGCATCAGGAATCTGCTGGCAGCACTTGATCACAACATGAATACAGGCAGGATAGTGAAAAGGAGTAAAGACTGAAACATTGCGTTAGTTTTAATCTTTTCTGAAGACTTGTTAAACAGAAATAATTGCTCAGTGTACTGTATGTTTGAGCAATTTCGAAGTGTCAAATTAACGCTATTGAGCATTTTCATTTTTTTTTAATGTAAATTAGGGCACCACTGACACATCTCATAACACCTCTAACTGCTAGCTTCCAACAAATTCAAGTCCCATTTAGGGCAAAGGACTTAAAGATACCCATTAGTTCGGTCGCACTAAATAAGTTGAAAACTCAAATTTAATGTTTTATGCCATAATATAATAATAAAAGCATCAACTTAAACATTCATGTTACCAACAAGCCAAAAAAATGTCTCCAACCGGGTAATAACCTTTTATACAAATCGACAATATAAACAACAATCGTCAATATAAACAACAAACGAATTTCAACGGGAAATACCGATAGTTTACGGAATATGTCGAAGCTTTGCCGAGAACCAACTACTTTACATACGAAGCCACGCCCGCAATGTTGAAAACTGTTTTGATAAGATGCCGTATTCAACGGTGAGTATTGTTATTCTATTTCTGCTCATGTTCTATTGAACATGTGTGATTGCTGTATGTTATTGATTCATTCGCTATTGAGCTTCCTAATTTGGGGAGCACATTTGATGGTTTGCACAAAATTAGCCTGTTTCCTTGACACTAGTTGACAGTACTGTTGTTGTTTTTTACCGTTCAACTTTCACTTTTCGCACGCCTGCGGCTCCAGAGTGATGACAGATTATAGTTTATTTTAGCGCACCCGATTTACTTTTTCTTTCAGCATGTGTATATTTTACTTTTTCAAATTCATTATGCTGTCATAGTTGACAGTGTAAAGAACATTTTAGTATAAACGGACATTCCTCTTTCGTACCCATGTATTTTCGTAATCAAATAAAACTGCCGTTTTTGGTCGTATCATAACCGTACATTCTGGCAGGCCATTCTTTAAACAAAGCAAATTTGATTACGACAACATTCATATTTCTTTTAACATGGTATTTACTTTATATTAGGATGCATTATATTTCTAGAGTAGAAGCCACCTTGTTACCATAGACGGTTTTAGACCATCCCGCTGCTGAACCAAGCCATGGGAACAGACCTAGAGAGAAAGGGAGGGACATATTACCTCTTGCAAAAGAACAACAATCGGCCAAGCACCAGCTAACGAGTTGTGTAGTTTGTGTTTTGAGTAAGTTTTAGAACTGCATGTAGAATATGTACTACTAGAAATTTATGGTCCGCAACAAATGTATTATTAGATCAGTTCATAAGCTCACAATGAGGCTAGCCATTTACTATATTTTTATTATTCACATTCTGTTAACTTGAAAAATCACTACACCACACTGAAATGCTGCTTTATAATGACAAGTAGTCTATTAATTAGTGGTAATATAATGTGTGCTCATATGCTGACTTAAATTGAAACTAGTGCTAGTGCAACCAGTTTTAAAATTTGTAGCTGATCAGTTTACTCATAAAAGTTTTGGAATGTGAGCAAGTGAATGTGTCGTCAGCTATTAATCCAGTATCCTTGGTGGCTCACTAAGTGTTTTAAGTCCTGGTTGTAATGAAAACATTCATGTGGCAGGCTCAGTCAGCTGACCCAATCTGTGTGTGTGTGGGGGGTGGGGGTGGGGGGGGGGGGGGTTCAGTCATAACTGAACATCACTATTGTAACTTAGTAACCATAATAGTATTGCCATGTAATATCTATGGAAAACCAGTACAAACAAAAGGTGTTAAAACACAATAATGGATTAAAATATCACCACCACTGAAAACATATTATTGATATGTGACTATGCTACCTTTCATGATGTCTTCAGGTTGGGAGAATCAATATGTTGAGACAGTTTTCAAACTATTTTCTTTTAGAGGCTTAATGATCTTATTAATATTAATTGATCTATGTTTGAGCATGCAACTATGTCAACTTAATGTGTCATTCATAAATAGTACAATTATGTGCCAGACTGTTATGATATATTTGAAATACATGTATGATGCATAGCTCACAAAAAAGTCTAAATGTGAATATAACTGTCACTTAACTGTGTTCAAGCCACTACAAAAATGTTTTTCATGATAAAGAGTGTAAATTTTAGTATGGAAACCAAAGGGTTAAGATAATTTACACCAGAAAGTCAATTATTACCCATGTGAATATTTTTATACTTTTAAAATTATGACAAATTTGAAAGGATTGACTTGCCAGCTTAGGGGAAAGATTTTTTAAAGGGGAATATATCTGATCAAATGCAATTGCAAATGAATTGTTGCAGCCCTACATAGAAGAGCTTGCAACTGATATCAAGAGTACCAAATTATTTTGTTCAATTTTGACATTTTAATTTGTGAAAGTTTTGTGTTATTTGCAGTTTTAAATTTGTAAAGATGTGTTTTGGGGTTTTTCCCCACAAATAACCCATACTGCAAAATTTTCAATAAAAAACAAAACAAGTCACACATAATCACATATTTAGCAAATTTATTTAAATTGCAGTTATGTGGCCAACGGTCATCAGAAGGGGAGATCATTGAAACACAGACCACCAATCGGCCAATAAACATGGTAAGAATTACATACCAGGTACATGTATCATTTTTAGATTTAATTTCTTTTAAAGCAACTTGGTCACAATTGGTGAAAATAGCATTTTCAGCCCACCTAAGCATACACTCATGATAAGCTATTGTGATTGCACACCACCACCATCAAACATTCATAAAAATTCTTCAGCAGACAGAGGGAATGAAAAATTGTTAAAATAATATTAATCTGTCAAAAGACATGGCAGCCAGGGTATATGCCATTTCCCATATATGACTTTGAAGTAAACAGAAATTGAAACTGATTGTCCAAATGTTGCTTCTGTGCAGTTACATATAGTATGATTATTCTAGACCAGACCTGGTAGCGTAATCATTAGAGCATAGACACTAGGTACTGGAGACCTCTGGTTAGATTCATTGTCTGTGACATAACAAAAGTCATTAGAAATTGTAGTAGTATAGCTCCCTTGTAATGCTCAAGAAAACATATGGTAGTTACACAACAGGTCTGCTCAGTGTCAGGATAAGCGGAGTTTGTGTGGTTTCATACATGTCTTCATGTCATGCTGTATTTAAAATGGTGGATCCAGACCTTATGCCGGGTATGGTATCATGCCAGGTGTTCACAGCATGCTATACACAGTTACGGCAGCATCTTATCTGCTTTAAGTGGACACCATCTCCGAATGACTGAATTATGTTGCTTGGACAATAAACCCAATAAATCATTATTCTTGTCTGTTAAAACATTGCTGATATTTCTTGCTCTCTATAACTTAATGTCCATGACACTCAGGTGAGCGATATAGGGTCATTATAGACCTTTTGTATTCTTTTTCTTCCAAACAGCAAGGCCTTGATCAATCACAGTAAATAGTGGAATAAAGTATAACCTCTAACCACTATATTATATATATTAACCGGCTGTCCTTCAAAATATTCTGTTGTTGTTTGTTGGTGAGGATCAAAAGTGTTGCAGTGCTTATTTTGTGTTTGTCAGTCACAAACAATACACTAATTGGCATGATAGTGACACAACAATTTAAATACCTAAGTGTCAATTTTCACCCATGTGTGGTTCTGTTTGTCTGATTCAAAACTTTGACTTGGCACCATTAGATGCACCGGCTGCAATAGCTCAGGTGGTAGAGCGTTGGCTTGCGGATCGGGAGGTCGTGGGTTCGATTCCAGGCCGGGTCATACCAAAGACTTTAAAGATGGTAGTAGTGGCTTCCCTCCTAACGCTCGGGGCTAAGGGGACAGCATTACGCCTGACTCGTCGGTGTCAGTATAATGGACCGGCCGGGTTCAGTCCCTGGGCACCTCATAAGTGCCCCTGTGCTATAATGATAGAAATGTTGCTGCGCAGTATCGGCCAAAATGCCGGCTAATCCTATCCCATCCCTTTAGATGCAGGCTGCAGCTATTTCTTTTTAGAAACATTTGTGTATTTGTTATGGTAGTTTTATAAAACAACAGCCCTGTTGGATCATGGTTCCATCATAGAACATGTCATGCCACATCTTCGAAAATGTGCTAGTCCATCATTATTACAAATGCTCTCATTATACATGCTTTCTACTGGTCCCTATTTTTCCTTTTTTTTTCTACTTTTTCAATGGAGTCCTACTTTTCCCTACTTTTTCAGAAATAGTCCTATTATCTCTACTTTTTGCTTTCAGAAAAGAAAATATAGCATGAACCTCAAAATATTTCATTACTTGTATTTTCAGTTTCTCCATTTCTTGTGAATAGCAGTTAAGATGTGCTAGTGGGTACTCCTTGGAATGTCCATCCTATAAAGCAACATGGTCCCTTGGCCAGTCAGTCCAGACATATTGGTCAGAGGTGCCTGTCTTTCAAGCATGGACAGAACAATGGTTTATGTTGGGCAACATCATGACAGTAACCTAAGAAATAATGGTAATTCCAAATGGATCTAGTAATAAATTCCTTATTTAGCCCTATTTTTTACTTATGAAATTTGCTACTTTGCCCTACTTTTTTGTAAAAACATGCCCTACTTCTGTCTTACTTTTTGTGAAGAGGCAGTAGAAAGTCTGCATTACGTGAGTAGTGTACACACATGATAGTGTAGTATCATTTGGGGACACTAGTGTAAAAAAACTATATTGTCATGAAACTTATTTATTTTAAGTATAACAGATATGTATGTTGTTATTTTCCCATTGATAGTGTTTGATTTGATTGGTTTATTGTTTAAGTGATTTTGAGACAACGGTCAGAAGAAGGAAGGTTGTTGACAGAGGAAGGCATGTTGCTTATGGAATGATCATTCAGGAATGACAGTAACTTTTCCCTGGCAGGGATTTCTCAGGAGTGCAATATTATGAACAAAAAACCCTGTCAACACAGAAGACTGACTTCTTGGAATGAAAACACTCTGTTTTTTGTAAAAAAAAAAGGGACCTGTGTGTCCCTTCTACCATAGGCAAGGAAACTGATCTAATGTGCCTGTTAAATCACATTTGTATATAACATTATACCATCTAAAGAATATTGTTAGCCTGTGTTTGGGTCTCTGTGGATTTAAGTTACAATATTAATTTTGAGTTTTGTCATTTAAAGTATTCATTACTTTTATGTGGACAAAAATACCTTTTAGAAAAAAAAAATGTCTTTTTGTTAATTTACTTTGATAAACAGTTACTATAAGTATGCTAACTTGTATTATTTACCTTACAAAAATAGTTATCTTACAAAAAAATAGTTATCTTACAAAAAAAATTATAAGACCAGCTTAATGACTGTGTAGTACTTAGAATGTTACATTTTTCATAAATATGTCAGCAAGGGATTAAAAATTGTAACTTATCTGTTAATGAAGCCTATTAGAGGGACACAAATATGCATTAAATCACTTTAGTTACGATTTGATAAACATAGGAAAAAATGGAGAAAGTACAGACCTGTACCGAGAGTAATAAAAGATTGTTTACTATGTTTGTATAAAGAATCTAGTGCAATGTTTTTGTTTAAATTTATTTAATAATAATATTGGGTTACTATATAAATGCTTATTTCATGTTTATGTGTAAACATGTATTTTCTCAAAATGTTTTGATTTTCTCGTGTTAGGGTTTACAAATGCTTATAGTACCTATATTGGAAATTACAAAGTCAAGTGATCCACATTACTTTTTAATTTCCTATATAGGTACTATAAACATCCAGGCAAACAATTGCAAGACAGCATCCTGACTTATGTTACAACGCATTTGTATTTAAAACGTTCTTGTGTCTTGAAATAACATGAAATAACTGTGTACAGCCCCCAAAAAAGAAGAACATTATTCAGTTATCAATAATACTATTAAAAGCTGGATAGCAATGTATTGTCAGTATAAGATAACAGGTAATTAAGACAAGACTCACTCGCTTTAAACCAATATGTTTACATGTTAATACGTAAGCAGGGAGCAATAAAAACAATTGTGCAGCTGTACAACATTCTTCTTTTATATTTTCTAAACCACTATGGCAAATCAAATTCTTACATGCACATACAATATACATGTAGTCGTGATGAGGGTCAGGGCTTTAAATAAGGTTGTTAGAGAGGATTAAAATGAGTGCAAGTAGACATTAGACATTTTGTCTTCATGTTAACGTTCTGTGTCTTGTACTTGTTTAGATTTAGACTTCATGAATTTTTTTATTTAATTCGCTTAATATTTTTTTGATTTTCAAATTTATGTAAGATAATAAACAGTATCTGTTTGAGTATTTGAGATAGACATGTCAGACAGAAAATTGAAAACTTAAGTAAGAATTTAAATATGTTTGTTTTTTAATAACATTTCAAGTAAGTGAATATCAGCAGGATTGATTGAAGGCTTAACTAAATTGCAGTTTTAATCTTATTATCATGTTTTAGGTTGTGCTTATTGAAAAATAAATAAAACTAAGTATTAATGTTATTGTTTTATTTTTTACAAAAAATGATTTTGATAGTAAAATAATGTGTGTGAAATCAAAGTCCATTTGATTAGGAAAGTTATTAGCACACATTCAGGTTATCATTGAACTCCTCTTGTAGGACATGAACCAGTTTATTTTTTGTGGCAACCTTTTCATCCACATCAAACTTCCATCTCATCATTTTGCCTTCAGCAGTCAACAGTATATAGAAACAGTTTGCTGTTTTCTCTACGTTGATATAAACCCACAATCATCGCACCAGTAACTTCTGTCTCTTTGGAGTCTGCAAAATAAATAAAAGAAACAACATATTTTACATTTTGTTTCTTTAAGTTAACGAGAAAAAATAATAATAACTGTTGTTCTTATAAATTCACATTTTAATAAAATATGTGCAATCGTTGGGAGACAACACCACTTCCATGTAAAGACAAAAAGTAATATTTTTTAATTAATTATGGTATGAAGTTGTCGCTCAATGGAATGCAAACCCATGCCATGCGGGATAAAGTCATGTACTTGACCTGAGGTGCCCCGTAATCGCAACAAAATTTAAAGAAACAATGTGACAGATTTTTTTTACATATTATCACCATGTACAGTAATGTGCCAAAATATAAGGGAATAAAATGAAAACCAAGCTGGCTATATTGGCAGCTTTAAAAAAAGAAAACTTTACTAACAAAACGTGTGCCAAATTTAGACTATAATTTAAGTCACAAACTTTTTTTTTATTTAAGTACAAAATATGTCAGTATAGTTTTCAGACCATTCTTTGAGTCTATAAGACAGATGTACTGTTTTTTGTTCTCTAGTTGACAAGATGGAATCATTATTATATCAATTTAAAATTCATTTGAGCTGCAGTATACCAGTGGCTCTACCAGGACATTTGTCTTGGGTCTTACTGCACCACTGTAGCTGGACATCATTATCATGAGCACATCTGTGTCTTTGTGATGCTTTTCAAAGTCAGCAAAAAAAAGAAAAATGATCTGTACAGTTAGTTGCTTTTAGTGGCATCTTTTAATGAAGGACTAGACTCGGGGGCCCAGTGGCAGAAAACACTTGATCTCATTTATAGGTTTCTAAATTTAATCATCATACAGTCTGAGTGATTGAAAAAAAAAATTCATCCTTACCTTTCCTGATTGGTCATTGAGCATTGCATTCTCCGGCACTAATTTATCTCGCATATTGGATCAGGTCATGTTTAGCATCAGGTTTTCATTTTCTGTGAACACATATGAAAATTATATTAAAGCTTTGCACTTATTATGAGAATGACAATATTCTGATTTATAGAATTGGTTTATTTAATATTGTATTAACACACTCATTTATAATGTAAAGGAGCGGAAAAAAGTGAACCTCCTCAAGATTCCAACTATAGACCTCCCCAACTCTAGCGGATCACAATACCAACTGAGCTAAAGAAGTTCAGTGAATAAACTACCAGTGAACAAGGGATGCGGGGGTGGGGGTGTCCCACCAACCGGGTTAATGGGTAAAATTGTGAAAGCACATACATGTAAGCTTTATAAATCTTAAGCTTTTAAAGTAAATTTTGTCTGTTGACTGCTTAGGTCGAAGATAGGGTCCCTTACTGTGTATACTATATATTTACTGCGCTTCAGTTGAATTGATCTTGATTAAAACAAAAAAAACACCAAGATTTTCTGGATCCGCCCCTGCAGTGAAACCGCTACACTTCTCTTTTAGCAAAAAGATGTTCACCCTGAATCACATCCCAGGTTCTACAATATTCCACTGTTTAATATCACGCATTACTTAAGCTTGCATCCATGTGTTTTCACAACTCTTTTACCTGGTTAGTGGAGGGGGATGCTACAGCCCCCCCCCCCCCCCCCCCCGCCCATACCGATCCATCCCTGTTTCTGGTGGTTTGATAACCGACGGACCTGCTAATTGTAAACAACTATTATAAAGTGGCAGTAATAAGGTAACTTGAAGTTCGAACAACATTAATAATTAGCATTTCAATTTTGCTTACACGATCTTTTATATTTTATGAAAGATTTACGTCACAGATGTGAGCAATCATCGGCATGTAATGAATACACGTTTTATAATGGTCCAACAGCAAACAAACACGTACCATGAGGAAAAAAATGTATGCATACAGAAAGATTTTAACAAGATTTCAGAAACCGAGAAAGCGAAAGTAGAATATTGACCTACTTGCTGTATGCTGATAGCGTCTAGCTGATCCAGTTGCATAAAATTCTTTTCCTACTTTCTTCCTACGACTGATTCAAGTTCTGTTGAATTTTCCTGTCTTATTTTCTATCCTAAAACATTTTTCTATCGACACCATTTCTCCAATTCAGTCAAACAAGCTTTTCGATTCAGCATGGCCATGTTTACACATTTGCCATTGCCCTAGCGATGAACTGCGTATGCGTTATGATTGATCATGTGGCGAGAATATCGGGATTTTCACGGGCTCGTCGATTGTACGCGATTATGATTCGTACAATGTCGGAAGACTTCCACCACAAACAAATATTGGGATATGTATCGATGGCAATCGGGGTCTAATTTACGTTCTACTATGCTCAAATTTTGAACATCTTCAAATGGAAAGCTATATTTTCGCATGTAATAGGTTTGATCTGCTTTTATTCAGATGATTTTGAACTAATTGGTATCTTTAATGTGAAAAGGTCGGCTGACATGCGGTGCCCCGGTTGTTATACACTAATTCGCTGGACGCTGCTGTAACGAATACAGTTGGCGGTTTATGTATTGATTTTAAATTTAGGAAAACATGTAAACCGAATCTTTCATAATACTATATACTTCTACTTTGTGTGTGAGAATTTAAATGTTTAATATTGTGAAAGATGTTCAGTTGTTTCTTTTGACAAATGGTGTAAATAAGAATATAAATGTGTTGACAGTACAGGCTTTTAAAATTAATATGTATGTGTTGCTATTTTTCTAGCTACAACAGGTACTACAACAAAAAAGTGGAAAATGGTCAGTGTTTCCTGTAAAAGAGGAAAATACATACTCTCACATTCTGAAAATAGTGTGTCAAGGCCTTGTGATGCGATCGGCCGACAACATAGGGATGAAGCCATGGGAACTGGAGATTGATGATCCTAGAATAATCAGCAGACACTTGGTACCAATGCCACCCCACCAACCCAGGAGCTGGTCAAAGGGCATGTTTTAAGATTTGTAGACACTGACAACTGATGAAGAAACAAACTTGTGTCAGCAGAGAGGGAAACAAGGTTTTATTTAGGCAGAATATAGAAGAAGCCCAATAATCGAGTTGGCTATTGTGTTATAGCATCAGGTCTCGTAAAGAAGCAAGTAAACAAGGTGGATAGATTTGATAGGTGTGCAGCAAAAATGGAGTAATGTTACACTAACTTCCAAGCTAAATTTTAAGCCCATAGTTGGCTTTAAAATTTCTCTAACCTGAATATTGCCATAACACCCATGTTCAAGTTGCATACAATCATGTTGATATTTCAGTAACCAGTGCATAAATTGGATAACAATATGTGTTTCTTATTTATCAGACTTACTAGTCAAATCAAGTCTTATTGTTCCAGGATTGTTGATGTTTTTTTTTTTAATATTTTGGCATTGGTTCATCTGGTAAAAAAGTAGGTCCGATGCATGCAGATTATTAAAACTACTTGGTAACAGTTTTTCAAATTGGCATGTTTTAATAACTGGTCAATAAAGCAAAACTATGCAGAAACATAGAATGGATTCTGAAATCTCAACTGACTGCTAAAAAACATTTTCTCATCTGGATTGTGTTGTGTTTGTGTTGGAGAATCAAAATATGAACTTTTTTGCTGTTTTAAGCTGCAAAAAAATGATTTTTTTTAACTGGCCATGTCATGTGTATGCATCAGTCATAAACGGTACACTGATTTGCTAAATAATTATAGTAATAATATTAAACATAAAATCTATATCTTGAGAGCATTTTTTCTACTCTAATCTGTGACCAAGTTGCTTTAAAGATCTTTGTGAAAGTACAATCTAGCTCACATATTGCTATCAGAAACATTATTAGTTGTGCAAGCTAACCTGCAAAAGCTCTTGTTATAATCAGTTGTTAAGCAGTATTTTACCTATAAGTGGACATCCATTAACACATTGCATTTGTTAAGTTTGCAGTTCTTTTTTTAAGTTTGGGCATATTTTCAGCTGGTCTTATTTATTCATTTCCATTATACATGGCTGTAACCGTGTATGCATGAATGTAATCTGATGAAGTCAGACTCAATTAAAACCTAACCCTGTATATATGGTAAGGTTTGTTTATATAACATGTTATGCATCAGTTTATGCACTTTTTTCTTTGTTATGGTTGTCGATTATTTTGTTAAGAAAGATGTGCTTGTTAACTTGTATATATTTATTTTTTTAACTAAGCTATCTTTACAATTCTTGTGTTCTGAATTGTGCATTTTGTTGAGAAAAGTCATAGCCGCAGAACATATTTTCGTTAAATATGTATCTTCATCATTATCCTTATATGTTATTCTGAAAATGTTTAACAAGAACATCATAAAAAGATTTAAATTCTATTTTTTTAGAAAAAAATCCTGCTTATTAGACTGGGATATGTCGTGAGGCAGGCGGGTGTCAACAGTTCATTAAGTTTTTCGTCAAAGTGTATTTTTCTCAGAAACCATTCAATCTAGAGCTTTGATATAGATGTCTGACATCACAGTAGCAATTATCCGGGCAAGTTTCATATTTCTTGACTGTATTGTGTCATAGTTATGCCCCTTTTTTCACTTAGCATTTTCATTTCAAGTTTGTTTTTCAGTTGTCTTTTTCTCAGTAACCATTCCTGAAATAGCTTTGAAACTTAACATATCTTCACACAAGTGTTCATTTAATATGATGAAGTGTCGTGTCTAAGAACCATGGCTCTACCCCAACGGTCAATGTCATACCTAGGGTATAAAGTATCAAAAAGGCCAAAATGTAGCTTCCGGAGTTAAGTTCAGTACTTACAAAAGGTATTTCACCTTAGATGCAAAAAAGAATGATCCCTTCAATGAAACAGAGTTTTGCATCCAAGAACCATGACCCGTTTTTGTTTTTAATGTAAACTGTTACTTAAAGTAATTTATTTTTAATGTACCAGTTTCTACAGTTATCAACCATATTATTATATTTTCTTTACAAGAGTTCTCGGATTTCTATAAATACATAAAATGAAAACCTGGTTTCGTCGCATGGCGACGTTTCTTCTTGTTATTTAACTTATATTATTTTACATTATATCTCTTAAATAACCACTTTCTCCAAGGTAGCAAAATAAAGGCAAAATTTAATTTGTCACCTGAGTACCACATTTTTAAAACCAGATTTACAACAAAGCCATTTATGTGTTTGAACTGTGTTTAAGGTTGTTTTTTTTCTAAATTGATCAGATGCAGTTAACACTATCAAAACTTTCATTATGTGGATCATTTATTGTTGTAATTTGCATTTATATATACATATTTATTCTTTGTATCACAGTTTGTTTTTTTATATTTGTTTTTGATAGAAGTTTGTAACTATAAATCAATGAATAAACCTACTTTTAAAAATCATATATAGATTTAACATTACTTTTTTGTTTCTCTGTTAAATCAGAGCCTTGTTAAAAACACCAATACATGTCATATAACATGTTATGATCTCAAAGTTTAAGTTCATGAAGCAAACCATGCAATATTATATACAGAGCATTTTAATTAAGTTGGATACATGATTTCCCTGAAATAAACAAGAACGTATGCTTAAGTATAATCTTCTGTTATTGCTTATGTTGCTTTTCTGATTTATTGGATATGGACATGGAGGTCTGAAATGTACAGATCTCTATAACACACACTGCTCTTATTCAAATTGAGAAGTTTCCATTTTTCATAATATTTTCTTATGCTTTCTGCTCACTAAATAAAATACCAAACATAAGGTTGTTTTTTTTACATAGTAATGCCATTTGTAATAAATGTTGCATGCGATGCTACACTAAGCATAACGAATTGCCTATGAAAAGATGTTTAAAGATGTAAACTATGTGTTGTATTTGCTTTGTATAATCCTTCCATATAGTTTTTATTCCAGTGTTTCTCTGTTACAACAACAACAGTGATCTTAAATGTCTAAAACAGACATGTCTACAGAATGACTGTTCAAATTCAGTTCCAGTTATCAAAAAAAATATAAAAAGCCACAAAAACAAGTCTGAGTACTTTACAGCATGAATGAATTAAATGCAATATGCCAACCGGATTTGAAATGATTTGATATCTTTTGAAGTATGGAATTCCTTTTGTTGTAACGTATAAAAATTTGTAACAATCTGTCCAATTTTTCTTCTCTCTGAAGGTTTATTTTCCCTATACAATGCTTTGTCCAACATTTGGACAGTGGCAGATGACAGCAGAATCAATTTCATCGTCTTTTAAGCGTTTCAAATAGGCTACCTGTAGGTTTGCATCATCAACAAATCCGACAGCAGTCAAAATGTTTTCGAATTTTACTTGGGCAAAAGAAAAAAAAAGAAACATCTATAGCACATGTGTTAGTAGTGTGAATATCGGTAAAATAGAGAAAAAAAATAATCATAAGAAAACTCACCTTCATTCGATCTTTCCTTGACCGGATTATCCCCAATGCTGCTGACGCGCGATATTGGACTTTGAACAGTTGTGGATCGTCCAACCCGTGATCTTACTCCTGCTCTCACCCGTCCTCTTCTTGGTCCCCTGGATCGTCCTCTCCCCCGAAATATTTTTCGACTATAAGCCGAACTTGACGTTTTATACATTTTCGTTACGTTTGTCTTTACTACAGAAAGTGATGACGTCACACATATGTGTGGAAAATACGAATTCTTTTGAATGGACCCGAATGCTATGCGTTACACTTCGGAACCCCTATTCGGCGATTGTTTATAAACAAAGATCGGTGAGATTCTCGATAGAGACACGGTAGATTTCAACTTACCCATATTTTTGGAGAGTATGTAATATTGAAAAACTACGGATAAAATGTGTAATCTTTTCATTGTTCAATCCGCATTGCTGACAAAAAATGGTAATATTCGAACACTTTTTGAACGGTAGTATGACTTTACTATATTGAATGTTTGCCAAATGAAGCTTTTTTAAAACATTGCTATTATGTTTTTATGCATTTATAGCGACGTCATCCAGCGGCGTCATTTTGCTATTCTATAAGTTATGGTAATTCCAATTTGACAAGTCTGTTTTGCATTACTACAGGCAAAATGTACAAACTATATAGATTTCTGACAAAGAAATCACTGAAAGATGCCAGAAAAATCCGGATAACATTATTAATTTTATCTGTCGTCACTCTTGTGTTATGTTTGTTCGTTCTTAGACCACAAGTAAGTTATAGTATTAAAAAATAAACTGTTTTTGTTGCATTTCGTGCTTATATTACCCTGATCTGATGGAATAATGTATACAGTGGCTTTATAGAACAGACAAATCCGGAATCGACCCGTCAAATAAGTTTGCTGTTATTGTGGTGTTGTTCAAGGACAAGTTGTATATAATTACAAAAATGTTAAATGGTGTCGGCATAATAGTTTCAATAATACATGTCTGTAAGTCGGAGATCACATAGTTTATTGCATTGTTCCATTATGATGTTGTGCACAAGTTAAATATGCATGTTTAAAATATAAATATAAATATAAACATTCTTAATTGCTCGTGTTTTAGTACCTTAATACTTTTATATTGTACACATGTTGTTAGTTTATTATATAACCAGTTATTATGTTTGTATATAAGTAACTTTTATCAGTTTTAACTCCCAATGTAGGTGCTTACTGTAAGTTATCTCCCTTTGATGGGATGGAAATGTTTACATTTTTGATACTAATACCTATAGGAAGTGATAAGTAGGAGCGCTCCACAAACCAGATTTAAGGACCCTTATGGACACTTATGGTCCCTTATGGACAGTTCCAAGGCGGTGACTGCTGTTTTTATTTTTGTTATTTTTGTCTGTCTTCTGTCGTCTCTGTTTTTGTCACTTGTACATTTTCCAAGTGTGCTTTTGTTTAAAGATAGTTCAGATTGTAATCTATGCGGTAATGCCCATAGGCCATGTTCTTAATTTCCCTACTGTACTTAAAACTAATATTGAAGCCGGGTTTACCCAAACAGTAAATAATTAGAATACTTTGTGAAAAAAGTTGCTCTTTGATTTTCAGATTTGAAAACGACAGTCTGAATGAGAACAATCGACGTATTGTTTATTGCTCTGACATGGCAATAATAACATCACAATAAAGTAATATATAATCCACTGTTAGCTTTTAGTATGATAATGCACAGTCACAGACATCTTCACACAAATATTAAAATGACGAATTAAAATGGTATACTGCGTTTTTCAATTAATTTATTCACTATAAATAGTCGTTAAATTTGACCATCAGCTCTTACAACAATACATCCTTAATATAAGTAGCATAACAGACATTACATATCCTCTTTAAATGATGAGGTGTAGCACAATGTCGAAATTGTTATACCAAACATTAAATATCCTCTTTAAATGATGAGGGGTAGCACAATGTCACAAGTAGTATACCAAACATTAAATGGCCTCTTTAAATGTGAAACGCAGCACAATGCCACAGGTATTATACCAAATATTAAATATCCTCTTTGAATGATGAGGGATAGCACAATGTCACAAGTATTATACCAAACAATAGATAGGTTATTTAAATGTGAGTGGTAGCACAATTCCACAGGTATTATACCCAACATTCAATAGCCCCTTTCATTGTAAAACGTAGCACAATGCCACAGGTATTATACCATAGTTTTAATAGATTATTTAAAAGATCATGTTTAGGACAATGCCACAAGTAGTATAGCAAACATTAAGCTACCTTTTTTAAATGATGATGATATCACATATCATAACAAACATTACATAGACTCTTTCAATGATGAGCGGAGGTGTAATGTCACACATACTATAACATTCATTAAAGAGCCACTTTAAATGATGCCGGTAGCACTATGCAATAAATATTATAGCAAACCTTAAATACCCTCTTTAATTGACGACGGTAGAACTAGTTCATACATATTATAGCTTATATTAAATAGCCACTATAATTGATGAGAGGTAGCATAATGCCACAAGTATTATAACACAAACATAAATAGCCTCTTTAAATGATGATGGTAGCACAATGTCATAAATAGTATTACAAAAATATAAATAGCCTCTTTAAATGATGAGGATATCACGATGCCAAAATCAAAATAGCAATCATTAAATAGACTCTTTAAATAATGAGAGGTAGCACAATGCCACGAATACTATGACAAACATTCAATGACATCTTAATATGACGACGGCTGACATGATGCCCCAAATATTACAACAAACATTAAATAGTATTTTGTAAGATGATGAGCGGAAGCACAATGGCACACATTTAGATATATCACTCATAGGCGTATATAGTTAACAATTTGTTTCGGTTGTAGGCGCATTTGGCCAGATATGTGTCTCATCGGCTTACATACCATAAAAGTGGTATCGGATGTAGGCACACCTGGATACATATGTACAACATCGGTTGTAGGCAAACTGGACAAATATTTTTATCATAGCTTATGTTTGTCACAAGTGGAAGTAGTTGTTGGCAAACATGGACAATTTTTTCTCGCATAGGCGTATATAGGTAACAAGTTCAATCTGTTGTAGGCACATCTGCAAAATATGTCCCTCACAGGCTTATATATCGAGATGTATCGGTTTTAGACATGCCTGGGGAGATATGTGTCGAAACAAGGGGTATCGGTTGTTGGCAAAACTGACCAGATATGTGTCTCATCGGTTTTTAAGGAAACAAGTGGCATCTGTTCTAGGCACAAGTAGACTAACATAAATCTCACACCCATATAATAAAAAAAATGAAATCGGTTGTCGGCACACCTGGACAAATATGTATCTTATAGGCTTATACGAGTATACGTAACAATGCGTATCGGTTGTAGGCACACCTGGGAAAATATGTCTTATCGGCCTATTGACGAATTATTTGGCATCTGTTGTAGGAACACCTGGATATATATTTATCGCATTGGCTTATATACGAAACAAATGAAGGTTGAATGAAGACATCGGTTGAAGGTACACCTGGGCAAATACGTATGTGTTTCCGTTCAAAACAAGTGGTATCGGCTTAATGCACAGTTGAACATTTGTGTATTTAGTATGGTGTGGGCGGTCCATAATATTCACCGGCAAAGCAAGTATTACAATATATCATTTTTGAAATATTAAACGCGTATATGTGTCTTCAAAAATGTACATTGTGAATGAGTAAGTGGATTAAATATTAACCACCTAAGACAGAGAAATCTTAACATCCACCTAATACACCACACGTTAAGCTAATAATAGATCAATAACATACTTTAACGTTAAACATGGGTAAAATTTTAATATACATTCAAAACAATAAGGGTGACATATTATGTTAAGTTGTTAAGTCATATCATACCATACCTAGCTCCCGGACTATAAGGTATAACGCTAAGTTGTTGTTAAATATCCGAAATGTCTCCCGGAAGTAAAATATTATCCATATGTTCCAAATGTTTGACTTAATATTAATGATGACATTTTATATTGTGGAATAATGACACTTTTTTCACCGGATACACATGTTAGCATGTGTCAATACTTTAATACACATTTGTTATATACAAAACGGTTTTACCTTTGTTAAAAAAAACACTGTCACATTTCAGTTATTATTTACACGTAATGTGGATTTAATACTGTCGAGGAGTGGACTTATTTTCAGCAAGTTCGTTTAAATATTTAAACATTCTAAAATATGCAAATGCAATTGTCTTTTCTGTTGTTATGTTTCATATTCCTTAGTTTTATACAAGGAGATGGTGCGCGTCTGCACTACACAGAAATACGCGCAACTATTACATTGCTGGTTGTAGCAGTTGTAGTTTAAAGCAGAGCAGGTAACGAAACGTGAAATAGTAATACCAGGATAATGTTTGGAATGATATGCTTCTATGTGAAAAACAATATTTAACTCGGTTTGAATCTCGATGTGTGCTCAATGTCTAACTATTTTTCAGAGCATGTACAGATGTCAAGCATATTGGCGAATCGGTTGATGATCTAACTGCCGATCCGGACATACTCGCTATTCCTGGGCATCTTCAGTCTGCGCTTGACCATGTGAATCAAGTCATGGAAGCATTAGATAAACATGTAGAACGTATTCGAGAAAAAAGAGAGATGTGTTTGAATAGACTAGAAGAACTTGTTACGACCATTTTGTCAAAAATAGAAGACATGAGGAAACGCGGAATTGATGACATCTCTGATACACAGCAAAAGCTAACAACCAAGGTAAAAGAAAGTCGACAGGCATGTAAAGACATCAAGGCTGATCTTAGTAAATATGCCTCAGAGTTAGACAGGTCTAAGGATCGACAGGCACATTTAATTGTCATAAAGATGAAGAGTCAGGCAATTGCAAGAAAAGCCGAGTCTCTCTGTGAGGAATCTGAAAAGATTCTTGAGGAGACATCATTCAGTTCCATATCTAGCATGGCGTTAGTTGAAGAATTAAATAAATGGAATACACTACTAGTTAAAACAATTAACATCAGGACTCCACAGGATAGAAGTGAGTGTAGCAATATTTGTAGCTGCTGCTGTCTTGATGATGGAACTATATTGCTCCTTGATGCCACGAACATAAAACTGAAACGTTTAGATCCAGTAAGCAACACAGTCAGTGACGTCCTTTTACTCCAGCCATTACGTAAAGTATATGGTGTGTGTAGTGTTGGTCCCCAGGAAGTGGCTGTAAGTATTTATTTAAGAGTCATTAAAACCTATCTAAAAGCGCCAATAATGATGTTTTTTTTTTTTAAGTAGATAGAATGTACATCTTTATACTGCTGTTTAAAGTAGCTTCAATTTTAATGTAATCATATTAGATCGATTATTACATATGCGTGCACGAACTAAACAATAAATAGTATCATACACTATGTCAATTTTACTCGTTACATAAAGTGCACTTAGTGACATAAAACGATGCAAATTAAATCAATAGATTTATAAATTGTGAAACATAGCCGAAACTCAGTAGGAGATTTGTTAAACACAAATAAAAAAAAACTAAATAAGGTGAATTAATCATCGTTGATACAAGTACTTGTCAGATTTATTTAAAGTCAACCTTTCAAGAAAAGTTAGCTGAGTGTTAATCGTTCTGTCAAATCAGTTCAAGTAAGGATCACATTGTTTATTGTAAATTAATAATCTGAATAACGCTGACCTTACATTAAATACGCCGTACCAATTATATGTTTAGTGTTTTGTAGGACAGGAGGAAAATCGTAAAAACACACTTGATCTACGGTATTGCTTCGATATCTAATGGCATAATGCCAATTTTATGGAACTCATCTTTATTGATTTCCTGATAAGACAATACTGCAAAAGTGCTGATTTATTTTAGTGATTTAAAAAAAAACAGCCAATATAAATAATGTTTGTTATTACAAATCGTTATCTTGTTTTTGTCCATAGCAACGCATCATTAATAATACAACATATACAATTTAGTGAACCCAAGAGCTTGTTGAATATACAAACATATAGCACCAGTCTTTGAAAAAACAAAACAAAACGATTTACAATTTACAGCTCGTTGGTTAAATCTATACATACATATACATGTTCAATCTTCCTCGCTGGAGTTAAATACATCTATCGTCCGCCAGTTCGTCGCCATTATCATTATCGTATGCTTTTTCTCTTCAGTGCCTCCTCACGAAACATAATTCAAGCTCTAAAATTTGTTATAAAATTCAGTAAAATAAACTGAAAAATAGAAGCACAGTGGTGAATTTAATACATCACATATTTCCAGATTTCGGCTTTCATTAGCATCTGCCTTCAAGAATGGCTGCCTTAAACTATGTTATTAGTGCCTATGCCATCACATGGAAACTATTTATAAAACTTGCGGATCATAATTTACAAAGACTCAAACATTATTATCAAAATAAAAGAGCGTGTTTGTAAACAATGTAACTTATTATTGCTGTCATTGCATATACGTGTATAGGTTCATTAAAGCTGATTTATTAAACAAATACTCGCTCACTAAACTGAGTTAATAATTTCCTATACATACATAACAGTTGCAAAAGCATGAACATCTTACAGCCTCACTTACTCCGAATAGCATACTTAAATGAACTTATTTGTAATGGTGTCTGCCTAAATTCACAATGCGTCCGTATACGAACCGCGTTTTGAAATGAATTATGTTGCCATAACTTGTAGTATATTTAGCGGATTGAACAGATATCGTCTGTATAACATGTTTTATATATATTTCAGGTGGCAGGAAAGGTAAGTAAAACTCCAATTGCCTCAATAACATATTATTTTGGTTAATGTGTAGATCATTAACTACCCTTTTAAGCATTTTACGTCATCCGGACCCCTTTACAATCTAATAAATCGACCGTTGGGATCACCGGAATGCAAGTTTGTTTAGTAAATGCTCAAAGCAATGAACTATTGCTGTAAGTATAGGAAAGACAAATGCTGTACTTTTATGTTCATTCAAGTATTTAATTGGTTTTAAAACGACAATATATTATGGATCAATAGATAGAATGACTTTACCCATATACAATGTAAGCGTTATCATTACGTCACCGCTTTCTTTTGTAATAACTTCATAACTTAGTATTAAGAATATGTCATCACTTGAACATTTTTTGTTTCAAATAAATAAGTTTTGTTTTCACTGTAAGCATTTAGGAAACACACTGGAGTTTGAGGGTAGTGTTCTGTGAAATCGGTTGCAAGGCGGTATCTCTGGGGTTTATTCCGTGTTATATTACGCGTTGTCAAGTTTTGATATTCCTATTTAGTAGACCAGGAACAGGACATAGAAAAGACTAAATACCTCTCTTTGGAATATTTTGTGAAGCATTTTTA
Source organism: Sinonovacula constricta (assembly GCA_007844125.1). Taxonomy (NCBI): domain Eukaryota; kingdom Metazoa; phylum Mollusca; class Bivalvia; order Cardiida; family Solecurtidae; genus Sinonovacula; species Sinonovacula constricta. The sequence goes on from CM017570.1 coordinate 48,685,497, forward strand.
AAGAAAAACGTTGTCCGAATTAAATATATCTAATTATAAATTAAAGTACGCATACCTTCTATTTTGTTTATGTTTGCAGATACGCATATAATATGTCAGGCTTCGCAATTCAGCATTGTCTAGACAAGACTTATACTGTCTAATGTAAACAATACCGGTATGTTACTTTAGAGTTTGTGTACGATGTACGTTTGTGACTTTTAACTCCACTTTGCAGCCAACAGCTTAGATCGTCACTTATATTCAGCGTTTATATTAATGTAATTCGTTCACTTCGTATTATGTCTAGTATCGTTTTTAATGATAGTTGTTAGAATTTTCTGAGAGTAGTCTAAGGAATTTATCGTGATTGTCAGCAATCCGTTTGAGCAAAAACAAACAAAAGCACAACACCAACAAACCAATTAGTTTATCCAATCCTTTTAAGTTAGAATTGCATTGGGAATTGCTGACCGCATTTAATCAAACTAGGACATGTGTCCGTTTCGGATATTGTGTTTGGAAATAGGTGTGAAAAGAAGACTATCAGCATTTAACAGAGGAAGGAGATAATCGGATGAAGCGTTGCCTGCAATTATATTCATCAAGATACCATTAACACTTTATTAAAATGATCTAGAACAAAGGGCATAAAATAAAGTGTGACAATGTGCAAACTAGTTGAATTGCCATTAACAATAATACATTCCTTTGCATAACTTACTGATACCGACTATAAGTTTGTGTTAACGGTGTATCGGTTAACTCCTGTCGTATATATTCCGTTTCATTTATCTCTCGTGACTAGAAGAGCGTATGTATACGCATCATTATGTAACGAAATATTTCCGAGGTATGATTTACTCGAAACCCGTTTAAATTTCAACTAAAGTGATCTAGACATTTTCTGTGCAAGACACACACTATACCGAGCACGATGAATAACTCCTATGAACGTTAGAGAACAACGAAAAGGTAAAACGGATAACACGGATATAATATATTTTACCTATGTCAGTTTTGCAAATACTCAATTTTGGCATTCTTACGATAGCCCTGGTGCATCGACATTCAGTAATGATAAGGTCTACGTATGATGTTTATTTACTTCTCAAGAAGTGGAAAACTCGTCGGTGTATTTATGATTTCCTGCATTCGGCTATACTTGAATTCGCAAAATTCCATTTTGGTGCGATGGAATTCGTTGTAGATGTTGTAGCAAAGATCTGATGACTTTTTCGTCGAAAATCACCCTCATATATACAATAGTAGAAGTTCTATTTATCGGGCCTGGATATTCGGTTAATTCTAAAGTTAACAGTATGTCATACTTCCGGTGAGGGTAAAGAAGTGGGTATTGTGCTCCATTCATTGTATTTATTCTTGGAGAGAAGATCGGGCTTGCTGTAAGGTCATCATGTTCTGTCACCAAGTCCTTAAAGTGATTTAACAAATCGTATTTTAATTGAGTGCAATCATGGGCACCATCATTTAAGACTATGTTGGACAATACTATGTTGAGTGTAAACCCTGGAAGTTCCGTTTATGCACTCGATGTACTACATCTATCATGTGTGTTTTGGGGCATGGTCTAGCAGAATATATAAATATATAAAAAATATATGTGTGTGTGTGTGTGTGTGTGTGTGTGTGTGTGTGTGTGTGTTATCGTTTTGAACTGTTATAAACAGTTTAAATAGAAAACCACTTGTGTAAGTTGAAATGATCTTCATGGCAAATATGGTCAATATAGGCATTCTTTTATTGGTTAATTTAGATCCAACATACTTGTTTTAGAACCACCAACACAACGCGACTTAGCTGTAGTACTTCTCTTCTTGAACAATTTCGTTTTGCCGGAACTCTAATACTAGGCCTTTTACTTTATACAAGGTACCTTAACTTCCACTGACATCATAATTCGAGGCCAACGCTAACCTCGGTTAACATAACCTTTCAGACATTTTGAAAAGACAGGACAAAGAACGTTTACTTAACGTTCATGTCCGAAAAACAACAACATCACTTGTCTTACCTAACCGAATGCTTTCTCTTCTATGAAAAAATATAGAAGCTCACAGGAGGGGTTAAATCCTGAGTGAAAATGCTACTGGATGAATTATTTACTTATAAGAGAAACAAACTCGAAGCTAGCCCTGTCGACACTACTTTTAAAGTTCATGTTGTGCACATACGTTAATTTGTTGTGCATAGAAAGTGTTCGCGTATTTAGCTAAGTTGCTTGTTTTTTCATATAATATTTACTTTATTTTAAATTAAACTGGTGCATACTGTACAAAATGAGTATCCGGCTGGGTACTTTTAAATAGGTTTAGATGTCATATTTAATATTTCTCTCTTAATTTACCGTTGGACATTATATCTTGATCAAAAACAAGATCTCTGCCCACATGGGGAAACATTCCTCGGTGTCAAAATATCACCGATCTAAGGAAACAACACAATCACCAACAGGTGGTCAAGTGGTCATCATCGAATATATAGTTATATATTTGACCATATTTATTTCATCGTATTTTTCATAAACTTTCAATAGCAGTGTTTATGTTGATTTGTCCCATATTTGCATACGAAATTTAATTAATTGTGCGTAAAATTATCTATGGCAATATCGTGAATTTACATTCGGAATGAATATTTTAGTTCCAGCATGAGAGTGTAGTTAGAGACACTTGTTTGTAATCATGCGAACACATTTCTTGCACATGTCTTTCTAAATTCTAACTTTTTTGAATGTATAACTAAATACCAACACTGACAAATACCAACGGGGGAGGCTAGCACATGCGTATTCTTTACTGCCGTCTTTTGATATTGAATATCTAAGTGTGGAACATACAAACATGCAAGTGATAAACATCAATATATGCAGATGATTCTTTTTTTGAAACTGGACACTTAGATAGTCCCATGACGTGAACATAAAAAAGGAAAAAGATAATCCATAACACACGTATTCAACATAACAGTCGTCCGTACGCGACAAATTAAATGTTGGTTAGCTGATAATATGTTCATCCAATCGGGTTAATATCAATTTGCATTTGTATCATTTATTATATGGTAAACTGAGTAATTCTTGTAACCTTTGCGGTTTGTGATCATAATCTTACTTTTACTTATTGTTACCAATTAGATGGAAACAGGCGTTGATAAAATCTATACAGAGATGTAGATAGTCAATCTCCCTCGCTATACTTTGTTCATGTATGGCAAAGTCCTATTAGCATTAGAACCTTTACCAAATTTTGACACAGGGCAAAGGTAAATGCAAGCCAATAGTAAAAGGAAGAACACCCCTCTGATGACTCATTTAACAAAAACAACAATAACAAAAAAACAAAAAAACAAAAAAACACACGAAAGTTATTGCTTTTGAACCGCCAGTCGGTAAAAGGGGCGAATTGGGTGCTTAAATCGGTTTTACAAAGGACTAACCTCGCACTTCCTTAGGGATTTCTTAAATGCAAGCAATTGAAAGACAACTGAGCGTGTTGCGAATTCAAGCTACATGAAGAATCTCGATCTTATATTTTAGTCTTAAACGTGTTAGTTCAAGTTTGATAACACTATTAATAAGCAACGTACAAGGACGCAAAACAATAAAAATACGGTTCATAGGATCCGTCTATCAGAAAGTAGCTCATGAATTCGTTTACATACGTATTCATTTAAGTGGGTGATAGAGTACAATACAGTAAAACACTTAAGTGCGAAGTTCAAAAACATTTCCATAACATCACCACCAAGTGGTTAGATTTGAAATCAAGTGCAAATATGCCTTGACTTCCAGGTAAAACTATAACAATGTATTCGACAAATTACAAGCATTAATATGTTTTCGACGTAGCTGCCTTACTTCCCTTTTACCATACCTAGGGGTGAGGACATAAGACAATACCAGATAAATATCCAAGCGGGCCGCAATAGTAGAAAACAAAATTGCGTCAGAGTACATTAAAAGACAAACCTATCTCTTACCCAAATATCTATACCCACAGGTGCACTGCGGTCAGTCGATATCTCAAAAGCTATTTTTTAATGTATTGACCTCATTTCTAGCAAAAGAGCAGGATTCTGAAATCAACAGCGATGACGATCTTATCACGGCAAGTAATTGTGTTATCTAAAATCTTTAACGTGCATATAGTTTGAGAGGAATTTAACTTCATTTAGTTATACAATGTATAGTTATATAGTATCTTTGCCAGGTATCTTTTGCATTGTTATGCTAGTAGAGCACATACGTTTTTGCTTTGAATAATCTTTGAAGATAATACACTAAACAAGTAATGTCATTTTAATTTTAGAGGGATACATAAAA
>CM017570.1:48694820-48709820 GCA_007844125.1 Sinonovacula constricta
GCGCAGTATCGGCAAAAATGCCGGCTAATCCCTCCCTGTCTATGGATTTTGAATTAAACTACGTCCGAAATGCCCCTCGGCATGGATATTCCGTCCTTTTTAAATGGACCGGACAGCGAACTGTTCCGTCATTTGCATGTCTGTACGAAAAGCACCCACTCTACTTTTTGCCGTAAAAAATACTGAAAATTTCATACCGGAATAAAGTATATACAGTACACAGAAGGGGATTTGAAATGGCTAATCATATGACGGGATGGGTTAGTATTCTTGTAAGATTACTCCCGAACCTGAACATATCATCAATATCTTCAAAACACACGTTGTTCACATACATTAAAATTTGACTTCTTAAGACACAACGATTACTCCAGTTTCGGTGTCCATAAAATTTCTTCGCGTGCATACGTAATTCATATTGTAACTTCATATCAGATTTACTTAACTGGTATTTATTTACAAAAAAATGAATCCGGAAAATTATGTGTTTGTTGTATATATTATCGTAGTACATTCTCTAATGATGTTCTGTGTTTTACTTTAAAATTAAGTTTACCATATGTAATGTCATAAAATGCACAGGATAAAGGAAAACATCACAGCAAGCATGTTCTGATGGTTATCATCAAGTATATACTTTTATTTCTGACCAAACTACATTTTCATTGAATTATTCATAGACTTAGAATGACATAATGTTTGTTTGTTTGTTTATTGGGTTTATCGTCCCACCAACAGTATTTCAGTTATCTAGAGACGGTGTTCACTTGAAGCAGATATAGTGCTGCCTTCACTGTGTATAGCATGCCGTGAACACCTGACATTATACCACACCAGGTCACATTATCCTTACACTGCGCCAACCAATCGTGGAACTACCCTTATATTTGCTTGAGCGTTAGCAAGGGAGCTATACCACTACCATTTTTACCGACTTTGGTATGTCGCGGCCCGGGATCGGACGCGGGGTCTCCCGTACCTGGAGCCGACGTTCTACCATTTGCGCCACCATGTCCGGTAGAATGACAGAATGTATGTAGATTTTGTTCCATGTGTAGATAACAGATTCAATCATTTGGGCTTCATACTATGTTTGATAGGGATTGCTACTATACATCTTTTGCACTTGTCTTCCAACAAATTTAGCTTACGTAGAGGATAATACAATTAGCCAGAAGAAACATCAATAATACTTTTCTTCACTTACGTCATTTGATTTTGAATATCTAAGTGTGAAACATTCAAGCACACAAATGATTAAAAAGAAAATAATGAGGCACTTTATTTTGAAACCACAAACTTATATAGTCTAATACTGTGTGCAATATTAATTTAAGACATGAGAATCAATAGCACTGATACACAAAATATGGAGACAACCGTAAACGACGAATTAAACAAAGATTTGCTGATAATATGATCATTCAATCAGGTTATTATAAATGTTTTTTCTTGCATTATGTTGTTAATGGAGTTCTTCTTTGAAGTACTTCTCTACTTGAACATTTTCGCCTTGCCGGAACTCGAACAATATTTTTCATAATACACGGTAAAGTGTACACACAGCATTACAAACTGCACTTCAACTGACATCATAGTTCGACGTCAACGCCAACCACGGAACCATCCCAGGCATTTGCCCGCAAACAACATGATAGATTCTGTTGATTACTGATAGTCAATGAACTTTGTTGTCTATTTATTCCCAGCACTGTAAACATTCGACTCACTTAATGTGCAGGGAATCCTCTAGAGTCCAACTCTTATCCCGGTGTTTTCAATGGTTCCTGTCACCTACGTAATGCAATGCAGTACCTGAAAAGTAGCTTAATGGCATTTGTCTCATTTCGATTGAATTTGTCCACAACCAACATGATATTTCTTTTTGCTGATTATGTTAATCTCTGGACAGTCAACCGGCGTTGTTGTTCAGTTATTCCCAACAATGAAACATTTGACAAACTGATTGCCCAGGGATTATGTCTGGTTCCAGTCACATGCTTGGTGTAAAACTATGACACTGAAATCCTTCCTAATGGCAGCTGCCTCAGAAGTACCTTTACATATGTGTTATTCAAGTGACTCTGGTCCGTTATAATACACATGGGTCATATAGTAGAAACAACTGCCTTGTTTGTTCGTGGTAATGGCGTATAAAGAAAAGGAATATAATTTAAACCTAGTGGTGGCATTCAATTAATACACTTATTATAACAGCATTTTTATCATTAAGTGAGAAACATCGCATTACTCAGAACTTTCCATCTAAAATAGAACAAGTATTAAAATATATAGATCTGTTTTAATATTTCTTCCTAAACGAAATTTTGTCCTTCTATGACAACATATAGAAGCTCACAGGAGGGGATTAATCTTGACTGAAGATGTTATTCGATGAGCTATTTCTTGTAAGAAAAACAACATCGGAGCTGGCCATGACTTCATGACCTTTAGAAGACATCTTGTGCACATTAAGTTTGGATTTCTTAATAAACATTAATTACGGTGTTTTGTTGTGGATGGTATGTGTTCGCATATTTAGCTGGCATGCTTTGTTATTTCATATAATATTCATATTATTTTATATTTAACTAATGCGTCATGTACAAAATGAGTATCCGGTTGAATACTTTTAAATAGCTGTATATGTCATATTCGTTCTTAGTTCTGTTAATTTACATTTGCACATTCCATCTTGATCAATAACAAGATCCCTGCCCACATGGGGCAACATTCCGCAGTGTCAATATACCACCGATCAAAGGAACAAGGCAACCACCAACAGGTCATCAGGTGGTTATCATCGAATATATAGATTTACATTTGACCACACGTGCTCATCGTATTTTCACAGACTTTCAATGGCGTGATGTATGTTGATTTCGTTCCATATTTGCATACGAACATTAAGTAAACGTGCGTAAACTATCAATGGCAATGACGTGAATGTACATTCGGAATGAAGGGTTTAGTTCCATTTGTAAGGAGTGTGTAGTAAAAGACACGTGCGTGTAAACATGAGAACTACTCAGGTGGCGTATATAAAGTGATCTCCTCTCTATATCTATTGCACATGTCTTTCCAAATTCTAACTCCCTTTAATGTATTACTAAATAAGTGTGAAGCATACACACATCCAAATGAGAGAAATCTCTATTTGCAGATGATTCCTTTTTGAAACTGCACACTTAGATAGTCCTATGACGTTCATATTAATTTAAAAAAGATAATCCTTGACGCACTTATACAAAATAAGACGTCCGTAAGCGACGAATTAAACATTTGTTTGTTGATAATTTGGCCATTCAATCGGGTTAATATCAATTTGCATGTGTATCCTTCATTATGTGGTAAAAGGCGTTAGTGTTGTACCATTTGCGGATATATATCGTGATCATAATCTTACTCACTTTAACATTATTAATGCCAATTAAATGGAAACAATATTAAGTCAGTCCTGATACGATGATACAGGAAAATGTTTGTTTGGAATGCATCAAACACCACAGGAAGCAAATAGGTATAATGTATGTGATAAGACAGTCTTGTCCTATCTTGTTTTGGACACAGTGGACGCATTTTTGACACTAAAACTACATTTAATTTGGAGAAACACTATATGTTGTTGACTAAACACACATATAAAACCATGCTTTGTAAAAGGCCGATTAGATTCTTTAAAAGACGTTGATTAAATCTATACAGAGATGTAGATAGTCATTCTCACTTGCTATACTGTGTTCTTGTATAGCAAAGTCCTATGATCATTGTAACCTATACCAACATTTGAAACAGGGAAAAGACAAATGCAATCCAAGTGTACAAGTAAGAACACATCTGTGATGACTCATTTAACAAACAAAAACCTAACCCGAAAGTTACCGATTTGGAACCGTCGCTTGGTAAAAGGGACCGACTGGGGGCTAAAATCGGTTTTACGAAGGTCTTACCACGCACTTCCTGGGGGGGGGGGGGGGTTCTTAAATGCAAGCAATGAAAAGACAACCATAACGTTTGAATAAAAAAACTGTCCAAGCGCTGACGCAGAAATTGTTGGTTATAAGTCATGGCATCGTCCGATCGTCCGTAGTCACATTCTTTAAGAGTATAATTTGTTCTTTAGAGGATCTTCACCAAACGTGATTAAATACGTTGTAGAGGATATAGTCAAAGGTACTGAGCGTGTTGCGAATTCAATGTTAAGCTACATGAAGTATCTCGATCTTATATATTAGTCTTAAACGTGTTAGTTCAAGTTTGATAACACTGTTTATAAGCAACGTACAAGTGCGCAACCCAATAACAAGTACGGTTCATAGGATCCGTCTGTCAGAAAGTAGCTCATGAATCCGTGTGCATACGTATTCATTTAAGAGGGTGATAGTGTACAATACCTTAAAACACTTTAGTGCGAAATTCACAAACATTTCCATATCACCACCCAGTGATTAGAATTTAATACTTGCTTTTTTAATGTCCATAGCAAATATGCTTTGACTTCCAGAATAAACCACAACATTGTACCGGAAAAATTACTTAAGAATTGCTTGTTTTGATCTAACAAGTATTTTCGACGTAGCTGCCTAACTTCCCTTTTACCCTACCTAGGAATGAGGACGTAAGCCAATCCCAGATAAATATCTAAGCTTGCCACAATGATAGAAAACATATTTGCATCAGAGTACATTAAAAGGCAAACCTATCACATTCCCAAATATATATACACACAAGAACACTGCGATCTGCCGATACCACCGAATCTTTTTTTTATTTATTTACCTGAATTGTAGCATCAGAGCAGGATTCTGAAATCATCAGCGATGACGGCCTTATCACGGCACTAAATTGTGTTATCTAAAAACTTTAACGTGCATATAGTGTGAAAGGAATTTAACTTCAATAAGTTATAATAATTATAGTAAAATAGTAACTTCGCCATGTATCTTTTTGCATTGATATGTAAGCAAAGCAATTACATTTTACTTTTGAATGATCTTTGAAATAAAAAAATACTACACAATTAATACCATTTGATTTTATTTTAGAAGGATATATAAAACCAGCGCTTTATACTTTTCGAAATCATAATATTGTCTGAATACATAAGCGGTCTTTAAACTTACAACGGTGAGAAAATGTGTCTTCTTGAGTATTTGTTTATCGAAACGGATTTTCTAAAAATACTCGCCCAATAAACTGGGTTAAAGTTTCCGTAACATTTTAGTAAGTATATGTGACCGCTGCAAACACATGAACGCCTTAAAGCTACTCCAAAATCGCAAACATTTTCCAAAAAGAAATATATGTAATGGTGTAGGTCCATAGCTTCATAATGCGCGAATATTCCTCTTAAAATGTATAATGCTGCCATACAAAGAGTGGTTTACGGTTTCGACGGATATTGGTCAGAATTATATGTTGTTGCTTCTTTTGTTTTGTTTTTAAGGTGGCAGTGTGAGTAATTATTTCCTTATCGTATTTTGTTTTGTTTTATGATAATTTTATACATTTTATTTCATTCGGGTCATGGCATTTTTCCAATCTATCCTGAGAGGATCTGAGGAATGCAAACGTGTTTAATAAATACTTACAGCTATGATATCTTCATTTAGATATATAGTAAAAATATATGTCTTATGTTCAAGTTGATTTAAATATTTAACTTTTTTACACTCATATTTTTTTAAATTTTTCGAAATTTTGGCCGTTATTCCTAACTCAGCTCTAAGAATAATCTATCATTTGAACAGTTTTGTGTCGAGTTATTATGTTATCTTTTCACGTCATGATTCTTAGAAAGTCATTCCAAAATAACTCTAGCACAGGTTAAATTACCCTCGTTGGCCATTTGTTGACTGGCCGTCCGAAAGCGATATCTCGTGGGTTTATTTTGTTCTGTAAAATGTCTCGTAACAGTTGTGTTGTGACCTTTTTAAATAACTGGCATTGCACCATTGGCCTGTGCACAGTTCTGTTATATCATGTGTTGCGATATGGACAAGACTTAGGTCAAGGGAATTTAAAATATGCCTATGTCCTAGGGGGTTCCCGTCTGTAAACACATATATTGCTTGTAAACTATATTTCATTTTTCGCCATTTAACACTTTCTAGACAACAATAATACAATCAAATGTATATTGTGTCTGTCACTCAGCGTATCCCCGGCCTACGTGCGTCGTACCGTGATTCGTTAGCTCAATAACTGATTTCCGACGGATAGGATAGTTTTAAAAAAAACTGATCTGATTGCCTATCAATAAGACATTTTAAGATCTAAAAAATACTAGTTTGATCCATCCGCGTTTTAACGATAGGAAAGGTTAGGCAAGGCTAATTAACTTTGATCAATATTGCGCATCTGCGTTCTGGATAAGTTCACACAGATTTTTGGAAAGAAGAAACATACTTACTATTGGTCTTTTTTCGAACGTATGAAGTTAAGCCCATATCAGAATTCTCCTAGTTTGTTTCTTTTTAGTATGCCTATTCATTACATGGGTATTGTTATTACTTTTGTTGTTATTATTACTATTATTATTATTATTATTATTAGTAGTAGTAGTAGTAGTAGTAGTAGTAGTAGTAGTAGTAGTAGTAGTAGTAGTAGTAGTAGTATCATCAACATCAGCAGCAGCAGCATACATCATCATCCTAATCACCATACAACATTAACATCAACATCATCATCACCAGCAGCAGCATACATTATCATCATCATAATCATCATACATCATCAACATCATCATCATCATCATTATCATCATTTAAAAGTGAAGCCCGTTGAACTGCTGACCATATAAAATAAACTAAAACATGTTTCCTTTTGTGATACTATTTAGTAACAATATGCCTGACGTGTGAACTGAAACTCAAAACTTCATAGAAGAAGATGTTATATAGCAAATGAAGAACCATTCAATAAACCAGTAATTTCTAGATCAATTATTCATAGATTTAATTTATATACAGTTGTATATATATAACGTAGATAACAATGACCTTGAATGTTTATAATCATGTCATTGGAGCTGGTCAAATGTATTTTGACTAATTACAAGAAAGACTCTGTGTAATACCTAAATAAGCAACAAAGGGAAAACTAATTTAATACGTATACAAACTTTAACCAATGTGTGATATGTTAAAAAGTACAGTATAAAATGTGTAGGCGTGCACGTTTACTTAATTTTCCTGAATACTCTTGTGAAACATTATCATTACAAATTGTACAATCCATGCGACGATTACCCTTTTTACTTAAAAAAACACGATCACAACGTCGGTAGTGCAGTACAGACTAGCGCATAGTGATGACGTTCCCGAACACGCCAAATTTAAACAAATGCGCCCCGCCAACTAGCGTTAAAGAATAACAGATGCATGTATTAACAACATGTGTTTTTGTATCATTAAGCATGATGCAATTTAGAATCCTAGCTGAAATCTTACACTGAAATACAATACACGGATACATCATTGGCCTAAATGTGTGATATATTTAACTGTCAATACAATAGGACATTGTCACTAGCAGAATATAAAATGGACAAATAATATGTTTGTTGTTTTGTGTTTGCAAGTTAACAGCGGTTGTCAATAGTTCGTCTATTAAGCACATGTGTGTTCACGAGACTAATACATTAAGTGGGTAAACGTACAGTTATTCTTACAGTTTATTTTATAAAAAGGTATGCATGAGACATGATTAAGTTGGTTGGTGGTTGCAGTAATCCTATCAAGTAAGTACTTATGTAATGTAGCAATAGTGAGTGCATATTCAGAAATAACACAGTCCATAAACATACCGAAATGTTAAAAATCAATAGAATACTAATAACTTGGACATCTCGCATCTCGCTAGTCGGTTTTGCAAATGCTGTAGAGTTGTCATGTTTTCAAGAGAATTCTACGTATCGAGGTACAATAATGATAATGTCAGCGCATTTTGAGCAGTTACTTCTTAAAAAACAGGTTTTATTGTGTATATATAATAAAGTGTAAGTATACGGTGATACATATTCTCATGTGTTCGTTCTCGTTTCGCATTTGTTTGAATATTTATCATCTGAAACAAGCTGTGTAATGTGATGTTTTTTGAAGCAACATTTTTGTGGACACAATAGTCTTCTATTATTGGGAAAGTAAGGCCACACATACTTGTCTTGGCAGACCCATGAGAGCATCGCTGTTTAGCTGGAAGATCACTCTCTTTTGAACATTCTCAGATGGACCGAAACGTGATATACATCAAGTAAAAGTTATTTTCTAGACTGTCAATCGGCTTGTTTAGCAATGATTGTTCTTTAATCCACCTCTTGTTTATTAATTACATTTTGAATCAAACCACGTCCCAAATGCCTCTTGGCATGCCCAATTCCATCCTTTTCTGAAAGGACAAGACAACGAACTTTCCATCACTTGCATATCTGGCTAAATATATCATGGGAAGGCTTAGTATTCTTGTAAGATTACTCCGGTAGCTGACCATGTCATCACGATCTTTAATATGCATGTTGTCTACATACTGAAAAGTATTTTTTCTTTAGAAACAACAATTACCCTGGCTTCGTTGTGCATGATATTTTATCGCGTACATACTAAATTTACATTTTAACTTCATTTAAGACTTATTCAACATAACTTGTATCTGTTATTTATTTTCAAAAAAGGTATCCGGAAAATTAGTTTGTTTTTCAATTGTATGTATTATCTTAGTACTTTGTGTAGTGATTCTTTGTTGTTCTTTTTTGTTTTTTTTTAATTTAATATGATCTCCCCTAATAACATTCCCCTTGGCCACCATATGTAATGTTATAAATTTCACTGACTAAAAGAAACACCACATCAAGCAATTTCTGTTGGCCATCGTCAAGTATATAATTTTATTTATGACCATTATACATTGTCTCATAGATTTAGAATGACATAATATCTGTAGATTTTGTTCCATGTGTGAATAATAGATTCACTTATTGGGACTTGATACTATGCTTGATAGTGTTCGCTACTATACATCTATTGCATCTATCTACTATACATCTATCTAAATTTCTGTATATTTAAAGCATGGTCTTATATTTTTCTCTTTTCAACAACATATATTGTTTTCCAAATTAAATGTTTTGTATTTGTAATAATGAGTTTTCTACATACAAAGCACAATTAGACAGGAATGTGGTACATTCTACGTGTTTGTTTCCTGTCTTTGAGGCACTCCAAACAAATGTTAGTAGTATTGGCGTATCATGAAAATCGCTTGTTTTGTTGTACCATTAGAGAATGTTGTTTTTTTTTTTTTCTTTTCGACATTGCTGCCTTAGTTCTTAGCATGAAGACGTAAAACATTTCGAAATAGTCAAATAGTAGAAAAACTCCTATCATCAGCGTACATTAAAACACAAACCTATTACTTTCCTAAAGATCTACACCCAAATGTACACTGCAGTCTGCCGATAACACAGTAACTTGTTTTATTTAACGAAAGTGTAGCAAGCATGAGAGCAACATTCTTAATCCTCTTCGATGACCACATAAGAACACATTCTGCAACACATCTTATTGGTACCGAGAATTAGTTTATGTTAACTGCGTATCAGTTTAATCTGTTGTCTATACCCTGTTTATTCTTTCCCTCTTGACTGGAAAGAGCTTAATCATACGCATCGTTATGTAACGAAATATGTACGAAATATGTCTCAGTCGGACGTTGCTTGTAGAACATTTTCAAATTACAACAGACGGGATGTAGCTTTGCTTTGTGTAAAGTACATGCTACGATTATATATTCTTATGAATGGCAGAGAAAAATAAAGAAAAATGTAAAACGAATAAAACCAATATATTTCCCTATTCTAGCTTTGCATGCACTCTATTTTTGACATTCTTCAATATATCTCTGTATGCATCGACGTTCAAAAATAATAAATTCCATGTATACTGAGTATACTGAGCGTTTATTTGTCAGAGTAGAGATGTGTTAGTGTGTTTATGGTTTTCTGCTTGAATTGGAAAGAAATCTGATAAAGGGCACCATTTTTTTTTTCAAATTGTGTTCAACAAATTATGTAGCGTGGAAACTCACGTTCTTCCGTTTTACCTATTATGTGTGTGAAAGGTGATACATATTCTGATATATATGTTCTCGTTTTGAAATCTTATGGTACACCACTTGTGTAAGGTGAACTATCTTCATAGCAAATATGGTCACATTGGGTATTATGTTATTGGTAATTGTACATCAAACATACTTGTCCTGGTAGAACTACTTTTCTACTTGAACATTTTCGCCTCGCCTGAACTCGAAAAAGTAGTACTTTTTAAGTATACACGGTATAGTGTATATGAAGCATTAACAACTCCTCTTCTACTGACGTCGTATTTCTAGGCCAACGCTAACCTCTGAACGATCTCAGGCATTTGTTACAAGCATCTTGATAATTGTCTGCTGTGTTAATCTCTTGACAGTCAATCGGCGTTGTTGTCCAATTACTCCCAGCGCTATAAAATCTCGACTCACTTAATGTGCATTGAATCCTCTGAAGTCCGCCTATTGTCCAGATCTTCTGTCTGGTTCCAGTCCCCTACGTTATGCAAAATACCGAACCTGAAAAGTAGCCTAATGGCATTTGTCTCAGCGATTGCATTTGTCCACAACCAGCATGGTAATTTCCTGCTGATTATGTTTATCTCTGGACAGTCAATGGACAGTCTTGTTCAGTTATTCCTAACATTGAAAACGTTTGGCAAACTGGGTGTGCAGGGAATCATCTTATCCATGTATTATGTCTGCTTCCAGTCACACCCTGATAGTGAAATCGTTATTCATGGCAGCGTAATCGAACATACATGCAAAAAAGGTGTTGACTCTGCTCCTAAAGTATGCATATGAGTTATATAATAAAAATAACTGCCTAATTTGTTCGTGGTAAGTACGTATGATGAACACAAAATCAATTTATACCTATTGGTGGCGTTAAATGAACACCCGTATTATTACATCATTATTTTATCATCAACAAAGACACATTATTAGAACCTACCATCTAAAATAGGACAATTATTTAAATATATAGATCTGATTTAAAAGTTTAAATAATCTTATATTTACGTTTACATTTTGTAACAAGCCATGTCCAAATTCTCTCGGACTTTTACTTTTTAGCCATTTTCAACGGACAGGACAAAGAAAGATCATGTCCTGGAGAAAATTATCACTATCCTTACCCAAACGACAACTAGTCCTTCTTTGACATTATGTAGAATCTCACAGGAGGGCATTAATTCTGACTGAAATTGTTACTGGATTAGCTTTTTTCTTGTAAGAAAAACATAATCCAAGCTAGCCATTCCCGACCTTTAAAATACATGTTGTGCACATACAAAGTTGCTTTGTTATTTCATATAACATTTACTTTATTTTAAATTTTACTGAAGCTTACAGTATAAAATAAGTATACGGTTGAATTGTTTTGAATAGTTGCATATGCTTATATCAGTCCTTTCTCTACTAAATTTCTGTTGCACATTCCATCTTGATCAATAACATGATCCCTGCATATATGTGGTAACATTCTGCAGTGTCAAGATCTCTATGCTTAAATGTATGTTTTTCTATGTAATGGTCTCGGTCAAATTTCATAATGCATGTATATACGAATCGCGTTTTGAAATTCTGATGTTGCCATACATGTAATGCATTTGCCGGTTTCAACAGATATTCGTCAGACTAATATGTCATATTTTTATATTTCAGAAATACTTTTACCTGACGGTAAGTAATTTTTTTTTCGTATCGTGATGTTTTGGTTAATAGGTTCATTAATTATTGTTTAAGCCCTTTACTTAGGTATATAGTTTTAAGGACACGGGCTAGATGCTGTTACATATATTAGATAGAGGCAAACTGTTAAATTTTAAGTTTTAGTGTAGGGATTAAAACATACATTTAGGGTATGTGGATAGCATTCTATCAAGTTGCCTGCTGTTGTTAATTGGTTAGTACATGCATGTACCTAGTATTGTGTTTACATCAAAGCAGTGTATTCCTTTTTGGTTGAAGTGATGCATCTTGCAGTACTGAGCTTTGTTCACAACTTTGCACTCACTGTTCTGACAAACAGCATGCAGGTAATCCCCTCTGAAGGTTTCCAACAGATGTTCGCCATTTTGGAAATTCCCGAGTTGATGTCACGTGGTGGGTTTTCCTCATATTTGTGGAGTATGTATCATCAAATAAATATAAGTTTAAGTTTGAAACTAGTTTGAGCATATTGTATGAGTATTTAAGCTACATGTCATCGCCTATAGCAAATATAATGAAACACTAATAATTTTAGTTTCAGTACAGATCACTCCCGACCCGAGTACCGTAAAGTGCCTATGTGAAAACCGACTTCAATATCGGCAATGCTCGGCCGATGTCGGCAATATTGACAGAGGTCCCAATACACCTGCTTTACCTTAAAATAATACAATCTTATTGCTAACAAACTAATCTCCTAACATAACGGAGCCTGAACATGCAGAACTGAATATGCTCATCTTTTTACATCTGTTCTTGTAGTTAAGAAGTTTTGAGCAATCGAATTTACCGTAAAACAATAGTTTAATGATTTACTCAAGCGCTCAATTTTCCGCTGTAATATTTACAGTGTAGGACTCTTATATGTGATTCTTTCAAAATATAGTACGTTAAAGAAGTATTGGAATTATTTTGTGTGCTTTTTCTGGCGCCTTATTAGAGAACAGAACATTACTATCATTTTGGGTTAAATGTGTGTACACATGCTCTGTACATTCTCAAATCATGTCGTTCCACTGAAGTTCATATTTACCTTATCATTTCTTGAACTCAAAATAGACACTATCCATATGTGTAAACAGTTATGCAGTTAGAAGAGATAATAAGTCAAGCAATATAAAATCATGTTAATATTTGTTTGTAGTTTGACATGTCGCAATCATATTGTTTCTTATTTTGACAATCCGCGCCAAGTGTGGCTGTCATAGTGACGATCTAATTGGAGAGTCCACATTCACCTTATCCATTCTTTAAATTCAGAATATATATAGTGTTGTTATAATAATATGAATATGTCTTTGGTTTTAAATATCTATCGTTCCGTAATATCGCTGTAAATAAGCAGTTTTTGGTAAAAAAACATGTCTAAATCCATTTATTTCGGTGGATCAAAGATACTATGCTCCCTATGGCGAGGGCATGTAGCATTATTACTAATACGGATTTAAGTTCAATTTAACATTAATGTGTAGTTTAGGCCACGTTCTTGTGTTACATGCGAACTAATCAGCTGACATATATAAAGTGACCGCTATTATACGTCTACTGCATGTCTTAATTTAAAATCTGCACTCGCTTTACTGCATTACTAAATATACATATACCCATACCTACGTAGAAAGACAAGACATTAAAATAATTAACTAAACTACTATTCTTTACTTACGTGTTGGGTTTTAAAGATCTAAGTATGAAACATAAACAAAGCCAAATGAGAAACACGAATATTGACAGAGTCAATTTTTTAAACCGCAAACTATTTTATTATATAACTATTTATAATCTACTTTAGTTTCATTAATCTTTCAATAATTAGTTCTGGAAACGTTAAACTTCAAATGGTGGGTAGGGTGGATAGTCTTAATGTTGGATTTCCTCCAGTTTGGCAATTATTTGATCTGTCTGACATTCACTCAATCGTTCTGATTCTAAAATGTCGTTAGCCAACAACTCCAGCATATGTTCTCCTCCCGACATATATTATACATTTGTTTGTTTACGATGTACTTCGTTAACAGCGTTTATCTTCTGAGTGCTATCGTCTGCTGTCGTTTTTTTGTGTGCATGCAAATTTCACTGTCATGAACATCCCAAATCTGTGGCTATCGGAACGTAAGTTTGAAGGTTACATACCACCAAATTGTTAAAAAATAGTTCATGTTGTCAAATGGTCTCGAACTGGATTAAGGTTTGAACATTTCCAGCAAAAGTATCTTCAATCGACAAAAACACAAGATGGCCGCTATTTCAGCTAAAATCTATATGACTTTTTGGCCCTGCTCTAGCAGCCAATTAAATTGCCCAAAATGCGGGCTTTATATCTATACGACTTTTCGGCACCGGGCCGGAAAGTGATATAGATATTGGCCCGCTTATTTGAAATGCCACTGCATTATTATGTCAGGCAGAAAACAATTTACAGGGCTAATAATACATTGGTATTTAATAAAAAATAATATAATACAATATAATATAATATTAATATGACTGTTATTTTCAGATCTCCTTCCATTATGTCGTTTTCAAACGTGTCAGTGGAGTTACTATTGTGTTCTTTACGGTTATAAATCCCAGTAATAGTCTAAACTACTTTGATCTTATATTCAAGTAAATACCTAAAGTGTAAAGGGTGAGGCATGGCTGAATGCTAATCTAAAGTGCTCACCCGAATGTAAACGTTTTGTTATCGTAGCGTAGCGGTAGAGTCGCCGACTCATAAATCATCTGTCCGCTTAGCCTCCCATCGCGTGCGTTCGTGTCCCGTTGGGGGCGAAGGACTCAAATTGGGAAATTCTTCCCGAGGACCTGCGGTTCCATGTGCCTCCAGATATCTTCCTCCACCAAAATATATGAACGTCGCTATACTGAGCGTAATTTGTCGCTGCGACGTATTTAAAAACCAAAACACAGTTTAGTATCAAAGCAAAAATGCGTAAACAATATGGGGACCGATTGCAATGTCAAATATAAAAACAAATATATATTAGACCATCCATAATACAAGTCAATACTATATTTCAACACATTTCCCTGACTAAATATAGTGTATAGATATGTCTTATCTCTCACAGTATTGGATCTTGCAAAGCGGTAAAATTCCATAGAATATAGTGTCAAATGTACTGATCATATCGATTTCAATGTGAAGGCACATGCACGATTTCCAGGTAACATCTTCAGTCTAAAATATTTAGCCAA
>CM017570.1:48712320-48879820 GCA_007844125.1 Sinonovacula constricta
ACAAAACAATTGTAACGTCAGTGTAAGGGGTGTACAGACGAATGCAGGGCGGTGACGATCCCGAAATCGACAAATTTTAAACTAAAAAGCAAACGCATCCCGTCAACTAGTATTAAAGTAAAACAGCATGTATTAATAACACGTGCTATCGTTATTGTATCATTAATCATGATTACATTTAGAAACCTATCTGGAATTATACAAAATACTAAAACTTTGAAATAAAAACACGGATGGGCCAAATTGTGAAGATGTGTACAACTAGTTGAATTTCCATGAAAATAGCACATTATTACTGGCAGAACAAACTTATATTAAGTCCTGCTACGTTTCTCTTAATAGTCTGCTGGGTCAACCGTTGTCATGTGTATAACGTCTATTATACTTGTTTTTACGTGACTATACACTGATTAAGTCAGTAAACCTACGAAATAGCTTCTTCATACATTTCGTTTTATTAATAAGAATGCACGAACACGATTAAGTTTTACGGTGCTTGTAGTAACCCTTTCAAATAGGTACTTATATATTCAGAAATATCTCCGTTATTAGTCCGTAAGAAAATATCGGAAAGCTAGAGAATAACGAAATACTACTAACTTGACATTTCGGTACTCGAATTGACAAATGCTCTATGGTCTTCATAGTTTCAATAGGACACTTTGTATGCGCGGTTACTTCTTAAGCAAGGGACAACTTTTATACTTGTGTGGTGATGGTTTCCTGCATTTGGTATCAATCCAACACGAAAAACATCTTGGTAATAATAAGGTGCAAGTTTATCAGTGAAAGTTGTTTGAGCAAATGATTGTGTGTTAGTTTTACGAAGATCGCCACCATATCTACAATTATGTATCGGGTCTTAATAATCGTTTAAATGTTCAGCAATCGGTATTTCATATTTCCTGTTAGGTTTTAGAATAATATTTTATTTTAGTTCACTCTACTGTTTTTAAGGAGAAGACCTCGTGTTTTGTCGCATACGGTCAACATATGCAGACACAAAGACGTCGAGGTGTTTCACTTCACTTACACTTATTTCCGATCAATTGTAAGCAGAGTCTGCTATTTACAATTGTGTACGACACTAATATGTTGTTTGATAGTCCAGTAATTTCCGTTCATAGAACCCACGCACTGTCGCTATTATAAGTTTTTTGTGCAACAAGCATCTACCTTGCGGCCAATGTTCATATTCATGTGCGTATGTGTAAGTAAAACTATACGGTGAAACATAATTGTATTTATTCCTTCTCGTTTCGTACTTCTTCAAACATTGAAAATAAGGAAATAGCTGTGTAAAGTGATATTTCAATGAAGCAACACTATAGTGCTCCTATAATTAGGAAAGTACGGCGCCACGTACATGTCTTGGCAGAACGATCAGAGCTTCTAGGTCCCACTGTAATCTTTCTTTCTTTGTTTCTTTCTTTCTTTGTGTGTTTCTTTCTTTCTTTCTTTCTTTTTTTCTTTCTTTCTTTCTCTCTCTCTCTCTCTGTCTCTCTCTCTATCTCTCTCTCTTTTGAACATTCTCAGCCTGATCGCTAATTGATATACACCTACAAAAAAGTTATTTTCTAGACTGTCAATCGGCGTTGTTTTGCATTTATTCCTCTAAAATGCACCTCTTGTCATTGGATTACAATTTGAATCAAACCACTTTCAAAATGTCCCGCATCATGGAACATTCCTTCCTTTTTGAAAGGACCAGACAGCGAACATTTCCTTCATTTGCATGTCTGGACGCAAACCATCCATCCGCGTTTCTACCCAAACGAAATACTGAACTTTTCCTACCGGAATAAAGTATATACAGTTCACAGAAGGGGATAAGTCCTGGCTAAACATATGACTGGAGTGGTTAGTATTATTGTAGGATTACTCCCAGACCTGACCATGTCATCACGATCTTCAAAACATACCATTCTCTTGTTTCGGTGTACATAATATTTCTTCGCGTAAATTTACATTGTTACTTCACATAATTTTAGTTAACATATTTTAACTGTTATTTAATTGCAAAACAAGAATCCGGAAAATTATTTGTAGTTGTATCTATTATCTTAGCACCTTCTCTAATGATTCTCAGTTTGTTTTTGTTTTCTTTTACCCTACCTAGGCATTTGTGACATAAAACGATCTCAGACACATATCCCAGCGGCCCGCAATGGTAGAAAGACTACTTGCATCGGAGTGTATTAAAACACGAACATTTCACTTTTCCAAAGATCTATACCTACAGGTTCACTGCAGTCTGGCGATAGGCTGATCATTATTGCTGTTAGAAAATGTATATATACTTTTGGTATAGTGTTTTAATGGTGATTTAGTTCAACCACGTTTTCTTATATGTACGTAACAGTCAAAGACGGAAACACGTCTTACAGCCTCACTAATGTCGCATATAATTTCACAGATAAGTCTTTGTTTGTAATGTTGTTGGTCTTGTTTCATAATATGTGTATATAATAATCTTATTTTGAAATCCATTATGTTGTCATAACGCGAAGTACGTTTAACGGTTTTAACATATATTCGTTGTTATGTTAATATATGTTTTTATATTTTTCGATAAGAATGGAAAGCATTAGTAGTTATGGCCATAACATAATGTCTTGGTTAATAAGAAGAGCATCAATTACATTTTTAAACAGTTTACTTCATCTGGACCCGGACCTTATTTTTGAACACTCTCTAAAAAATCCTGATTAGATCCTGATAGGGACACCGGAATGCAATTGTGTTTATTAAATGATCGGAACTATGACGAAGTGTTTTCGATAAAGTTAAGATATATGCTTCGTTTGTATGTTCATCCAATTATTTAGTTTCTTTTAAAATCAGGATGATTTATGTTTCTGATAGGAATATTTACCTCACCCATATACAAAGTGACCTTTATTTAGGTAACACTTTTTTAAATAACTTCATAACTTATCTCCAAGTCTACGTCATCGTCATCACTTGAACCGTTTGTGTCAACAAGTTGTATTTTCTTCCAATGAGTGCATTTAAGAAACCCAGTTGAAAGTTCAATGATAGATCTTTTAAATGCAGGTTTAATACCTCCAGTCGGCCCTTTTGCCGACTGCCACGTTCCATTAAGGCATCGCTTATTATATGTTATATAATGGATCGTTATAGTTGTGTTGTTACTTCTTCAAAGATGTGTCATATGAATACCTTTGCGCTGTTCATTTTCAAATTTAAATATATGTTGCAATACTCACAGGACTTAAGTCATGATACATATTTAGAAGTATCTAATTACAAACAGTAGAATTTGAAATATGCATAGGTTCTATTGTGCTCATATCATGCACATCTTTCTTGTAAACTATACTAATATTTAGCCATTAGGCACTTTCCAGGCAACAAGAATACAGTCTCAAGTAGACTATGTCGATGTGTAACAAGAGTCTGTGTTGTGTACGCTGAAGACATTTAAATCCTTATGACAATAGAATAATAACACCAAAAAGCTATAATAACGAAAGCATCTGGCTATGTAGCATTGATAATATAGATTTATTGTTGATCTTACCCCCAAGTACAGATTAGTAGGTACATGAAATCAAAATTAACATTGAGCACTGTTTATGGAGACATGCCAACGTGTGAAGCTTCGTTATACTGCGTGTTAAGTTTGCAATTATAGTCTGTGAAACCTACGCACTACTGCTCTCATTGGTGGCCGTTGTGCACTTTTTCACAGACCACAGCGAGCACCTACGTTCTTGACAAGTTGTGTATGCCTGTGTATATACCAAAGTAACAATGTCAAGTGATGCATATCTCTATGTATTTGTCCTTGTTCAGTTCAGTTTAAAACACATTAAATAATGAACACGCCAATAAATGTGAACTTATCTCCACTGTAGCGACTCAACAGTTGTTATTATAGCCCCGCTATTATTGGTAAATGTCGACCCAACATGTCCTAGTAGAAATACAAGAGCATCGCGTGCACGCTGAAACACCTCGCAGATTGAACAGTTTTGCCTGGACCGTGTCTGGAATCGACAAGAATCCGAATTGTAATAATACCCAGATTTCATTTAAAGGGTTATGTGATTATCCAGCAAGTAGAAAATGTATTTAATGTGCCTATTTTGTTATCTTACAATTGATTTCGACAAGAAACAACAGGTACATTTTCCGCCGGTTCTCCTATTCTCTAGGTAGTCAGGCGGCGTTATTGTCCAGTTATTCCCATCACTGTAAACATTCAACTCATTGCATGCGCAGGGAATCTTCGAAGGTCGACGTCTTATCCTGGTCTTTTGTCTGGTTCCAGTCACCTGTATCATGTAAAATGTTCGACGCATTATAGCGTTATTGATATAATATAGACACATCGCAGTACATATATTCGAATTTAACTATTAATTTAATACATACAGTGTATTTTATTTAGGTTTAAACATAACAGTATATTATCGTTATATGTTCTGCTTCAAGCTAATACCAGAATGTGTAACAGACTAAAATCGACATGCTCCCTTGACAGGAAAACGATGTTTCCCTAATGTTCCTGTCTGAGTAAACTATTTCTCTTTTTCTACCTGATCGAAAAGGCTTCATTTTCCTTATAGGACCAAATTTATACAGCTCATAGAAGGGGATTATTCCTGGCATAACATATTACTGAATAGGTATATTTTCTTGTAAGATAATCCCATGTTAATTTTAAACACATATTGTCCACAGATGTTAAATTTTGATTTCTTAAAACATTACTATAGCATCGGTATAAATGATATTTGTTCAGATATTTAGTTATTTGGCATTATAAGATGTGTAGATAGTGCTCGCCATTATATATCTGCTGCATGTCTGTAATTAAAATGTGCACTCGCTTTAATGTATAACTAAATATGACTGTACCAATACTTGTTTCGAAAGATAACACAACAAAAGAAAGCCCTTAAATACGAGTTTTCACTTGCGTGTTTGATTTGAAGATTTAACTATGGCACATTTACACATCTCGATGATGACCACGAATATTGACAGATGAAGTGTTTTGAAAACCACACGTTTATATAGTCCCATGAAATGTGCATAATTCAAGAAAGAAGAAAAAAACTTGCAACCATAAATAGAACACACATACACTTGTAAATGTCAAATTAAACATATAATTGCTGATAAATATCCATGCACTCGAGCACAGTTACGTTTACTGGACAGATTTGTAATTACGTCGTGATTAAACCTGTCAAAGGAGTGAGTATTTTTTCCTTTACTGACATTGATCGCGGCATTAATCTTAATCGTTTTGACCTCATATTCAAAAATATTAAATGTTGTATTTTTTAAAGTTGCTGTATGTCTGGCTATTTATCCGAAAGGCACAAGGCAAGATAACGTACACTTATTATGGGAACAATTTGCAATGTTACATGTATACACATATATTAGACTATGCACAGAACAAGTAAATGCCTATTTTTCCTCAAAACTCCTTTATGATTATAGTGTATAGATATGTGCAATCTCTCGTCGAGTGAAATCGACACTTTCCGCCCGGTCTCTCCGTCGTCATTCTTCATTCCTCAGAGGTATTTTTCTGTCGCGGATCTAACAACGTGATGGAATCAAAGTGAATGCATGCGAATACTTACAATGTAACATTTTTAGTCTAAACGATTTAAAGATTCAGGTCATTTTTCAACAGATAGTTCACAAATATGTTGATAGCAAATGCCGACACAACGTCACCAAGTCCAATAATTGATATGTCGACTGCTCATTACACATATATTTTGACATTTTCTACTTTATAAATCAACCCTCATTCCTAAATTTGAACTGAGTGCGTTTTGTAAAGGTGTCATTTTAGTTTCGTAATGCCTGATTTAACGATTTAAAGTTTTATCCACTGCCATATGTTTAGTCAGTGTGCAGTTTAAAAAGATTGCCGTCTGTATAATACACTTATATTTCTTCTTTCACATAGTCAAATTTCGTCGGTAAGAACTCATTTCTCGTGTACCTTATACATGTTGTTCAAGTTCATGAGAAACCGATGCTTTGTCCTTTATCAACGTTGTAACTGCATCTCGACTTCATCACTGAAAATCTATTCTGGTCAGACATCAGAATATTGTGTCTCTTAAATTGTTAAAGACAAGTTTGTGTATGGTATACATATTTAGGATTTCTGTTTACTTTTCTGTGTTCTAAATGGATCATGATATCATGTGATGTGTCGTGGTAGTTGTCATTGACTTGTAACAGGAAAATGATAGTGTATGCGTTGTCTTATTTTTCTATAAATTATATAACTTAAATAGTTTTAGATAACTATTAAAATTAATTGCTGTTGTAATGACTTGTGTGTTAAAATAAGAAACGCAGAAGATCTCAATAATTATACTAGAATCTAGTTATATATAGTATAATTCAAATGTGCACATGTTATAAGAAAACATGAAACAACACAAATCGCGCTGAAAACACTACTACATCCATTGCATTATTATAGAAACGGCCGACAATTGACCTCCCTGGGTTTTACTCCCTTTTGCTTGATTGACCTTCTTTGCGTCGAAATGTAAACATCGACCGACACTACTTATGTAGGTGCATATATCATACTCATTTACTTGAGATTATATTTTTACATTCTGCATTGGTAACAGTATTTAAGAGAATATACAGGAGTCAATTTAAGACCAAATATCATGGTATTGAACGTCAGTTAGACTATATTACGATATGCTCCTATTTCATACACCAGAACGCAACACTTAAAAGGGTAAGTTATATGTTCGGTAGCATAATGTTTTGGTTAATGAATATAGCATTATTACCTTCTTAAGCATTTTACTTCATCTGGACGCCGACTTTATCTTTGGACTCTTTCTGGTATATCGATATTGATGGGATCACTGGAATGCAAACTTCTTAAGAAAATCGTTATAGGTAGTTTTATACTTTTTACCTATAGTAAACATATCTGCATCGTGTTCAAGTTCATTCAAATATTAAATGGCTTTAACAATCAGTAATTACATGCAGATTTTGTAGAAAAACAATTCTCACCCTAATACAAAACTTGACATTTTGTTACGTTCCTACCTGTTTTGATGACGTTATAATCTAGCCATTAGACTATGTCATCAGAATTGTTTTTTTTTACATTTGGGCTTAATACTATGCTCTCTATGGCGATGGCATACATGTTTATTCCTAGTTCCATTTAAACGGAATATGTAGTTAAATCCAATGTTATAATATATGCTTAACAGTCAGTTGCCTTGAAGATTGCGATCGCTACTATAAAGCTACTGCCTGTGACTAACCAAAATATGCATGGGCGTTATCCATAACCAAGTATAAATATGGACTTACCGAGGAGGATAACACATTTAGCATAAATGTAAGACATTAAAACAGAAACATTTCTAATACGATTATTCACTTTTTGAAGATATAGGTACGAAACATAAATAACTCAAAATGATAAAGAACGAATATTAACAGAAGATCATTTTTGAAACCGTACACTTATAAAGCGTTATAGATTGTGCATTATTAATTTTGGCTGAATATTAATCTAAAAAGCACATCCAAAAGTAAACATTTTATTTTCACGACAAATTAGCAAAACATATGGAAACCCTGTGTATGCATAACACAAGTTAATTTAGATCTTCCCTATCACTCCTTAATTAAATTTACACTATAGTTATATGTTATACGCCACCGCCTGAATGTTGTGACGTTTTTCGCCCATCAGTACCCCCGTATATATTATTTTTATCATCGTGTGCCTGTGACATATAACACACAAAATACACACAAAAAACACAAATCCTCAGCAAGAAACAGCTTGTTCTAAACGTTCCATTGCCTATGCACGGTAAAATCTGACTTTCGATGCATTGCTTTTCTGGCGTCTCTGATGTGTTTGTAGTCAAGACAATATGTTTTGTACTCTGGTTTGGAGGTTTTCAAAATCCTACCCTTGACCTGACAAGTTTTCACAAAGAAATGCATACGATAAACGGGCAGCACACCAAGAAAGCCCTGTTGTGTTCTTGGCCAAGAAGTAAATGTTATGGACTCGAACTTTTAATAAACGAACATTTTGCAAAAGCAGAATGTGTTCAGGCTAATTATTTCTTTCCTTACAGCCAGACTAACTAAATAGCAGTAAACACCATTGATAAAATTAAAATATTGCTTTTCATAATAAATCAGATTGGTAGTTTTGTGGTATTTTGGTCCTATATAGCGAATGTTCAAGGGTTCATATGAAAGCAAATGTCTTGAACGTCAGCTAGCCTGGGGTGTGTCGACCGTTTATCAAACCTTCGAACATAGTCATTCTAATTATAACGATCCAGGTTTTAATTAAGTTAACATGAACATGATGCCATATAAACTCCTTCTCTGGTGATGTTAAGTTTTATTTAACTATTTAATTCAATTTATATTAAACAAGGTGAAGGGGTGCATATAGAATAATAATTTACCGCGCCACCCCACCCCCTGCCAAATACTATGTCGCTATTACTTAAAAAAATACTCACTACTTTTTTATGACGTCACAATTAAGCACAAGGAAAACGTCATCACTTATGTGCGTGATATAGGGATTTTCTAGCGCAATTAATGACTTCAAACTTATTGATCTGATTGTCTTAGCGGCCAGAACATTTACGTTTTCATATATGCTCTTTTGATCGCGACGTTGTTTTTTACCGATAGGGAAGTTCAGGCAAGTCAAGTTAACTTTGATGGATATTTAATGTGACACACCAGCGTTCTGGTTAGCGTTATCAAATTGTTTAAACAATAAATCCAATTTTTGTCACTTTGTTCTGATCTGATAATGTTCAGCGAATATTAATACTCGCTTAGTTGGATTCGTTCAGTGTGTATATTCGTTATATACGTATTGTCCTATTCTTCTTCTTCTTCTTCTTCTTCTTCTTCTTCTTCTTCTTCTTCTTCTTCTTCTTCTTCTTCTTCTTCTTCTTCTTCTTCTTCTTCTTCTTCTTCTTCTTCTTCTTCTACATTCGTTCTTCTTCTTCTTCTTCTTCTTCTTCTTCTTCTTCTTTTTCTTCCTTTTCTTCTAATTGTCATTATTATTCTTATTATTATTTTCTTCTTGTTCTTGTTCTTGTTCTTGTTCTTGTTCTTGTTCTTGTTCTTGTTCTTCTTCTTGTTCTTGTTCTTCTTCTTCTTCTTCTTCTTCTTCTTCTTCTTCTTCTTCTTCTTCTTCTTCTTCTTCTTCTTCTTCTTATTATTATTGTTGTTGTTTTTGTTGTTATTATTGTTATTGTTTTATGCATAGGTGTCATTTTAGTAGTCGTTATTCATCACGATTCTCTGCAAACATATGCAATTCAATGTACACATTCATTCAAACAATCAACAAATCAATCAATCAATCATTGTTGAATCAATTATTCAAACATTCAATATATCTAATGGTACATACGAATGTGTGTAATACTGTCAATGCAACTGGTAAAATTCATGGATTACCAGCAAGGCTTTAAGAGTAATTCCTAAAAGAGCAACACATGGAAAACTAAGCTAATAAGTGTAAATACTATAACAAGTTAATTGTTTGTTCCAAATTACAGTATTAAATAAAAAGGCAATCCATCCGACTGTTTCAATGTAACTTAAAAAGCAGTTATACATTCGAAAGTAACGTACCTACGAACAAAGAAGGGTGACCCTCTCGAACGCGCCAAATTCAAACTTGCGTAAAAAAACATACGCAAGCCACCACCGTACGATGCGTCCCACCAAATATCGTTAAAGGGAAAGGTCCATGGATAAACATAATGCGTTGTGGTTATAGTATCATAAATAGTGGTACAGTTAAGAATCGCAAATGCCATCTTCCACATTATTCCACATTATTTACACTTTGAAATACAATAACAGGATACACCAAAGGCTAAATTACAATATAAAAAGTCTTACAGAAGCCAACAAAAGGTGAAGCAAATTAATCATAAGTGGTAATATTTCCGTGCGATCGGGCTGCGTAGATAATAATCTTAAAACACTTTGACCTTATATTTAGGGAAAACAAAACATTTTAGTATACAATTTGCCACAGGACAGATGTTAGAAAAAAAATATCCAATTCAGTATATTGCTTGGATAATTACCGACTTAAAGAATCATTTGCATTGCATTCATTCAAAGAGATTTTTTAACAAGATTCCTTTGAAATGATGTCGATATTTTATGTGCGCTTGCAATAAATGAAGCCAAAAACATGATGTGTTGATTAGAATATTAGCTTTTTTTTGTCTATAGTTTACCTAGTATCATAAATGAAAAAAAAAAGTAATTAATTTAGAGGGATCCTAAATATACACATACACATAAAGTCATGAATCGAACAAGAGTATTTCGATTTCTTTCTCTAAACTACACAATTAAATCTAGATTATACATATGCTGGAGTTAAGGACATGGCCTTACTCGCCCTTCCGACTCCTGTCGTCAGTATATGTCTGTTAATTTACCATATTTTTCTGTAGCTCATCTTAGGGTATTTTACAAAGTGATAACATAATGTATGATAAAATGTAAAGGGAACTGACACCGGTCAATTCAAAATCAAAGCGCCTACAGGATTTCAGTGTTCTGTACTCAATACATTTTGAAAAAAGGGCGCTATAAATTGTTTAAACATAATTTTATGACACCTTGCAAAACTATGAATTAGCAGGTGGTTATGGAGGCATGTGCTGACACCTTTAAAGGGCGATTGTGCACATACCAATATCAAATGTGTAGCTTGATACACGCATGGGTCATAGAAGCAATCCATCTGGCGGCAGCACATGCATTGTGAAAAATACTGGAACTTAGAGAAAGTGGGATAAAGGACAATTCTATACAATATTTCAAGGTCAAGATCACAAATATTTTTTTCAAATGTCACCATTTGGTGGGTCTAGGGCAGGTACCGAAAATAATAATGGCTATGACTATTGTGCATTGCACTTATGCTGTGACATGCTGGTAATAACATATCTTTATCCTAGAAACATTAAATTAACACATTTGTATTGGTGTCATTGTAGTTTTATCTATATTTAATTTGTGTGTTGCTTCAGTTATTATATGCATGAACGTTTTGCTTCATTTAGTAAAACGATAGTAAATGTGTTTAAAGGGCAACTGTCAGGTGTACAATATCAAATGTGTAACTTGATACAAGCGCGAGTAATAGAATCTCTCAATCTGGCAGCAGCGCATCCATTTTGAAGAATAATGGTTCTTGGAGAAAGTGGAATAAAGGACAAGTCTATGAAATATTTCTCAAGTGTCTGCATTAGGTGGGTCTAGGGCAGCACGGAAAGTAATATTTGCTATGTATAATGTGCATTGCACTTATGTTTTGATATGCTGGTAATAACTTATCGTTTTTTCTAAAAACATTAAATATACAAGTTTGTATTGGTGTCATTGTTGTTTAATCTATATTTAATTTGAGTGCTGCTTCAGTTATTATATGATAGAAAGTTTTGCTCTATTAAAAGAAAACGATAGTATATGTGTTGTCTCAACTGTCTATATAACCTAACCAAAACGGTCTATGCAACTCTAAACATAGCTCGTATTCTGAATACGCTGTGGGCTAACATATGGAAAAATGATGGAAGTAATAATGTGTATAGAAAAACAGTATTTTTAAGAGTCGATCTTACAATATGTTTGTACTATTTTCGTTGTTTCAGTAAATATACAATATTTTAGACATATATCAATGTTTAAACAGACTAGAATGGACGATTACATAAATCTGTAAAGTTACCTACTACTAGTTACTGTAGTAGTAGTACAGTCAGTAGTAATAGTTGTAAAAGCCGTAGTAGTAAAGCAGTAGTCGTAAAGTAAACAACGAGTAGTAGTAGTAAAGTCCATAGTAAAGTCAGTAGTAGTAGTAGTAGCAGTAGAAGTAGTAGTAGTAGTAGTAGTAGTAGTAGTAGTAGCAGTATTAGTAGCAGCAGTAGTAGTAGTAAAGTCAGTAGTAATAGTGGTAGGAGTAGAAGCCGGTGTAGTAAGAGTAGTAGACGAAGTAGTAGTAGTAGTAGTAGTAGTAGTAGTGGTAGTAGTAGTAGTAGTAGTAGTAGTAGTAGTAGTAGGAAGAATAGTAAAGTCATTAGTAGTAAAATCAGCAATAGCAGTGGTAATAATAGTACTAGTAGAATAAGTAGTAGAAGTAGTAGTAGTAGTAGTAGCAGCAGTAGTTGTTGTTTAATAGTAGTAGCAGTACTAGTAGTAGTAGTAGTAGTAATAGTAGTAGTAGTAGTAGCAATAGTTGAAGTATTACTAGTAGAAGTAATAGTAGTAGAAGTAATAGTAGTAGTAGCAGTAGTAGTAGTGGTAGTAGTAGCAGTTGTAATAGTATTAGGAACAGTAGTAAAATCAGCAGTAGTAAAATCAGTTTTAATAGTGGTAATAATAGTACTCGTAAAAGTAGTAGTAGTACTAATAGTAGAAGTAGTAGTAGTAGCAGTTGTAGCTGTAGTAATAATAGTAAAGTCACTAGTAATAGTGGTAGTAGTGGTAGTAGTAATAGCAACAGTAGTAGTAGTAATGCCAGTAGTAGTATAATCAGTAGTAATATTGGTAGTAGTAGAAGCCGTAGTACTTACAGTAATGGTCGTAGTAGTCGTAGTAGTAGTAGTAGTAGTACTAGTAGTAGGAGATGGAGGAAGAAGTATGGTAAAGTCACTAATAATAGTGGTATTAGTTGTAGTAGTGAAGTCAGTAGTAGTATAATCAGTAGTAATAGTGGTAGTAGTAGAAGCCGTAGTAGTTGTTGTTGTTGTAGTGGTAGAAGTTGTAATCAAAGTAGAAGTAGTAGTAGGAGTAGTGGTAATAGTTGTAGTGGTAGTAGTAATAGTAGTAGAAGTACTAATATTAGTAAAGTCAGTAGTAATAGCGGTAGTAGAAGAAGCAGTAGTTATAACACCAGTTGACGTAGTAGCAATTAAAGTTGTAGTAGTATTAGTAGTAGTTGTAGTAGTGGTAGTAGCAGTAGTTGTACTAGCAGTTGTAGTTGTAGTGATAGTAGTAGTAGTAGTAGTTATTGTTGTTGCAGTCGTAATAGTAGTAGTAGTAGTAGTGTTAGTACTAGTACTAGTAGTAACAGTAGTAGTAGTACTAGTAGTAGTAGTTGTAGTGATAGTAGTAGTAGTAGTACTAGTTATTGTTGTTGCAGTCGCAGTAGTAGTAGTAGGAGTAGTAGTAGTAGTAGTAGTAGTAGTTTTTGCTGTTGCAGTCGCAGTAGTAGTAGTAGTAGTGTTAGTAGTAGTAATAGTAGTAGCAGTAGTAGTAGTACTAGTAGTAGTAGTTGTAGTTATAGTAGTAGTAGTAGTATTTGTTGTTGCAGTCGTAGTAGTAGTAGTAGTAGTAGTAGTAGTAGTAGTAGTAGTATCAGTAGTAGTAGTAGTAGTAGTAGTAGTAGTAGTAGTAGTAGTAGTAGTAAGAGAAGTAGTAGTAGTCGTAGCAGTAGTAGTAGTATTAATGTCAGTAGTAATAGTGTAAAGTCAGTACTTCTAATGGTATACATAGTAGTAGTAGTAGTAGTAGTAGTAGTAGTAGTAGTAGTAGTAGTAGTAGTAGTAGTAGTAGTAGTAGTAGTAGGTAGTAGTAGTAGCTGTTGTAGTAGTAGTAGTAATGTTAGTAGTAATAGTGTAAAGTCATGAATTCTTATGATATAAGTAGTAGTAGTCGTCGTAGTAGCAGTAGTAGTGGTAGTAGTAGTACTCGTAGGTACAGTAGTAAAATCAGTAGTAGTAAAATCAGTAATAATAGTGGTCGCAAGAACAATAGTACTTCTAGAAGTAATAGTAGTAGTAGTAGTAGTAACAGTAGTAGTAGAAGTAGTAGTAGTAGTAAAAGTAGTAGTAGTAGTAGTAGTGGTGGTAGTCGAAGTAGTAGTATCAATATAAATAATAGTAAAGTCACTAGTAATAGTGGTATTAGTGGTAGTACTAAAGTCAGTAGTAGTATAATCAGTAGTAACAGTGGTAGTAGTAGAAGCTGTAGTAGTCTGTGTAGAAGTTGTAGTAGTTTTAGTCGTAAGAGGGGGAGGAGAAAGAGGAGGAGAAGGAAGGGTAGTGGTTGTGCTAGTAGTAGTGTAGTAGTAGTAGTAGTAGTAGTAGTAGTAGTAGTAGTAGTAGTAGTAGTAGTAGTAGTAGTAGTAATAGTAGTAGTAGTAGTAGTAGTTGTTGTTGTAGTAGTAGTAGTAGCAGTAGTAGTTGTAGTAGTAGTAGTAGCTGTAGTGGTAGTAGTAGTAGTAGTACTACTACTACTAGTAGTAGTAGTAGTAGTAGTAGTAGTAGTAGTAGTAGTAGTAGTAGTAGTAGTAGTAGTAGTAGTCGTAGTAGCAGTAATAGTAGTTGTAGCAGTAGTGGAAGTAATAGTAAAAGTAGTAGTAGTAGTAGTACAAATAGCAGTAGTAGTATTAGGAGGAGATATAAGTAGTAGTAGTCGTCGTAGTAGCAGTAGTAGTTGTAGTAGTAGTACTCGTAGGTACAGTAGTAAAATCAGTAGTAGTAAAATCAGTAATAATAGTGGTCGCAAGAACAATAGTACTTCTAGTAGTAATAGTAGTAGTAGTAGTAGTAGTAACAGTAGTAGTAGAAGTAGAAGTAGTAGTAGTAGTAGTAGTAGTAGTAGTAGTAGTGGTGGTAGTCGAAGTAGTAGTATCAATATAAATAATAGTAAAGTCACTAGTATTAGTGGTAGTACTAAAGTCAGTAGTAGTATAATCAGTAGTAACAGTGGTAGTAGTAGAAGCTGTAGTAGTCTGTGTAGAAGTTGTAGTAGTTTTAGTCGTAAGAGGGGGAGGAGAAAGAGGAGGAGAAGGAAGGGTAGTGGTTGTGCTAGTTGTAGTGTAGTAGTAGTAGTAGTAGTAGTAGTAGTAGTAGTAGTAGTAGTAGTAGTAGTAGTAGTAGTAGTAGTAGTAGTAGTAGTAGTAGTAATAGTAGTAGTAGTAGTAGTAGTAGTAGTTGTTGTTGTAGTAGTAGTAGTAGTAGTAGTAGTAGTAGTAGTAGCTGTAGTGGTAGTAGTACTACTACTACTACTACTAGTAGTAGTAGTAGTAGTAGTAGTAGTCGTAGTAGCAGTAATAGTAGTTGTAGCAGTAGTAGAAGTAATAGTAAAAGTAGTAGTAGTAGTACAAATAGCAGTATTAGTATTAGGAGGAGAAGTAGGAAGAGGAGGAAAATTAGAAGTATTAGTAGTAGAAGAAGAATAAGGGAGAAGAAGTGGAAGAGGAGTGTTAGCAGGAGGAGGAGGAGTGTTGTTAGGAGTAGTAGGAGGAGGAGGTGGAGTGTTAGGAAGAAGAAGAGGAGGAGGAGGTGGAGGACTAGTTGGAGAAAGAGGAGGAGGAGGAAAAGGAGGACGAAGACGAGTAGGAATATTAGGAGGAGCAAGAGGGTTAGGAGGAGGAGGAATAGAAAGTGTAGTAGCAGGTAGTAGTGGTAGGAGTAGAAGGAGGAGTACTAGTGGAAGCTTTGGTAGTGTGGTAGTATATGTAGTTATCATAGTAGCACATGTAGTAGAAGAAACAGCTGCAGAAACGTTCCTTGCTATTAAAATTGATTGAACCAGTAATTACAGTTTGGAAAATTATAAGGTATACACCAGATAGCAAACTGTGTAGAAAAAATAAGTATAAGGAGATGTTAGCAAGTAAAATCAACCATAAATTTCATTCCGTAACAAAGAATGAACGCGAAAGCACCCGAATGAATACAAACATAGTTCGGATTGTACCGTCCAGCAGCATGTCATACACATGCGTATAGCCAGAAGCATGTGTGCGGTCAGTGTTCACGCAGCGTGCGTTTTAGCGCCAGTTTATATTTGCATGCTGGCTGGTGTATTGATTGTCTCACTTTTACATTGGCATGTAGATCTATGTATAACTTAATTATTGACTAGAATGCTCATAATAAAAAGTAATGGTATTGAAAGTAGTTATGTTTTAATAACTAGACACAACTTGCTTTGTTAATTTATACTCTTTATGATTAATGTTTGGTCAACTATGTATTTTAAGTCAAACAGTATGTCACATATTTACAGACGCACGCAACATGCTCTTAGTAACGACAATAATTTGAGCAGTGATCTAAAAGCCGAGCGTTCACCATTGGCACTCAAAAGGTGTTCTAATTAAGGATTTAATTATATGTGTGTCCGAACTTTTATGTATAACAATGTGATTGACCCACCTTAATATTACGTGTTTAGTGATGTGCATGATCTGTTTACAAAAGCAGTTCATCTGAAAGTTGCCCCCTAAAAGTGATGACCGTGGGAGTGGGAGGACACTTCATTTAAACCACCTCACATTCTTCCAACATCTACTGGCATTTAAATATCAGTCCTAAGCCATGTTATCAATGTACTTACTACTTAAAGTAAAACACCACAGCTGAAATTATATTTACTAAGGTTGTCAAGAGAGTCCGTCTGATTCGTGAGTGACGAAGACGTTTTGATGGTGATGAGTGTGGCTAGAGAAAATCTTATTCACATAGACGGATACGTCAAACACTGTTTTGACATGCACCACGAAGACAAGACAAAGCAGAAAACAACACTAAACGAACAAAAACATGCACGAATATGTTTTTAAATGCTTTTACTTCATGTAAGTCATAGTTCACCATTTACCACGTACCTAATGCAATCTTATTAATCTCCTTATTCCTGCAACATTAGAATATGGGTAAGGTATAAGTTTATGACATTTAAATCATTTTATTATTCGCATACACGGTTGTTCAGTAACACTCAGCCATTCTCTGACCTCCGTACATCATCAAGAGATTTGGTTATGCATGATACTTATGTTTCTGAATGTATATTGTAAACATGGTCTCTTAACGTGCCAGGTCTAAATCTACATTAGTTTTAACCTGTTTTTGCTGAAGAAAATCCAAATAAACCTTGAAAAATAGTTGGGTGATCAATCCCAGCGCTCAGTTAAAATGTTAATAGTTCAAGGAACGGGAACTTCATTTTAACATGGGCTTTTTTACAACATAAAACAACTACAATAAAATAAAAACAAATTGAAGCATAACTGAATTTATTTAGTGGGTGTGCACATTAGATGTACTTTCTCGAATCTCTTTCACCTCAATTCAACATTCGTCTTTTCCATTTACTGATTTCAATTATTCAATTAGCCACATGTATTAATAATATGTCAAGTAACGCAATGGTCGTGTTAATTTGTATTTAGTGAAAATATATATTGGTATGCTTAAAATATCTTTATAGTTAATCTTAATTATAGGTTAACCCTTTCTTCTGCTAAATATTAATATATCAAACTATTTCAGAAATGTATCGAACATAACATTGTGTTTGTATACGCTTTTTGGTATTCGGTAAAACAAGCCTGTATACTACTTGCAGCCTCCGAGTATAGAGTTCTATGACGTCGCCAAAGGGACCAAAACACGTGAATTCACAGTGAAACAGAACTTATCCTGTATTGCGTATTATAGCGGAGAACTGTTTTTAGGATCTTCGGAGAGTCTGGATGTTTACACCATGGCTGGCACACGGAAGCAGGAGGTAGGTAAAGATTTATATGGTAGGTCTCTCTTCTCCAACGTTGCAAGTATCACAGTA
Source organism: Sinonovacula constricta (assembly GCA_007844125.1). Taxonomy (NCBI): domain Eukaryota; kingdom Metazoa; phylum Mollusca; class Bivalvia; order Cardiida; family Solecurtidae; genus Sinonovacula; species Sinonovacula constricta. Next base: position 48,729,979 of record CM017570.1, read on the forward strand.
AATAAAAAAGGGACCGGATTTATGTGGCTGACAGGGAAATTGGACTGATATGTCTGAGTAGAAATGGACAGGAAATCTTCAGACTGACAAATGAGCAGCTCGGTCTTTCCAGAGCTACGGGTGTGACGACTGACCACCGGAATCAGATTCTCATATGCGGCTACGATTCACAGAACATTGTACAGGTAACAGAGAAGGGCAGAGTAATTGGGGAGATTCTGTCTGGGATGGCCGGCATCAAGCATCCAATATGTCTTTGCTTTGATGATGTACGACAGAAGCTTTATGTTGGAGGAGACATGGGCCATGTTCTGGGTTTTGATTTCATGTGAAGCTTGTTGATAGCAAATATCGGGTGGATAATAACTCCCTTTGATGCATTTTGATTACATTGATTTGACTATGTAATTTTACTGAAATAATTATACAGCTGTTTTACGGACACATCCTACAAACTACTTTGCACTTTGAACACAAAATTGAATGTGTCTATTTATAAAGAAGTAGTCACCGCTGTCATTGAAAGATGTATAAACTCTGTAACATTTAGACTTTAATAGAAAGTCGTTAACAATATTTCTGAATATTCAATGCGTGTAAAGGTTTAAAGAAGAGAATCGTGACCAATATACTCTAATTTTATATAAGAGGCATAACCCGTTTTAAAACCAAGCAATTTATTGGTGGAAAACGTGTACCTGAATGAGGTCAAATACTCGGCTGAAGGAATTTCTTTAGTTAATTTTTAATTGGCTATTGACAAGTCATCATTATTTACCAACGATGTTGACAAGTGGGGAGGTGTATATTAGCATGAGGGCATCTTAAGTAATAGTGTATATTTAACCGATAAGAAGTCATCTCTATATTTTGGGACATGAAGTCTAACATGGTATCACTTACAGTTTAGTCATTACTTCAAAAACGCCATCTATGTGCTGTTTAAACATAACTGAACAATTAAAAGTTTAATTAAATCAGCAACATGTGATAAAACGTGCATTTTAATTTCTGTATTTGAAACAGTATAGCTGGTTGAAGTACGTTAATTAATATTGAAGTTTTGATTAGAGGTCATCTCAATAACTCTGAGTACCAAGTTGATACTGTAATTTTGGTTTAACATTTATATACTGTTGGACAATGAGTATTGTGATTATAACAAGTGGTCGATATTTCTAAGTCGTTAGTCAATGACCTAATTAACATAGCGATACAATGCTTACACATTTTGTTTTAAAACGTTACATTTTTATAGCATGATCAGTATTTCCAAGTGTAATATAACTTTGGCGTAGTAAATAGTTCGTAGTATTTGCAAGAAGATACAATCAGAATCAACTCATGTAACTTAACTGCAATAGTTCCATGTATGGTATTTGTATAATTACAGTATAATTAGTTTGATATTAATTTCATTTGTTTCACAATTTTAATATGTGGACCGTTGGCAACTTATCATTCTTTGGTAGAGGAAGACGCCATACATATGTCTGGATAGAACCACCAGCGCACCGCAAGTCAGCTGGAAGACCTTTCCACATTAAGGCATTCGCCCCGAGCAGGGTTCGAACCCACGCGGTGAGAGTCTAAGAAGCATGTTATACTATGAATTGTTTGCATGTTACTAAATACAGACGTTCGCATAGACATACGTTCCATAATAATTAAGGTTCACGTTTGCTTTAGTTTAATGTAGATATATATAACTGTACATGCTTATATAACTATGTCTCCTTGCCAATACATAGTTTAATGCAGTATGTTATTATAACTTGCATATACACAAATGTTTGTAATCGGGCTGTGCATTTAATGTTGAGTTTCAAATGATGATTGCAACAAACATTGCTGTGCTTAGCAGCAATTCAAGGTAAAGATAGTAGGATACTATCTTTGTTTAATTGTATGATATGTGTGAATGTAATTTGTAAAAATATGTTGTTTTGTTTTGACGATTAAAAATTATGACTTAATGATCAATATACTGAACGGATCTAACTATAATAGAGAGACAACAACTGTATTCATTATATTTGTCAGCCTTAAATGTACTTCATTGTTTAACCTAGAAGCCAAATGATATTTTCAGATTTGAAATTAGTAGAAAATTAAAACACTAATTGACTGCATATCGTAGTGCAATCGGCAGAGCGTCAAGCTACTGTGACTGGGTGTGGTATCATGCTATACACAGAGGAGGCAGCACTGTATCTTCATGTGGCCACCGTCTCCAGATTAATGAAATACCGTTAGTGGGACGATAAACACAATAAACAAGCAAACAGGCACGCATCATAACTATTGTTTAATGAGTGTCCATGTCGATGTAGGTAGCCATTCTCTAAAGTTACCTAGCAGTTAAATTAATACAAATTTAATACATTGTTTGTTAACTTCTTAAAAGGTAATTATATATTACATGGTAATTATAACCACTTGTTATATACAGTGTGCGCATTACACATTTTGTAGTATTTTAAAAAAGACAAAATAACAATATGTTAATGTAATTGAAATGTAATTGTTTCATATATGATATTTCGATATATATTGTTTAAGTATAATATGTGTATCTTAAAGTAGTGACGTTGTTTGTATTTTCTTCTGTTTCGTCAGGAATGCGTGTTTTTGTTTTATCTTTATTTGTGTTTTGTTTTTTATTGGTTTTTGTTCTTTTCTTAGTACGCAATGTTGTAGACGTATAACTTGTTATTAAAACAGAACTACACATATAAATACAATCCGACTTATTTAGGTTTACTGTTTGCATTGTTACTGTATGTATAATACGCCATGTGTGTATATATATATATAAATGTCAGTATATTTAATATTCACTTTCAAAGAATAATAACAAAAGTATTATGTATGGAAGCGAATTAATGTTAGATAGTGAGATAATATGTGTGTTTGATTGTATGATTACTCTTCGTATATCAATGGTTTATATACAAATGCAATCTTGTAGACGCATCATAATAAGATTTACAAATTAGATTAACTCTATCTAATATTAGTTTGTATAATAATATGACAAGTATTGTTATTGAATACCGTGCATGATGTTAAACACGAACGTTTGTATGTATATAGCTCTATCAACCCTCTGATAGTCATATTCATTGTGCGTTTAACTTTAGGTATATATTGTAAAAACGATCAATAAGAAATGTACATTAACAAAAACGTAAGTGAAAACGAATCTTCATTGTTAAAGGGTCATACATATCTAGTGTGATTGAATTGTTTTAAAAATAGTATATATATATGTTTAAATGATTTTAATAAATAACTGATCTGATAGTAATAAAGAGAAAACAACTGTACTCATTATAATTAGTCGTAATTTTGCCCTAGGATGGTCACCAAAAATAGAAAGTAGATTTAATTGCATTCGCAATACTTACTGTTCGTATGATTGTGATTATGTGTCTTGTTTCAGCATGTACACATGGATGTGTTTGTAGAAATGACACGAAGCAACATATTGATTCTTTCTACGAGTTTATATATTTTACATATTGTGTTTCCTTTAACCATTATGATTCGTTTTGTTAGTGATAGTTTTTTTCCTGCAAATGTTTAAGTTAAACTAATATACTTCGGTATCCAATCTTATCGTTATACGTGTATCTGTAGATGTAGCTGCACTAACTGTTTAATTGTACAAGACATATTAATCCTAATAAACAGCTGAACTTGCATGTTGAGTTTTAATTTCTTCCACGAAAACATTATCAGATATGTAGTCATGCATTAATAATTGTCCATTAAGTAAAAAACAAAGATAGCAAAGTTAAAGCGTACACCACAAGTTAAATATAAAAAAAAAAAAACACTAACGATCGTTCTAGCAACAATATCCATCGTTAGTATATATCACCATCATTAAATATGGCAAAGATCGGCACCCTGGAAGTTTAACACATAAAATTGAATGTTGCAGTTCGCATTGGTTTAATGGCATTTAGGGGACGTTCTGCAATTATTCGAAATCCCTCGACTTATGTCTGGCAGATCCACCAGCGCATCGCAGGACAGCTGGAAAACCTCCTCATATTAAATTTAGGGCCCACCTCTCACTACACCGCCCACCCCGCACATACACATGCGCGAACATACGCTCTTAGGTGATGAGGGTTGCAAATTCAGTTGTTGCATTGTGTTACTTTAATTCAAAACAAAGATGCTGAACAAATGACAATATTATATGCATATTAATCTGAATATATCCATGAAATTGATTTAACGTGCACAAACATTTTATCAAATATTCTTTAGACACGTGAACACGTGGCAATGATATAAACAAGTTATTTCATCATAACAAACAGATTGAACTCGGGACTTATAATTGTTGCTGTAATCTAAATAACTCTTAAACTTGTTTTATTTAACCTAAGTCTTAGTAAATAGTACAAGGAGTCGTTATTTTCAAAGATGCAATTTTATGACAATAATACCTGTATTTCTTATTTGTCTCATTTAACAACAATATAGAAACAACATAAATTCCACACATATTATTAATTCATGTCACAGCAAAGGTTTAAAACATATATAATTTTCTTTATATATTTCAATACTACACTGAATTAAATATTACAAGTTAGTTCCATCAGTTATTGAAACAAATATAGTAAAAAGCTACACATCTGATAATAAATGTAAGTCCGATTACCCAATGGTTTCCTGATTAAGAGTAAACTAGTCATGTCACACATTTTCCATAAGGTTATAACATAACACCCCATAACATCTCAACGTATTAACAGCAATGTATGGCGTTTATTTTAAACGACGTATGCCACATTCGTTGGGAATATAGCTTTATAGAGTCCACATAGTCGCTTCGAGTTTCTCAAACGATCTCAAGAGTGGATGTATTAGCAATCAATGTTCACACTTCTGGAAGTAGTATTTCATTAAAGACGTTGATTTATGATATACCTAACACAAGGGCAAGGTTGACAATGGCGTAATGATCTAACAATGGTTCTTATCTATATTTTAATCCTGCAAATATTGTGTTCACTACCTTTCCTGACGATTATAAGAGAAACTCTCTTCTCTCGTATAAGCACTTTAGTTGGCCAATAAATCAATATCAGAAGTTACTATAAAAGTGTTGTTTTCGTACGAAATATGGCATGGTCATATGCATATTGACCCATACATTAAACTGCAGTGCTAATGACAACGGTTATCATATGGTAGCCAACTGTGTCTCAGTACGATTTATTTAAAGATGATTTAAAGCTGATATAAACATCAACACACGCATGCGAGTCAAGGTGCCGTAAAGTCGGTATTGTATGAATGCTAGGTAATACATTAACAGTTTTCGTGCACATATTAGGGTATTCCATTATGCGAATGGACAGTAACTCGATAAGTATCAAGTATATCACTGTAAAGCACAGTATCATATATTAGAAACATATCTTCATGACCCTGAACCGGTTTCGCCATGATCAATTCTGAGCATAGAAACAACATAAACAGTTTTTAAATATGACTTTTCTTATTAGCACACATGTATCAGATGAGGGGCAGCAAAATAGAGTCTGGAAAACTGGTATCAAAGCAACAACATATTTCATGTCCTGTTATTCAAAGGAAGGATCAGTCATTCGATGAAACTACCATCCCAACTTCATAGTTCATAGTTCATAATATTAGTTTTAGAAAATATAAATGCTTCACTGAACTAAATATTTTCAGAATATACTAAACACCTCTCATCAATTTTTAAGCAAATACCGTATACATAAATACGTAAATATATTAATACAATAACCATACACCTGTCCGATATAGCATTAATATTTAGACATCCTCTTAATATCATGTGTACATTTAGCAATTAGATTTGTTCGGGAGTTTTAACAATCAACAAGAAAACACTCAGAATAATCGCAAACTAACTTGCACACTTCTTAAATAAAAGAAACGATGATTAATCTAACTGCAGAAAGGTTGCACCCCATAAACTGTTTAGATAAAAATATGCATATGTGTCTATTCCCTGTATTCAATAGTCTGTTATTTCACTCTACACATACACATACACCAGAGATAGTGTTCACTTGGAAGAGGGACGTTTGCTGCCATGGCATCTGGTAACTAGATTAGTTGAGAGAATAACCCATACCTCACAGCTGGTTCCTCCTCAAGCTGGCGTCAGTGTGGGCCCATTAATTATAATAAGCAAACTATTTTCATCAATACAGGAAATATGCACATATCAATTTTTTTTTTATCTTTCTAATGCTAGATGAGGTTGCATACCTTTAAGAAAGAAGTCCAAAAGTTAATGCATGTGTAATGTATGACATTCTGCGACGAGGTAAGTTAGATTACACCACTTGTTTATTTTCTCGGTAAAATAATCGAAGAATAGTCGAAATACCACAGTGATTCATTACAGTGAGACTATGACTACGTATTTAAGCTAGCCGGTACAGTGTGAACAATTTATTTCTAAATGCATACATGTAGTCGTGTGTGAGCATTTGCAAAAGAAAATAAATAATTACTAGGATGGGTAGAATATTGTCAGCGAACATTTACTTTGTTCATATATCTACCTTTTAAAAAGGTATTATTATGAACTATGAACAATGAAATTTGGATAATAGTTTTATGAAATCACGTTTTTTTTTTCCATTTGCATATTAAGGTATCAATACTTTAAATGCTTTTATTTGAAACGTAATTTAAACTGTGTGCTTTCTACCTGCCTGTGGATATAGTGTACGTATTAATATGATAAATTGTTGTTGTTTTTATCCTAAAGATATTTTAAATTTATCGAGTGCATTTTTCAGCGTTGTTAATTGCCGTGTTGAGGAATCATCAATAATGACAACAATTAGAATGCGTTAAATGGTATTACATACATCGGCTTTATATCAACACAGAGGCAATCCTCCTTGCTAAAGAATCTCCAATTAAAACACATATACATGTATTTCGTTAAAGTTTCGAAAGTGTAAAACGAAGTGAGTCAACACAAAGTATAAGCACATGTGTTTCAATCCAATTCACTGTCATATAAATTCAGTGATATAAAATTTGCTTTGTCGTATTTCGTATTATTTTATTTTGTTTTCAGGTAGAGTCGCCCATGTTTAACTGATCTTATGACACGATCTGAGCAGACATTTACGTCAAGCTAAAATGTTACAATACATGATACAATTGACCGAGGACATCAGGAACATAGGTACAACTTTTAAAGTATCATCCGGAAACGCGTAAACTTACTGCTACTTTTACACACTAAGAAAAGCAGGCAAAGCAGTCGTTTTCCCTTGCTCTTATACACTAAGTTTAGTATAATAAAGCAAATTAAACAATATGAATATACATTTGCATTATTGAGGACAATATTTAAAATAGTTCTTATTTACGTTTCTCAGCAAATTACAACCTTATTTTTACATTTTATTGCGATAACAATACACCGCAAAATGCAATTACAATGCATTCATGCACCTTTGTCTTGTCCTACATTCCATGTTAATATACCTTTCATAACACAAAGGCACGGATTAATGCATATTGACTTAAATACAAAGTATCAGATATATTCATCAGATGTATAACGTTTGCTTGTTAATAATGTATGTTATCGCCAAGTCATATGATGTTTAGATTAAATAATTGCTTTTTTATCAGGAATCTTTTTTTACGTACATGATGTTATCTGATGTACACAACATCAATTATATACTTGCTATAAGCGTGAGGTGATGATAATATCCGTAGTGCGTGGTTAAGCGTATCGTGATTAATTTTATTTAAAAAAAATAACCTTATAACGATGTCATATTGGAGTAAACACACACGTTATATTAACATCCTATAATACAAACTAAGGTCTGTTTTATAAAGGGGTTATCTATTTTGAAGTAATACCCGAAATTCTGAAACCAAATTGCACCATGACCAAACTAGTATAGACCGCAATATCAGTCTATAGGTAAACGAGCTATTTGTTGTCTATCAGAAAGACCCAGAAATAAATAAAATGTTGCACCTTCTAAAAGGTTATGCGTCATACAATGCCCATGCCATCAAAGTACCAGTCAGTAACCCTCAGATTTACTGAAATTTGCTCGATCGGTCCATTAATGAGCGTACGACCTGCAACCATTTTGCTGCATTTTAATTCTGCATGGTTATGCTTACTTTTTATACCTTAAGGTTCAGATTACTTTCAAAATAAAAAACATGGAGACACATTATATCAACAGTCAGTTATTTAAGAGGAAAAATCCATGTCACATATTCTTCTTTCTGTATTTGGTGTAATCATCCTTTTAAAGCAAACTGTTTTTACATTTACTCCTTGAAATATTTAATAGTAAAGGATAATGTAATCTGAGCATTATTCAATTTTAGTACAATCTGCGACAAAAAAACAACAACAACATTTTATTCCGTACCCCCTTATACTGGGCCTAAGGACAGGAACTACAATGAAAGTGTCAGTAAAAAGTTAATGGTCATATACACATTTCTTTTCCCACAGAAACACTAGTGATCTTGCAGGGATGGCACTTTTTTGTGGAAAAATGATCCAATAAGCCTGGAGGAACTAAAACTGGGTGTCATAATGTGCCTTTAGTAGATTTTGAGTAAAAATAAACGTTTTTATGATAAAATAAAAAAATGAAAGAAAAACAAATCATTTCCATGACTGCTAGTTTAGTTTAAAGCTTTCCCTTCGTAGTGGAAACATCTGCCAGATTAAGCATGAGACCTCGTTAATTAGTTTTACTAGCCCCTGCAGATTCTGTTAACCAGGGCCTTCGCGATACGTCTCCCGACTTCCCCTTTCCTGTTTCTAATTGCAACGAGATTCACGATTTGTATAAAATACCAGTTCTGTATGCATCTAGACAAAGGAAACATGGGCTGTAGAGCAAAAATAGTGAAAGGAGGATTTTTATTTATAATGACAATTCAAAAAGATAGGGTCTCGTATGGAATGAGCGGTTTAACTACACACAGTGTTCTTACATAAGTGAATATTAAACAATGTACGAAGAGGTTGAAGTTAAATCAAAACGAGGCAGAAAAGCTGCAACGGTTAATATTGGCTTGCAGTTTGGGCTGAGCACACCCCCCTAATCAGTAGCACTGGTTATGCCACGTTTTAAACAACGCAAACACTGATGCTCCCAGCATAACCTCTATGCAGAAGCTAAGTAATACGGTACTAGAGAAAGTAATTTCACTCAAACAAATTTATATGAAAGACAAAGTAGAGGGTGTGGTTAAGACAAATGTCCTCATTGATCAAACTAACACCCTAAACATTAATGTTGAAGGTGATACTTACTACAATAACAACACATATTTAATGGGGACACGCTTATTTTTCAAGCCGGGACAATAGCCCCAATTACATTCTGCGAAAACAACACCAGGTCTAAAATGAGTATCGGCGTAAATACTGCCAGCAAACCGTGCTTGGTGGCCTCACGCATGTGCAACAAAGGTGAAGAGGTTACATGTCCCAATCACGCAGGTTGTTGTACATAAGAGGGAGCTCTGTTATAGGTAATGAGAACACATGGTCAGAAAAATGTGGCCACAAATCTGACTGGTATCAATATTGAAGGTTATACTGATTATGGTGACTCGACGAGTCATGCCGGTGTGAAGAAGTCACAACCGCATAGGGTAAACATGTTAATAGATTTTCGACATCTTGGAAACTCGTCGCGCTGTCTATAACACCAAATTTAATTAATCTATGTTAAATCGGCCCTAGAGATGTAACCTGAAATACTGGTTTCCCTGTCCATTAAGCGAAGATGTCTTGCAGAGCAGGCTCATAAGAAATACAATGAAGTAAAAAAAGCCGATGGTTATCGATACACATGTGTTGTGTTTCAACGGTTACTGCGGTGAATCTTGCAAAAACAACAGCCTTGTCTCTTCGGGTAACTATCGACTAGGAAAAAAATGCCATCTTATGTAAACGTTAGACTGACAGAAAAAGACCATGAACTTAAACAGTGCATATGCGTTATGCTGGGAACTGAGGCCCTTGAAAGAAATAAACTATTCACATCCACCCAAAAATGTGAGGCTGTAAACCGGTAGTACCAGGCGATTAATTCCAAGATGGTAACGAACCTTAGAACATTTGAGGGAAGAATACATGGACATATTTATTCATTAAACAGTGAGTACACTTGGTCTATGTTCAAGAAAGCAATGTGCATGTAAATTTGCGCCCCAATAACAAACCCTGCAATAATCCGTCAAATGATGGCCGTCGATAAGTGCACGGCGCGCAGCAAGGATCCTGAGGCTATCGAGTGCAGAAAAGTATGTCGATATTCCGTTAGCAGGCGTCGATACAACATGCATAAGCAAGAACATTACAACCCAGATGTAACAGATGAAAACAAATGTTTTCCGTTTAACGTTAGAGGCCACTAAATAAGTGTTAATATTCTATAGTTATTCGCAAAACTTTGGAATAAAATTGTACAATGACCAAACTAAGATAGACCAAATAACCATAAATAGTTGAGAAGAGCTATTAGCTGTCTATCGGAAAGGCCCAGAAATTAGTCAACTTGTCTTCTTTGTCAGAAGGTTCTGATTCATACAATGCACATACCATCAACTTGCTAGTCGGTAACCGTCATAATGAATGCAATATGTACTTCCAGCGAAGGTCGATCAGTCCATAGTTGTGCATAGGAGTGCAACATTTTAGCTATTTTTTTAATTAAACATGGTTTCAGCTTTCGTTTGATACCAAACGGTTCAGATTACCTACAAAACAGGAAATCGGATGACAATTACAAAAACAGTATGTTAATAAAGAGAAAAGGGCCATGACGCACATCCTGCTTCCATTCAATATTTAATGTAATCCCCCCTAGATGGTACGCACTTAAAGAGCCGATAAAGTGCTGCTGGGTATAGCATGCCGTTAACACCATTCACGATGCCACAACCGTCCGTGTTATCTCGAACATGTGGAACTACCCATATATTTGCCCTTACATTTCCAACTATCATTTTTATCGAACCCGTGGCCTACCTTTCCTAGAGATGACTTTCTAACGAAAGTGCTGTCAGGCGTTTATCTTTTGAGTGTATTACTATTGAATTCGACTTGTACCACAGTAACCTTGGCTCCGTTTAGACTTTCGTTACATGTCAAAACTAATTTAATGACAAGCCAGCTCTTGTATTTATTTACACAAGATAGCATATAAGCAACAGTAATGTAAATTGCTGTGCATTAAGATTTTTTTTTTATTTTACGTTTTATGCTTATTCTATATGTTTTTAGTTTTGAAAGTACTATTAGTAAAAAAGCGGTTACAGCAAAATAGTATTAAAAATGAAAAAAAAAGAAGAAAAAGAAATCTAGTTTGTGTTTAATGTGGTGTAAAGCAATTAATATATTAAATTAAACATATGCACATGCATTTTAACTTAATTATTTTTTATCAGATTTTGAATGCCAATAAAAATGAAACGGTTGCATTCAAACGTACTAATGTTTTAATTATAAATATGTACTTAAGTAACTTCAAACAATATTTGTTTTGATACTCAAGTGTTGAAAGCATTGACGATTAGAACTTTGCCCTCTCTGGCTTTCAACTGTGATAACAATACGAGATGAATGGATCTGGGTGATAAGTTGGGTTTGGGGAGGTTCTTCCAAGCTAGAAACCGATGCAACGGTATAATGGAACATGTGGAGATTGATGTATTGCCGGTCAAAGATGTAACCAAATGATCTTCTTCGCCGATCGGCATGGGGTGATGCTCATGCAGGCTGTTCCGATAGGTCAGAATGTGAATGCCGCCTAGTACGGAAAGGTACATGAATTCTATTATAAAATGATTTATCAAATTTTAATTTTATTTATCCTTACTTAAATACAATAAATATGTTAGATTTTTTTAAGTTTCCGTAATGCGCAATTGTATAACCTGATAAGTTCAATTGTTTGCTTTTAAGTCACCATGCACTTACCGGTTTCCGTTGCAGGATAAAGGAAAGACTTGGTGCGTGCGTATCAGAAGAAGAGGCCAGGAATGAACGTGGGTGACATAACACTCCATCACGACAACGCACCGTCCCATACAGCAGACACAACCAGGCTCGACATCGGACTTCTAGGATTCGACCTTGTTGACCATCCCCCGTATTCGCCGGACCTCGCGCCTGTGGATTGTCGTGTGACCTGTCGTAAAGTCGGCATTGAAGGGCACGAGGCTTGAGACATGTTAACATTTATCTAATGCAAGGGACCTAAGACCCTACCATTTCTAACTATCATCTTTAACGAACCCGTGGCCTACCTTTCGTAGAGCCGACTTTCTAATGAAAGTGCTGTCAGGCGTTTATATATTGAATATATTACTGTAGAATTCGACTTGTTCTTCAGTAACCTTGGCGCCATTTCTCCGGTCGTCCCATGTCAAACGTATATAATGACAAGCCTGATCTTTTACTTATTTACACAATATAGCATATGAGCTACAGTAATGTAAATTGATTTGTATCATGATTTGTTTTATTTAACGTTGTATGCTTGTTCTATCTGTTTCGTGTTTAAAAAGTACTATTAGTAAAGAAAACGGTTACAGCAAAATAGTATTATAAAGGTAAAAAACTGGAAAATAAATCAAGCATTAGTTTAATGTGATGCAAATCAATTACTCTATTAAATTATACAAATGCACATGCATTTTGACTAAATTAATTGTTATCAGATTTTGAATATCTATAAACATCGGAACAGTTAACGCTTGCAGTCAAATGAATTTATGTTTTAACCATAAATATGTACTTCAATACAATGTTTGTTTTGATACTTAATCATTGGCGATTAGCATCTTGCGTCTCTGGCTATTACCTGTAATAACAATACGAGATGAATAGATCTGGGTGAGAAGTGGGTTTGAGGAAGGTCTTCCAAGCTGGAAACCGAGGCAACGGTATCATGGGGCAACTGGAGATTAGTGTATTGCCGGCCATTGATATAATCAAATGTTTTTCGAACTATCCCATTGACAGATATGTACATAAGTGTACCAGCTGTAATTGCACAGCAAGTTGTTATCTGGGATGTGGGGACTAATGTGAAGCTGGAAGGTCATTTTACAATTATACCCATGTCCCGTATACAATCTATGTTATCTATAAGTCATATGCTGTCTGGATAATACAAGTAGAAGTCTCTCCTATCCGTGTTCACATTTTAGTACGGTCACATGATAATAAGTTAATGCTGGTAAGTTCAGTGTACATAAATGTATTCAGTTCATTGCCAAATGGGAAAGTCACGCGTTCAAAACCTGATACTGATGTGTGTGTGTGTGTGTGTGTGTGTGTGTGTGTGTGTGTGTGTGTGTGTGTGTGTGTGTAATTAAGCTGTATCTTCTTATAATACAAAAATAAACTGTTTAACAGTGACGTTTTGATGTGCAAATTCGTTCAAGGGCTACACAATACCATAAAAATCTAATAGAAAACTAATTTGAACTTCATTAAACAAATCCGTTATTCTGCAATGTAAGTGGGTTTATTGGTTGTAATTTAATTTGCATGTCACTTCATTATGAAGATGAATACTATTCCGACCGTTCTACATTAATTTCCCGTAACATTAAATGCAAACAATAAAAAAACTAGTGTCATTGTGATCTTTAGCAATTGTATGGGTCATATATGATTAATTATGTCATGTTGTCTTATTCTTCTTTATTTACTGACGCATGGTATATGTTTATATCAGATTTTACAAGGAGTCGAAGAAAAATGCCGAACAATAAAAATAGCTAGTGTCATTGTGATAGTAATCCATCGGATCAGTCACGCAGATATTAAAAATAGATCAAAATATTTTGCCTCATAGTTTGATGTGTGTCATAGCTTTGCATTGGACTCATATTTCGATATAAAGTGCAATAATATATCATAGCCAGTTTGGGCTTTATTTGTATTTAAACTCATTTGACTGATAAAGTTTAAATATGTTCAGTTTTTATTTTGATTTCCGCATTAGTTAGTATAACTTTTGACAAATTGTCGATACTATGCACATGTTATAACGTGTTTTCCTAACATTGTGAACTCTATCATGTTTGTGTTTATTTTTAAATCGTGATTCGTGTGTATGTGAATACCTTTAGTTTTTATAAGTATTATGCTTGAAGAATTATATTAGTGAAAATAGCAAAAACCTCGGTAATTGTTTTTGTCTATGTCTGTTTGCCTTTTCTTATTATTTGCAGAATTCATTTACTTCTTATAAAAGCCCATTCTGATACTTGTCACCCAAAACATCGCCTCGAGTATCTGGGAGAACTTTCTTGTGACAGCTTGCCTGCGGACAGCCGGTATAGTGACCAAAGATAAATCAAACATCTAACAAAACCAATAATCAGCTGACGTCGCAGATATGGTCATAATCGTGTCGATTCGATGTAGCAAATAAAGAAAAAAAAAAACTAATAGTTACATATTTTCGAACAGAGCTGACTGCTTAATTACGGTTGCAATTTTATTCGCTTGTGTAGTTTTTGTGCATTGTCTATATCATGTACATAATCACTGATGCCTCTTTAAGTCTCAATTGTCATGTTAACATCTGTTTATCAGCGTTGTGTACTGGTAAATGAAAAGAAATTACAACATGCACTATTTTTAATTGCAATAGTATAGTAAACTCTCAAATAATATAAAATAGTTTGTCTGACCAGTTCGACAGGATATTTTGTGTGTTAACATTTGTAGTACGTTTTGTACTTGACATAATTATATGTCTTAAACCGTTTATTTATTTTTTTTCAGCTTTTGTATTAATAAAACAGCATTGTAATATTTGTGTTGTTAATTATCCGCCTACAATTTGGAGAATGTCTTCCTTTTGTATAGATATACTATTATGTATATATATTTAATTATATTTATATTTAAATATTCTTATTTTATATAGCAACAAGAGGTCAATGCATACATTGTTTGCATTACAATTTATTAAGGTATAATTTTTATTAAACAAGATTAGCAACTTTAATAAACATGCAAATCATTATTTGTGAATTCCGTTCAGCAGAGTGCGAAAATTTTAGGTCATTATTGAAGAAAATATTAACTTAAAATGAGGTCAATGTATTCATTGTTTCCACCACAATTAGTTAAAAGTCCTATCAGTTAAACAAGGATATTTTATTGCATTATAATAAATATCGTCTACTTTAGTTTGAACAGTCAAGATGTGAAATCATATACTGTGTATATTTTCGCAAGCACAATTGAGCCGAGAGATGCCGCCAGAGCCCCTCAACCAATGACTCCAAGGATGCAGCATAGTTAGTTACTCCACTTTTTTCTGCTCGTCATGCGCACCAGATTACATTTGGAAGTGCAAATACGACTTTATTGTGGAGCTACCCTTTATTTGATTCAATCCCTGGATATACAAAATACTTTTTCATTTCAACCCTAGATATACTTCAATTATGTTACGAAATCATCGACTCTTTTGGACATGTGTGTTGTGTCGTTTGAACTAGTTATATTATCATAATATTAGTGTGCATTATTTGTTCCTAGAACATAAGGACAATGCGTTCTGGGTATGGTATTAAATTATACCGTAATTAAGTTTTTAACTCTTATGCGGTGTGATTTTAAAGGAGAGGATGTTTTTGTTGGGATTTGGACAACATTCCTTTTCTGTCTTTACCAATTTGTATTTTCTGTTCAGGAAATGTTAAATGAAAACAAAATGATACAGGGCAACAAAGGACATCCGGACGTCCGGATTTTGTTTAACAATAAAATTTGTTACTTAACGATGAACAAGGATGGGGATCAAGTGGGTGACTTGGAAATTGCTTACCTTCACATGTATAATACACATGCTATACCATTTGCACTCCATATTTTAGGAGTTTTAAACAGTTCATTTCAGTTATGTTACAGTCTGATGTATAATAAACAACCAAACCTAATGCACGCCTTGTAAATGTAGGAAAAACACATGTTCCATAGATAGCTCGAACTTTCCAAGATTGATACTGTGTAAATGTGTTGCGAGGAATAAGTGATACGAAGGATGGTCTTATACCTACTCGAACATCCCGGCAAGTTATATTAAATAAACATGCGCGGATATCACCGGAAATTAATTAATGATCGAGTTACTACAAAGACCGGCTAACTAAAACAACAGTCTCAACATGTATGCATAGTTTGATGGCATTTTTGTTTTGTTCCTAATATGTTTGCTGCAACATCGATATCATTTTATTGCATGTGTCACTGCTATCCATCGGCATAGAAAATCACCAACATCATTATTTCTAATTCCACCTATAACTGGCTACATGACTAAATTATTAATTATATTATTAATATAATATTACCCCGTGCACATGGCCTTTTTATTACAATATATAGTATCAAAAGAGGCAAAAGTAAACATGTATCAACAAACATTTTGCTTACTATTAATTTACTTAATTTTGTTTGAAGAAGTACAGGTAAGTCTTAAACAGTGTTAATATCTCTTTTTAAATGTAGTTAATTAAATTTCGAATAAAAGCCGATACAGTATCGACTCATTTCAATGAAGGTAAGTGTAGACAATGGTGAAAGGACGATTTATTATTAAGGACCTCCTTCAATAAAGGCTGCTATCTATAGACAATGGCGTTTGCCGCATGTTTACTCTTTAACAAAGATGTATTAATTATACTGAAAATCGTATAAAGGTCGATGACGCATAGCACATTGTTTTACTCTCCATTAATGTTAACTGTAAAAATATTCGGCATCTCTAGACAAAAGGGCGATGACTCTAGAAACATAACTTGTACCGCAGTTTTTGTATATGGACCGATGAGGGTGCAGCTCTTTAGACCAGTTTAAGCAACCATGTTGACATTTTTGACGACTGACTCTCTCATAGTGATATCCGGTTTGTCTCATGTCTTGTCTTAGTGCCTGTGTCACGTACACAATTAATATGCATGGGATTCATGTGTCTAGTTCTTTTGCCACTGGAAATATAGCTTGCATGACTCAAAAGGCAGTACTTTATACATATTGACATTATTCAATAGAATCAGATAAGCGACGATAACTTTTGAGCGACGGTTACTAGTCAAGAAAGTGTAAGTAGAATAGCGAATAATGAGGAGGTTACTTAAGACGAGATTCAAATTTAGAAAGAGGTAACTTAACTCTCAAATCGCTGGTCGGATACTCGTGCACCAAGTCGTGTAAATATATTTATATTAAATCGGATGAAGTTATCCGTTCAGGCGACAATATGACCCTTGTTCGTTGATAAAGGATAGTATCACTTGGTCATATGATGTCTGGATGATACAAATTGATGTCCAATCTACTCTGGGACACGATTCTGTTCAGTCACATGACATTATCTAAAGTGATTACCTAACGAATGCATGTGCACTGTATAGTGAGCCTGTGATAATATCCGCAGTTCATGTAGATGCAAAAGATGCAATGTTTATTTTCAAAGCATATATAAACGCACACAATTTACAACAGACTATGTCATATTGGAGTCAAAAAGCAAGTTAAAATGAAATGATATAAGCCATATACTGGTATTGCTCGTGTTGGCAACAAAACTGTATCAACTGTTCTTGTTTTTATTGTGTTTTCTGCTTTTGTTTGTTGGATTCATGGTCCAACCACGATAATTTGGAGACGGTGTTCGAGGAATAGATATAGTGATGCTATCTATTGCATGCCGTGATCACCTGACATAATACCATAGTCACTCATGTTTTGCCGAATATGAACCACAGGTCGAATATCTAACCTTGTATCTGCTTAAACGTTAATAAGGTAAGTTACCACTACCACTCCTAACACTATTTCTAACGTATCGAACTCGGGGCCTCACCTACCTAGGACCGAGTTTCTATCAAATGTAATATCAGGTTGTAATTTATTGACTGTATTATTGTAGACCTGTACTTGTACCGCAGTACCGTTTATCGGTCGTCCGCACGATCAAAACTGATCATGATAAAAACAGCTACGAGTTTATACATTTGATGAACACTATTAGCTTAAGCAATTTTAATTGCTATGGATGAAGATTTTATTTGAAGATATGTGTGTGTGTGTGTGTGTGTGTGTGTGTGTGTGTGTGTGTGCGTGTGTGCGTGTGTGTGTGTGTGTTATCTTTTTCAGTACATGCTTGCATGTAACTTGGCCGAAAAATCTTCACGTTGCACTAGTATCAGGAAGGGTTCAGTCTGTCTGACCAACGACAGTACAATAAGCTAATGATCACCAAGTGTGAAGCAGCTGATACGGTCAGGTGATAATATTAACCTTGTCCCATTTAAATGTATGTTATCGGCAAGTCATATGATGTCTGGTTGATAGATGTCCTGACGATTCTTGGACATAGTTCATTTCAGTCACATGATTTTGTATCTAAGTAGATGTACCCAACTTCCATATTTATAAATATACTCTGTATGTATGGGAGATTGATCCATTGTTTCCATTCCCTTTATAATATAATTAAACGTATAATTCCAAACTGGAAACAAAACACACGCTATAACGAAATTGTATCATACATATGCAGAGTTTTTTATTCGTATAAGTAGCATAAATGTATTGGCCCTATTAGCATGAACTTGTATTTGAACCACACTAGCTCCCAAAACTGCCGGCCCCACGTTTATAACCTAATCACTACAGAAGTATATAGTTTATTACATACTGCAGGTATATATTATACAAGCTTCTGCAATATGATTGATGAGATGATGAATCATGTCAATGTATGCAATACGTTTGTTAACCATGACATTCTAGGAACTAATTAAAACAATTTACCTAGGTTTTACTAAGGTAAAGAAGAAAAGAATCAAAGTCTCAACAGTGTATATTTTGATGTTAAACGGTTTATCTGTTTAGCTAAAAATTACACTTGTACATTATTCATAATAATTGTGTCAGTTTTGAGCCCTATTGTCGAATTTGGAATAACAAAATAACTTGCAGTCAAACCTGATGCATTAATATAAATTATGACTCTATGTGTAAATTCGTAAGGCTTTCATTGAAATGAATGTTATATATTTCATGTTACTTGTTTCATCTGTATTGTTGTCGATCACTAGCGTGTGCTATCCTAATCTATTTATAGGTCATTGTAAAGACTTGATCTTTCTGTGCTACCATGGACTACTATTTCATTATAACAGTTTATAACGACGAAATTGTATATACTTTATTCGTTGATTACTTTGATATCTAAAGATGTCTTAAGTCAATAAATGCTGGGCTAAAGGATGGCGCATAAGTGTGGCGTGTATTACATGCCTGCTGTCTAGGGCCTTACATAGTTAAAATCTGTTGCAAATCTTTACATTCTCATAATAGAAAGCTTATAGAATTCTTAAAATCACCACGTTCGCGTACAATATTAATAATTGAAACCAGAGATATTATTTTAATTCAGTAGTCTGTGCATGTTAAAACTACTTTTTGAATAGTTTTTGTTATAAAAGAAGCAAATTCATCCATGTGAAGGCAAATGCTATGGGTCCATTGATATATGGGCTTGGTACATAAACGCAGTTTTGCATAAGTAAATGAGTTTGGTTTATGTACTGTACTTTAACTTGTGTAGTAAGCACAAGCAAACGCAGGGCTAGAAAACACATTTAGAATGAAGAGTCAGAAACAGAAAACACACATAGCCTGCTAATGTTTTCTGAGTCAAATTGTGTATTGTCTTGAGCAAAAATAAACAAAAGTTACAAACTCTGCCCATATGGTAATCGCAATGTTTTATCAGCATTCAAACTATGACAAAATAAGTTTTTTTTTATGATTTCTTACATTTATTTGAAAGAAGGAATGTGGTCAATGCTCAATAGAGAAAAGGCAACAATTACTTTTCAGACAACGCCGATAATTTTGGATTTTAACCAGGGGCTTTATCATACAAGCACAGTCTCCCGTAAAACTGTTGATAAACATTGGTGCTCGTTATAAAGTCGGAGGACAATTTGTTAAAATATTATTTCTCAATACCTCTCTCTTGCCAGTTTCAATATAACTCTAAAGCAAAAAAAAAAAAACAAAAAAAAAACAAAAAAAAAAAAACAAAAAAACAAACAAAAAAAAACAACACAGCAACAACAACAACAAAAAAATAAACAAAACAAAAACAAGACCTACAGAAACGAATTTGCTTTATTTATTTTTCCTTGTTTCTTCCTTGTTTCCTAACAAAGTGAGTGTTTGTGTTTTTAATTGCCGTCCTTGATGAATGCATATTTACCTGTTATATATTGCTATTATGAACCTGACCTGCGGAATTAGAAGGGTTATCAGTACAATGTACATATATCATATATGTTTCGTTGTTTTATGCTTAACAGCCTAGTGAAGCTCTGAACTACGTGCTTGAAAATACGTGTATAAAAGTCAATCATAAGCAATACATTGATTGGCTAGATTAACGTAATAACAAAGGTGCAAGATGCATACAGTGACCAGACCGTTTTAAACAAAATTGCAGATTATGGCAACAAGTCCATGATATCGTATCATTTTGTTCTAACATTATATAGATAATTTAGATAACAAGTTCACTTCTGTATAGCTCGGTACAGAAAACTACATTAATAAAATTCAATTATAAAGTCCTGCCACAGTTTATGCTCTCTTTTCTACTCGTATTTGGTTATTTTAATTATTTATATTTTGCTATTACTCTTATATCTTAATATATTAATTGTTTGCAATCTGAATGTACATTTAGAACGTTGCACATAATTACGTGTTACATAATGTATCTTATTTTGGTTTGTTTTTAGTTTTGTCCTCAGTTGATATGTTCGTGTTGAAATTTCTGGCTAGGAGGCAACACTTGTCCAGGTTTCTCAACACAAATAAAAAATGGTATATACAACGTATAACGCATATATGAGAAAGGAGCTACAGTAATGTTGATTGCTATGGAGTGTAATATTGTTTACGGTGATTACATTTTTAATAATCTAATTGTTATCATATTTTAAATGTCTATACAAATTTAGAACAACTAATTTATGTCTTAATTTGTTAATATATTCCGTAAATTGCATGTTTAAATCTTAATTGTTAAAAGCATTGAACATTGGAATTGTGTCCTTTCTGGCATAATAATGTGGCGAAATAGGAGCTTAATGGATCTGATGGAGTAGTGGAAATGGGATGCCTCTACTCCTGCTGGAAACCGCCACAGTTTACAGGAGTATCGGATGAGGGGCGGGGGGGGGGGGGGGGGGGGGGGGGCGGGGGGCTGCGGAGAGATTTGCTGGCCGAGGCTATAACTAATTGTTTTTCGACATATCCCAATGACGGATCTATGTCTAAGTGTACCAGCTGTATTTACACAGTATGGTGTTATCTCTCATTATTTATTGTACGGTAAGATCATGTGCAATACCTTTGAACAAACCTTTGTACATCATTAAATTTCCCCTGTCTCCATTACATAAGTTTATAATACAGTCACAAACATCTGATTCGGCCAGCTGACAATCTTACCTTGTGCCTATTTAAAATGTATGCTATCAGTAAGTCATATGCTATATCAATGATACACGTGGATGCCCTTTATCAGTGGATACATTTCAGTTCAGTCACATGATGTTATCTGAATTGACGCACCTGCAGATACGCGCACTCAGTATTGATGTCATATGAAGCTTTCCGCAGTGTTTTCATAACAAACATTAGAGAATGCAACTTAAAATGAAGTATTCCACATTGGAGTCGAATCAGAAGTTATAATTGAATCTGTAATGCAAAGATTTATATTCGTTTTAATAACCTTAATGTAATGACACTCTTGTGTAAATTTAAACTTGGCAAAGGTATGAATGCTATTCAAGCATGGGTGTACTATAAGTGTATTTTAATAGAGATGTCAGCATCATGCTTCTATATTTAGACTCGACATAATTGAACTTTATTATGAGTCCGGTTAAGGGCATATGCTTGTTGTGACAACTATGATCATTAATACAGTGTATACAACTCTTCCCAACCGACACTTAGTTTAGAGAAAAAGATGAGAAATTATCGTTTATACTTTGCTGTAAGACAGTCAGGAACAATTAAATAATATAATGGCGACCGTTGGTCAATTGGAGGCCACGTCTGAGGAGTTTATTGAATACGAGTGTACAGTGTGTTTGAAAAACAATAAGATTAAGAATGCAGATTGCTATTGTTTTGATTGTCATAAGTATATGTGCCCAGAATGTTTACAGATACATAACGATTTCGGTGACAAACATAACGTTCTTAGTGTGACAGATAAGAGAGTGCAGAATGTTTTAACTGAGAAATGTGAAAACCATCCAGACAAGGTTCTGGAATATTACTGTCGCCAAGATGATGTTGTTGTATGCCAAGCATGTCTTCTCCACCACGGGTATGTACATATTCACACTCAGAGTAAAGATTTCTGTTTTATATTTCTTGATATGCTGTCAATGTATATGCATGCGAGGACTTATGTTGATTAAATCTTCATATTGCAGTAATGGCGTAAATGTTCCATGTCTGTCGATGTGATGCTGGTCAAAATCGGCCACACTAAACGAATTCTAGAACATGCATTATTTCTATTACGGGAAATAAGAAATACACACATCATTGATATAAAGCACACGATCAATTATTTAGTTATCATTTTGTTTTTACTTTTGCTGTTATCAATACAAATATTATTAAACACCATATTATCAAGGTAATTCTCCCAAACAAACACTTTAAATTTCGCAAATAATTTTACTGTCACAGGAAATACACTCAAATGGCAAACACTGGTATGAAGACCGTCCTTCAAGTGAATGGGTTATTTTTACTTTGATGTGTTGGATGTGCGATTAAAATACCGTTGTAAACAATGTCAAACCTTCGTTAATCGGAAACCCCTTTAATTGAGAGATTAGTGATATATCCTAGTTGTCGTTGACTTGTAATACAATAATTCACTTCTGTCAAATACCGTATATAAATTATGCTCTTTACCGTCGCCCTTGTGTACGTATGTGTGCCTATGTGTTTAGGGTTGGTGGTGTGCAGGTGCGCGCATGCGTTGTATGTGTATCCACGTGTGCACACGTGTTTATTCGTGTGCGCGCGCGTGTGTGCATGCCTTTTTTCTACGTGTGCGTTTTAGTGTGTATATTTTTATTTAAGTTAAACCATAAGCCATAATTGACATATCGAAAGCACGTTTGGTGATCGCTACCAACACGTGTTGAAATTTGTATAAACGTAAACACCTTACAACTATTTATTGGACATATTACCTTTTAAAGTCAATAGGCCGTTTAATCAGGTTTTATTCAAAATTACAAGTGATATATGTGTTACGCAATATAGTGAGTGAACGGTACAAACATAGCTCCGAAATCAATGTTAAGCATAACTTCCTTTCAAAAAGAAAAAAAGCAACGTCAACGTTTTATGAAATTGGAAATAAAAAGTTTGTCAGCTAGATGCCTTCGTTATGAGATAAATCAATATTCTTAATATACATAAATGTGGTTTGAAGAAACGGACAAACCAAACCCAATATCATTGGTTTCCTTAACAGCATATCTGCTTAACAGGCAAGGTTTATACTCCTATACGTGTATTGGGTTTATCGTCCCACCAAAAGCATTTCACTTATCTAGCTTATCTTAACTTGAAACAGATATAGTGGCACTGCCTTCCTTTTTAGCATGCAGTCAACACCTAGCATAATACACACATAGTCACATTATCCTAACACCGGGCCCCCCAGTCATCGAACTACCCTTATATTTAAAGTACAACAGTGGATTGTCAATATTGTTTAAACTGGGCCCGCCGTACCTAAAGCCGCATGAAGTCACTGTTTTATTATTTGTCTCTGTAACTTTGGTAACATGGCCCGATATCAATGTATTTATCCTTAAACCATGTAATCAACAGATACCTAATCTCGTATATTTGTAGGTGTGATAACCACTTGGTGGTTTTAAAGCGCCCCAAATGGGCCAATCATATATTCCATTTACCGTTAGTTTACCGCTGGGATATACTTATACACATTACTCAGGCCACACTTATTGGAAGGCAATCAGCTCATGCATATTTCTTACTCTAGCTTATGTAAATGACCAAAAGACAACCGCCAGATTTGTGTTTTATGATTATCCATTATTGATATTATTTAATATTGCATTACACACTAAACAGCAATCAGATTGGCGTCTTGTGTTGAGAGATATTCTTCTGACTCCGTCGATAAGTAAGTATTTGTTTGGCACTGTTGTATGCCTTCTGATCACTCAATGTGTACATGGAAGATAAAATAATGTGTTTAACATTGTTGATACTAAAATGTACACATAATAAATACATGCTGTTTCTACTAAGATACTTAACGATCACCCAATTAAATAATATATAAATAGTGTTAAATGAATCACAAGGAATTCATTATTTTGCTTTTTCTGGCCAGTACAGGTAAGGAAAAATATAGGATTCCATGAATATTGCAACATACATTAAAACAGATATTAAATTTTGAAAAAAGGCACAAGACGAGATTTATTTACAAGCCAGTCAATTGTACATCGACTTAACCGTAAGAAATAAACTGATACTCGTGTTCATTGTTTTTACCCATAACTAATTATCTATAGAAAGTCTTCTGCGAAGGTATATACTTGTATAGGTATGCACCGTTTTACAATTTTCAGAGTGTGTTTACAAACATTCAGATAGAGTACTATGCTGGACATAGTTATGCATAGTAGAACAGCATTCAGTTTGAAGGTTAAACATGTACTGATAATCGTTGCTCGATTATTTCATGTATACAACCAAGACGGCATTTTCATGAAGGAATGAAGCAGCTGACACCGCCAACTATCCTGGTTTTATATGGTTCTGTGTTGGATGTGTACGTTGATTGAATGAATGGTTATTAAATAACAAAATACCGAACAGAAGTAAAAGACAAAACAAAGAAATAAAAGATAAATAAAATGAAAGTGTTCTTGCGAAAACAAAATTGGACTTTATCTTCTTAAACTAAAATGTAGATGTACACGGATTCAAATAATTTAAAATCACGCTTTAAAGACTACTTTGTGCAGTCATTCATACCACTCGGCTGTCTCTCTTGATATAATTATTGAACAAAGTGTATTCGTTTGTAGTTTTCATCTATCCACGATTTTTGCCGAAAGATAACGAAATCTACCCGAAATATTGCAAATCCTTACGGTAAATAACACAGACACATCTTAAACGTGCTTTTACATAGCAGTTGGTAGCAGGACCATTAAAGCTATCGAAGCTTTTAACATAGTCGGGAGCAAAACATGACGTAAATATTGATCTACTGCGTAAGGTAATCGTGTATACCTTTCAAATGGAAAAAAAGACACAGCCGCTCTTGTAAGGTTTGGGTGTTAAATATCTATTGCGATTTTAAATTCAATTGGCTGCGTCCCAAATTCAGTCGGTAACGTTTACTGAGAGTTAGAATATTTACTTATATTTTCAAAACCCCATGTGATCCTTTCAAGCAAGTATGTTTCGACACACTGGTAAAATCAGCATTAGTATCGATTGTGTTCATGTTTAATCTTCTTTCTCCAATACTAATATATGTAGACGTGTCCTTGCCAAATATGACGGTTATAAGTTAAAACGTTTACAACACAGCGATTGACAATATAAAATAATATGTCAAAACTGTTGAATAATTTTGTAAACGTATCGATTCCGTTGTGGGTGTTGCCACTGCTTCTATTCTGTGATGCCCTCATCTGTACAAAATACGTGCGAACACACACACACGCACACACACGCACATGCAGACACGCGCGCAAACACACACACACACACGTACACACATACGTACACACACACTCACACACACATACGCACACGCACACACATATGTACACACACACACGCACACACACACATGCACGCACACGTGCATACATGCACACTTACACGTACACACATAATCGTACAGACACTCACACGTACACACACACGTACAAATACACATACGTACACACACGTACAAATTACATACACGTACACACACACTCACACACACATACGCACACGCACACATATGTTCACACATGCACCCAAACACACGCACACACATTTGCACACACACACACACACACACACTTGCACACACACACACACACACACACACACACACACACGCGCGCACACTAAACGCGTACACATACGTACATACACACACAAACACACACATATAGACACACGTAAACACACACACACGTACACACTCACGTACACACACACGTTCACATACACGCAAACACACCCCGACACACGCGCACACACACGTACACACACGTACACACACATGCACACGCACATACACGTACACACACGAACACACAGGTTCACACAAACACACACACACCCACACACTCATACACACACTCACAAGTACACCCAAATGTACACATACACACACGTACACACACACGTACACATACACACATACACGCACACACATACACGTACACACACGTTAACACACGCACATACATACATACACATACACACACATCCAAATACACACACGTACACACCACACGTACTCACACACGCACAGTAAACACACACACACACACAAACATACACACACGTCCAAACACACACACGTACACACCACACGTACTCACACACGCACACGCACACATACCTACACACATACACACATACACACACGTACAGACCACACGTACTCACACACGCACACGCACACACGCACATACATATGTACACACACGCACACACACATACACACATACACACACGTACACACACGTTAACACACGCACATACATACATACACATACACACACATCCAAATACACTCACGTACACACCACACATGCTCACACACTCACACGCACACACACACATACACACATACACACATACACACATACCCACACGTACAGACCACACACACTCACACACACATACGCACACGCACACACATATGTACACACACGCACACACACACATGCACGCACACGTGCATACATGCACACTTACACGTACACACACAATCGTACAGACACTCACACGTACACACACACGTACAAATACACATACGTACAAACACGTACAAATTACATACACGTACACACACACTCACACACACATACGCATACGCACACATATGTTCACACATGCACCCAAACACACGCACACACATTTGCACACACACACACTTGCACACACACACATACACACACGCACACTAAACACGTACACATACGTACATACACACACACACACATAGACACACGTACACACACACACACGTACACACTCACGTACACACACACGTTCACATACATGCAAACACACCCCGACACACGCGCACACACACGTACACACACATGCACACGCACATACACGTACACACACGAACACACAGGTTCACACAAACACACACACACAATCGGTCACACACTCACAAGTACACCCAAATGTACACATACACGCACGTACACACACACGTACACATACATACACATACACACACATCCAAATACACACACGTACACACCACACGTACTCACACACGCACAGTAAACACACACACACACATACACACACGTCCAAATACACACACGTACACACCACACGTACTCACACACACACATACACACATACACACACGTACCCACCACACGTACTCACACACTCACACGCACACACGCACACACACATACACACACGTCCAAATACACACACGTACACACCACACGTACTCACACACACACACAAACAAACACATACACACACGTCCAAAACACACACGTATACACCACACGTACTCACATACGCACGCGCACACACATATACACACATACACATACGAACACACACGTTCACACATACACACACCCACACACAATCGTACACACACTCACAAGTACACCCAAACGTACACATACACACACGTACACACACGTACAAATACACACATACGCGCACACACACACGTACATACACGTTCACACACGCACACACATACAAACACATACGCACACGTCCAAATACACACACGTACACACCACACATACTCACACACGCACACGCACACACAGACACACATACATACACATGCACACACATACACATACACACACGTACACACCACACGTACTTACACACGCACACGTACACACACACACACACGTTCAAATACACACACGTACACACCACACATACTTACACACGCACACGCACAGACACATACACACATACACAAACATACACACACACACGTACACACCACACATACTCATACACGCACACGCACACACATACACACACAATCATACACACACTCACAAGTACACCCAAACGTACACATACACACACGTACACACACGTACACATACACACATACGCGCACACACACACGTACACACACGTTCACACCCGCACACACATACAGACACATACGCACACGTTCAAATACACACACGTACACACCACACATACTCACACACGCACACGCACACACAGACACACATACACACATGCACACACATACACATACACACACGTACACACCACACGTACTTACACACGCACACGTACACACACACACACACGTTCAAATACACACACGTACACATCACACATACTCATACACGCACACGCACACACATACACACACAAACATACACACACACAAGTACACCCAAATGTACACATACACACGTACACACACACGTACAAATACAAACATACACGCACACACACGTACACACACATTCATACACGCACACACATACATACATATACACACACATCTAAATGCAAACACGTACACACCACACGTACTCACACACGCACACGCAAACACACACATACATACACACACGTCCAAATACACATACGTACATACCACACGTACTCACACACACACACGCACACACACACACATACACAAACGAACACACACGTTCACACATACACACACACAATCGTACACACACTCACAAGTACACCCAAACGTACACATACACACACGTACACACACGTACAAATACACACATACGCGCACACACACACGTACACACACGTTCACACACGCACACACATACAGACACATACGCACACGTCCAAATACACACACGTACACACCACACGTACTCACACATTCACACGCACACACACACACATACACATACACCCACATACACATACACACGTAGACACCACACGTACTTACACACGCACATGTACACACACACACACGTCCAAATTCACATACGTACATACCACACATACTCACACACGCACACGCACACACACACACATACACATACACACACGTCCAAATACACACGCGTACACACCACACGTACTTACACACGCACACGTACAAACACACACACACACACACATACACACATACACACACGTCCAAATATACACACGTACACACCACACGTACTCACACACGCACAGACACATACACACATACACACACGTCCAAATACACACACGTACACACCACACGTACTCACATACGCACACGCACACACACACACACATATATACAAACACACACACACACACACAAACGTACACACCACACATACTCACACACGCACACACATACACACATGCATACACATGCACACACGTCCAAATACACACACGTACACACCGCACGTACTCACACACGTACACGCACACACACACACGTACACACATACACACACGTACCCACCACACGTACTCACATACTCACACGCACACACACACATACACACACGTCCAAATACTCACACGTACACACCACACGTACTCACACACGCACACGCACACACGTCCAAATGCACACACGTACACACCACACGTACTCACACACGGATACACACACATACACACACATACACACACGTCCAAATACACACACGTACACATCACACGTACTCACACACGCACACGCACACACACACATACACACACGTCCAAATACACACACGTACACACCACACGTACTCACACACGCACACGCACACACACACATATACACATACACACACGTCCAAATACACACACGTACACACCACACGTACTCACACACGCACACGCACACATACACACATACACACACATACACAAACATACACACACGTACACACCACACGTACTCACACACACACACACACACACACGCACACACATACACACACATACACACAAGTCCAAATACACACACCTAAACACCACACGTACTCACACACGCACACGCACACACGCACACACACACACATATACACACACACACACACACGGATTCATGTATCTGATGTTAAAAGGGCACTTGGCATTTAACCGCTATAAACGGATAAACGGAAAATACTTTACATCTGTCTCTTTTGAGCTCATAGTGCAATAATTCGATGAACATAATTAAAACTTCTTAACTTCAAACAATGTGATTATTTACAACAGAACCGGGAACACACAGTAATGTATATATTTCCAACTTAATGTTGACACACACAAGCTTATTTCTACATAGTATTTGGGGACTTTGGTTGTACGAGAACAGTTTTCGTTTATTTTCTTAGACTGGAACACAATGGTGGCAGCATGATCAGTAATTTTTAAAAATACCTATTTAAAGAAAATACATATTTATTTAAAATAATCCGTTTCTTTAAAACACCATCTAACAATTTAATTTGACAATATAATTATGGCTAGACATTCGTGTGTTTATTCCCAACCGAAACGGAGTCACACTCAATAATTCCCACATAACAATGGGGAACTTTAATTTCAACTCTCAGAAATGGGGACGTCTTAATTAGTTGTCCTTGTTATTTTCAGAATATCAGTAAGAAAGTGTAGTGTTAAAAAATCGGGTTTTCTAAAGATACTATATATGGTTTTTAAGGTCGTATAAATTACCGACATATAGTTTTTAGCCCGTATACCTTACCGATATGGATATATTAGGCCCTATGCATTGCCTAAATTGAGTTAAGTTACCAATATTTAGTTATTTGGCCGTATACGTTGTCGTCATGTAGTTATTAAATCGAATAAATTATCTATGTTGAGTCATTTGGCCGTATAAATTACCGGCACGGGGTTATTAGGTCGTATTTATTGCCAACATGAAGTGATATAATGTACTAAAATAATGTTATTAGACTCTATAAACATTGAGGTTTAAGGTCGTACAATTAACCAATATAGAGCTGAAAAAGCAGTATTAATTACCGATCCATTTTAATAACATATATTGCGCTAAAAGGATGCATTTATTATCGATATAGAATTGTATGCAAAAATATAAATACACACAGATGTAAACGTATAATTAGCCGACGATAAGAGTACATGACCAAGTCTTAGCAATGAGCATTGCAACATATACCAATATTTGAAAAGGCGGAGCACAAAGGTATTCAGATGCAAGCTTATATAAAAGAACGAATCTGTGATGAGTCATTTAACAAATACATTTAACCCGACAGTAACCGCCCTAGAACTGTCAGTCGGCAATATTGACAGACTGGGGTGCTTAAACCGGTTTTACAGAGCTCTATTTTCGCACTTGCTGATAGCAAGCAATGAAAAGAAACCTGATCTATTTGAATAAAACATGTCCAGGCTCTGGCGTTTTCTTGGAAAAGTTATGACGGAAGTTGTGACGTCATTGAACAATAATGTCCGCATCGTGTGTAGAGGGGAGAGTGCTATTATTTCGATTAGAAGAACTACACACAAATTGTTGATTGTAAATAGAATGAGCTTTTTGAATCTAGAAAAAAGAAATAACCAGAGAAGAGTAAATGGATGAAGCATCATGCTCATGTGAAAATGGAATTGAGGAAGCAAAGTCCAATGTCCATCAAAATAAATGCACGTAACAATCCTTATCAATCTCATTAAAACCATATCCTAATTTCCCTCATCTACTGTCCGTGATTAGGATTTGACTACATCGCATAAGAGGTCGTGTCAAAATGACCTTTGTGTAATTGAATATGCATAGACAAGTGCCCGTATTTCGACCAATGCAATCGCTCCTTTCAAAACTACTATAGAATCTTTCCCGATACAGCAGTCAAAACATACCACTTTTTAAACCGCTGAATCAGCCATCCTTTCTATTGGCATGCATTAATTTTTACACATTTTGTTCAATCAACAATTTATCTATCGGTATCTACCATAACATTTCATAATTCCATTTTTAAGTAGAATACGAAAGGATTTTCAACGCAACCCACTGCGAAAACGCTTTCGTTATCCGCCATGACAATTGCAGCGAGCGAGTTGTGAATGTATTTACCAGTGTTACTAAAATAAGGATTTCTAGTTCAAAACTTCTTTTTGTTGGATGGTTTATACATATTTGTAGAGGTTATATATGTCTCTTTTGAAATATGTAAAGTTAAGTTTAAGAATGTGTGTAGATTGCATGCAATCACGAGTTAAACGCGACCCTTTACCATTACAATTTTATAGCGTGTAGAACGTTGCTCGCAGTATACCACAAGATTTTGTTGCCGAGAATTTCATTGGCTACTGAAAAGGTCAATTTGAGGTGACCCGTAATGGGAAGTCATCAGATCCTATTACGCGTAATACTGGAGCTGATTTTAATGAGATTGCAATCCTTATAGGATGAATTAAATGGCACATAGATAACATGCATGGAGAGATTTTTACGACAGCCACACTGCACAAGTATTATACAAGTAACACGGTGTTTTGATCATGATTAAGAATATATGACACAGTCCTATGAGCATTGCAACATATACCACATTTGTAAAGGCCCAGGACACAGGTAAGTTTGATGCAAGTTTGATTTTTACGACCTAGTTAATTCATATAAACCTTTCCGAAAAGTGAGTTACGTCTCTTTAATAACTGTCGAACATTCGGAAAGATTCGGCCTGGGTCGTAGATCTTTTGGCAATATGGCAATATGGCGAACGAATCAGATGAAAATTCGAAGTTCCTTAGTGATTCAATGATATAGCAGCTTTCGGTAGTCAAATTGAAATACTATTTGCGTTTTCACAACAAACACGTGACAAAGAAGAAGGCGGAACTTGTTCTGCGAGCTAAAGGTTTGGGACAGCTTTCAAACTCGGACCATTCTGTGTCATGAACGAAGTATTGACGCAGATTGAACTGATGATTTATTTTCGTTGCCACAGTTTAGTGATGGTGACATGTACAATTACTGTGTGTATAAGTCGGGAACAAAGAAAGGCACATTCATATTATGACGATAGACATGTCAGTTTAAAACCAAGGCCGGTTGGAACTATTAAATATAAACAGTATTCGTTGTAAATGTTCACCCTTCTTGAACAGTTATTGATATTAAGTATATAAGTTTATTAAACGATCAGAATGTACATGTTATGTATTTACAGTTATTTAAGAAAACCATGGTGAACAAGTAAAAGGAAAACATTTAAATATAGTCGTATATTTAAATTTTATTTTGACATACAATTATTTGCAGATTTACCCCCCCCCCCCACACACACACACAACGAAAAACAACAACAGCAACATGTCACTAAAACTAAAGTATGACTGTTATTAATTGACGCACACCTTTAAAGTATTTTTATTTGATGATCATTTACGATAAAAAAAATAAACATGTCTGAAATCAATTGCTAATCTGCCGGTATGTTTATGGTAACAAACACATAATTCACTGTTTAACTGCGGCGAGTTTGGTAACTACGGTAGAGTACCTTTACCTACCAGCTAGGCTGCTATTGCTATGAACATTAACCGCAGACATATACATAAATTATTTGACTAAGCAAGGTTACAAAGCATACAATATGCCAAATAAAATGAGTGTATATACAATACTTTGGTAAATATTCATATTATTTATGGTTAAGAAAACAGAGATTAACCAACAATATATGCAAAACTAAAAGGAACATCGTATTAATTACATTTCTTATTAAACGTGGATTAACGTTGCTCACAGGAAACGAATCCAATCTCACACGCTTACATTAAAGGAGTTAATTGACTCATGGTGTGCGTGATTAGCAATTTGTTTATTGATTGCTGACAAGTCTTGTTAGAAGTATGAGCTAACAATACAGGATGTGAACGTGGCCGTATAATGCCGACGTCAGTAGTGTTTCCAGAAAGATATGAATTGTGTTATGTTTTCTTTTATATCCTCCTCCAAGATTTTGTAGCTTCGAACTATTTTTGTCTATCTGACCTCTTTAAATATCGTTTTGTAATCAACTTTTAAATAATCTAAACTGTTACTACAACCAACTCGATAATCCCATGTGTCTCTGATGTATGCTATGAACGACGTTTCACAGTTTGTGAGAGATAGAGTATTTGAGAGAGTATTTCCCGTGATTGGCAGGATCATACTCTCTTAGCTTAATAAATATCAGACACCAATTAAAGTAAAATACAATCTGTACAAGAGAAGATAAGCTTCTCGTGAAAACAAATAGTGCGTTAATTGTGGCATTTGTCTTGGTCGCGGCAAACTTCAAAAGGATCAAAGAAAATGAGGCGCCTTTTTGGTGTACACTTTTAGCCTATTTTATCATGGCCGATTTTTAATTCTTCAGTCCTATCAGTGATTTTAGTTAATGACAGCCATTTCCTTAGTGAAATCTAATCCATACATAAAATTTACAATAATATATCGACACATAAATTGCCGACTTTTGACTATACTCACGCGCTGTTAAACGAGGTAGCGAAACATCTGTGAATCGACATGTCCACAGCATAGTACACGCCAGCATTGATGTAACTTTGTGTAGTTGAGATGGCATCCATTCCCACTGCAAATGTGATAAAATTATCAGATCGTGATACCTGGGTAAGCCTTTCCAAAGAGACAGACATGGTATTTTGCTGCGGACTGCCGAGGCGTAAACAGAAAATGGATATATATATATATATATATAGTCTATGCGAATTGCTCATCCGAACTGAGCTCGCATATACTTCTGGCGATCGTCTCAAATTCTACAGTGTACAACTCACGCTTCCCGCCTATATTTTGACATATGCATCAATCACGGTCCTGAATTGTGTTTCTTTATAACCATTTTAAAAGTTTCCCGTGCGTCATAGTATATCTCCATGTTTTGATTATTAGTCCCGTCATTCTTTGCCCTGTTTTAAGTTAACATTTTGCACTTAGTTTAATGAAACGGCACGATGACATTAACAAACCAATTATAACCAATTATTGTTCAAATGAAAACTATTAACACATGTATTATTTACTTGAAAACTAATTAAGATGGTAACATTACATTACAGAAACAACAGGTGCGCATTTTCCGGGAGTTAAATGTCACTTAAAGCGGAAAATATAGGAGCAGATATATTTTGTTTTCAGAAGGGTCTAAGGGTTATCGTATACATTATTGACATGGAGTAATGCGAACGTATAATTTAATGAGGTATAATTATTAGGCCGTATAAAGTACATATATTAAGTTATATGGTAGTTTCAGTTTTGAATATGGAGCTGTTAGACCGTACAAATTGGCGACATCGACATATCTGGTTGTAAAATATACAGTAATCATGTAATTATGCAGTCTGAAATATTGGCATGAAGTTACAAGCAGTTCAAAAAATGTATTTTTCTGCGTTTGAATGAAACGAATAAGCAGATAAATAATTTCCCTTGTCGTGAGATATATACGGTAGGTGTTGCTGTAACGCACGTGCACTTCGTGTGTTTTTTTCTAGTAGATAAGTCATTCAGCTTTGGGCAGCCGACAGTGATACGTGGTTAATTTTTACTGTGGTTTGAAACATGTGTGAAGAGCTACCAACGTGGTCAGACTGGGCAAACTGGTAGCGGTTTTGAATTTAACATTCAAGAGGTGTTGTCACATTTAAGAAAAGAAGTGTTATCCTTGCGAGAGGTGGTACAGGGAAATAATTTCTGTGTTAAAATTCAAGTAAAGAAACTTAAAACTGCAAAGGACTTGGTGTGGAAATTTCAAGGAAACAAGGCTAATTTTGAGTTCAACACAGACTTGGAGGAATCTGTACAGCAGGCTATTTGGGCTGTTGAACACAGTAAAACGAGCTATTGTTCGGAACTGTTGAAGGAATTAGGTGAAAAGCTGAGGAAACGAAATAAACTCATACGTATAGTGGATTCATCTCCAGGTGTGTGGGAGACTGTGAGACAGTTCAAGAACAATCCGGTAGCCAGCGACATGGATGATGAGGCAAAAATCTACAAAGCCGAGAATCGAGCCAGTAAACGCAAGCGTTTCACAAGTTCTTTCAAGGGTAAAATGGCTACAGCTACAGTCAGTCGGGCTCCTAGTACTAGCGTAGTTGGCTGTTTGCCTCCACCCTCATTTTCGGGGAATCCAACGTGACCAAACAGGTACCTTCTTCGGCAGCGGTTTAGTGCCAACAGGCGCCTGTTTCGCATGCGGGGACTTCCGTCATTTCCGAAGGGACTGTCTCCATGTCATCAAGCATGAAGTCTGAGACCAGTCTATCACAAAAAACAAAGTGATTTGTTTTCCATGAAAGATGAGTATGATATTGAGTACGAGCGGTTTACTCACGATTATTTTGAGTATGAACAAAGGCAAAAATCTATGATAGTGAGAGGTAGATTAAATAAATGTCTGGAATTTTGGAAATAAATTAGTACAAATAGTTTCATTTTTTATATAATAGAGTTTGGATTTAGAATCCCGTTGTATTCTTTGCCAGGTTTCAATAATTCCTAGGATGAAACTTTTCATATAGGGAGCGAGATTATGTTCTGGGTTCGGGCCTAATGCAGAAAGGTCGAAGTGGTTACCTGTACAAGAGTTAGTATATTTGGGTGTACTGCTAAATACACATAAAGGTAAAATAGCCTTAACAGAAAAATATAATAAGAAAAAGTAAATCTACAATTTCCTTTGCTTTGGATGGCGTAAAAGTGCATAGGCGTGTACGCGCGAGGACACTAGCATGCCTAGTAGGTCAAATAATCTCCATGTCAGTGGTTATAGGTCACTTGTCCCAGAAAATGACCAGATATCTAAGCATAGATATAAAATGTTCTGAATGGTTTCCTTGTAACAAAATCTCGTGTCGTGGTTAATACATTAGCACACTTTTCATTTCCTCTTCCTTCTTCAAGTTAAATTTAAGTATGGGTTTACGTTTTGAATTGTCAAAAACACATGTCGATTTCCCTTAAAATAACTCCCTGTTGAATTTAAAGCAAGTTTTGGTTTGTGTTTGGTTTATCGAATTTAAGAAAGAGTGAACTAGTTTCATATTTTGCTCCTGTGTAATTAAAGATAATATGGTGTGTCATAGTTCCTATCTTGTTAAGCCTCAGTTAGCAGGTTTATTTATTGTCTTGATCCAATTTTGATTTTTTTTGTTATTTTTATTTCATTATTGTTGGCAACAATTGTTTGAGTTATTTTTGTATAGCACATGAATACTATAACAAACATTCATTAACATTTTTGACGACGGGTAACATAATGCCAACACTATTATAACAAGCATTAAACAGAGTCCTTAAATGGTGAGCGGAGGTACAATGCTATCCATTGATATATATCACCCACAGGCTTATGAACGAAATCAGTTGTATGTACACCTGGAACATATTTCTCTCATAGGCTTATAAAGGTAACACGTGGTATCAGTTGTACGCAAACCTGGCCAGATATGTGTCTCATATGGCTTATGTACACAAAAATTGTTATCGGTTGTTGACACACCTGAACACTTATGTGTCTCACAGCCATATGTACAAAACACGTAGTGTCGGTTGTAGACACATCTGGACAAATATGTGTCTCAAAGGTTTATGCACAAAACTGGTTGCAGGCACACCTGTGCAAATATGTTAATCATAGGTTTATGTACGTCACAATTTGTATCATTTGTAGGCAAAACTGGACAAATATATGTCTTATCGGCCTATGAACAAAACATTTGGTATTGGTTGTAGGCCCATCTGGATAAATGTGTCTCCCATAGGGTTTTGTACGAAACAAGCAGTATCGGTTTTATCAGAACATTGACAGGTATGTCTCACATCGGCTTATATACGAAACTAGTTATATCGGTTGAAGGCACACCTGGGCAAATATGTGTTTCAGTACAAACCGAGTGGAATCGGCTTAATGCACACCTTAACATTTTTATTAAGTTTGTTGTGGACCAAAGCTCTGATTCATAGAACAACTCTTCCTTATTACAAAACGGCTCTTCTTCATTGCTGTTTTTGTATTAAATAAGACAGAATGTGTAACTACACATGGAACAATATTTAACGTTTGGCGTGTATCATTCACATGGATTAAGTTTGGCTGGAGCTTATAACCGGGAGGATAATAAGATAGCATGATAGCCAAAAAATCAGTTTCACTTGTTGTCGTTTACTGTTTAAAAAAGGGAAGTATGCAACGTGGCTCACCAAGGAAAACTATGTTCCTAATGTCGAGTAGAGAGTTGTGATACACGTTTTGCCTAGACATGCCATTATATTGTTTTCTAAAACGCTCATACTTTCGAACAATGTGCAATATAAAACATTAATTAAGAGTATTCCGCAAGGTATTTTCGGGCAACAAATACTTGAGGTTAAAAACGGTTAAAACTGAAGAATACCATCATACTTAAAATGAAATACAACACATTTGTTAAACGTTATGCTTATTCGTTGGGCTCATCAATTCATTATCATTATTTCAGTTATGTCCATTTGAAGCAGATGCTGCCTTCACTGAGTATCGCATGGACATCTGGCATGAAACTACAGCGAGTCCTATAATCAGACACCATGTCGCGGCACAGCATCTAATTAGGGTTGTCTCACGTAACTGGAGTAGATGCTTTAATCGCACTACTACATACAGTCAAACACAAAGTTTTAGTTAAAAGAACAAACAAATAAAACAATAAAAAAATGAAAAAGCTTAACTAGTTTATTTACCGTCATCCTCAGCTTCCTGGTAATCTTTGTTAAGTTCTTTGCCTCGAATCCACGCTGTGAGAAGCTAAGCAGTCAGAGGAGTTACAGCCAAGGATAATTATTAAATATGTCTAAATTCCTAACACATACTTAGTTTACTATTATTTGTAGAGTCTATTCCGAGAATTTGGAAGGAATAAATTCAACTGCTACTTGTCGAGAAAATTTGGTGTTTAATAAAAAAGGTGTTTGTGTGTGTGTGGTCGTGGGGGAGGGGGGGGGGGGGGGTTGTACCTGCATAACTTTTTATCTAATAAATGAACAACATGGCCCATCTCTATTTGTCTTGTTTGTGAACTACTCTGCTATATTGTCATTGCCCAGTTAACTCAAGCGTCCATTGTAGTCACTAATACGCATAAATGCATCTAATTTCCAAATTTCGGCAATAAAATACTGAATATTATCCATTGTTTATGTGCAGGGGGAAAAAAAGGCTTATTTACGGAGGGAAATGCGCCTGTAAACCCTGTCCATAATAAACATTTTATCAATAAAGTTGAAAATCATGTCAAACCACAACCTGATTATTTCATTGTTTTCTCTTGTTGTATGTTGTGTATTGAGAATTGTGCAATAAAGAGGGTGCCTGATTTTTCAAATAAAGTATTCTAAAGTATTGGACAAATGGTAGTGGACAATGTTTTGGTTCAGTAAATGTTACTGAGAGAAATGGAATAATTCAGTACATTTTGCTAGCTTGGTCTTAACTGGTGATGTGAATTAATGTTTTATTCAAAGACTAGAAATAGTTTGGCTGTTGTATTTTTTACGTGCAGGACATTATTACCATTTTATTTAAAGTTAAATGTAAAAATGGCACGAGGTAAAGTAGCAACACAAATCTGATTTACCAAAGCCTCTAGTGGCTCTTAATATTTGATTGTGTTCCCACTTAGACTGAGCTGTGAAAAAAATGAATTGCCTGCCACGTTGTTCAAGCCTGTGGATATTCAGTTGCCACTCAAGTCCAACTGGTAGATGATAAAATTGCATATTAATTTAAAATAAAATCAATCAAATTTCATCAAAATATATATAAAGATAAAGAAGAATGAACACTTCCAATAAGTCAGATTAATTTAGAGTCGAACAAGTCACCAAACGCTTTCAAATAGTAACACATATAACATGGAACTTTGCAATTATGCTGAAAGAGATATATTGTCCAGCAAAGTATGATTGTATTGTTTAGAAACTGCTGATCGCATATGCCAAGGAAATATCACCATATATTATTATTGACATATTAAACGCTTATATATTTCTTCATATATGCACATTGTGTTTGCGCCTGTGGAATAAAAATTAGCCACCTAAGACAACGGAATCTTTACATCTTACTAATATATTACACGTTAAACTTATAATAAATCAATTAAGTACTTTAACGTTAAAAATGTTTTAATGTTACTATACCTTCAGATCTATACGTTCATTTATCGAAGGGGCTTTTCTGCTTTTTATATATTCATATACAAGGCTGCAATTCTCTAATCAACCTTGTTCTTTTTCACTCACTGCGTTAATGTCTTCAGGGGACTTTTCTGCATAATGTTTGACTTAAGATAAACATGATCTTTTATTTTGTAGAAAAAATGTAACGATTCTTCGCCAGATGTTAGCTGTTGTTGTGTGCAATAACGTGTTTTCTTTGATAACATACCACTGTCATATTACAGTTATTATTTAGACTTAATATTGATTTTATTCTGTCGAAGAGAAGATTCCTTTTCAGCAATTACGCCTAAAATCAAAATGAAATATTTTAACATTCTCTATGTGATAAAAATACAATTGTCTTTTATGTTGTTAGTTTTTTTTTAATTCCTAGTTTTATACAACGAAATGGTGCACGTCTGCACTACACAGATATACACGTAAACTATTACATTGCTGGTCATAGCAGTAGTAGCCGTTGTAGAAAGCGGAGAAGGAAATGAAACGTGAAATAGTACTACGAGGATAATGTTAGTAATTCTATGCTTCTATATGAAAATGTTTAATGTCAGTCTATGTTTCAGAGCATGCAAAGATGTCAAGCACATCGGCGAATCGGTTGATGATCTAACTGCTGATCCGGACATACAAGC
The DNA here is from genome assembly GCA_007844125.1 of Sinonovacula constricta. NCBI lineage: Eukaryota > Metazoa > Mollusca > Bivalvia > Cardiida > Solecurtidae > Sinonovacula > Sinonovacula constricta. The sequence continues at coordinate 48,771,251 of CM017570.1, forward strand.
TATTCCTGGGCATCTTCAGTCCGCGCTTGACCATGTGAATCAAGTCATGGAAGCATTAGATAAACATGTAAAACGTATTCGAAAAAAAGAAGATATTTATTTGAATGGACTAGAAGAATATTTAAGGACCATTTTGTCTAAAATAGAAGCCATGAGGAAACGCGGAATTGATGAAATTTCTGATACACATCAAAAGCTTACAACCAAGGCAAAAGAAAATCGACAGGCATGTGAAGACATCAAGGCTGATCTAAGCAAACGCGCATCCGAGATAGAAAGGTCGAAGGAAAGACATGCACATTTAATTGTCTTAAAGAAGAAGAGTCAGGCAATAGCAAGAAAAGCCGAGTCTCTCTGTGAGGAGTCTGAACGGATGATTGCAGAAACACCATTCAGCTTCATATTTAACACGGCGTTAGTTGAAGAAATAGATAAATGTAATTCACTACTGGTCAAAGTTAAAAAGCACAAGTTTAACATCATGAATCCACCGGATAGAAGTGAGTGTAGCAATGTCCGTGACTGCTGCTGTCTAGAGGATGGTACTATAATGCTGCTAGATGTTACAAACAGGAGACTGAAACGTTTAGATCCAGTAAGCAACACTGTCACTGAGGGCCCTTCACTTTCGGGATTTCGTGAAGTATATAGTATGTGTAGTGTTGGTCACCAGGAAGTGGCTGTAAGTATTTATTTTCTAGTCATTAATGATGATGTATTTTAAGTAGATAGCAAGCACATGTATATACTGCTGTTTAAATATCTTTATTTTTTATGTAATCCTATTAACTCGATTATTAAATATGCATTCACGAACTAAACAATACATGTTATCATAAAATATGTTAATTTTACCTGAAACATAACATGTTTTTCGTGACAAAAAATATGCCAGATAAATCAATCGATTTATAAATTGTAATACATAGATTATTCTCAGTTGTAGAATTGTTAAACACAAATAAAAAACACGAACAAGAGGAACTAAACATCGTTCTTACAAGTAGTTGTAAGATTCATTTGAAGCCAAACTTTCAAGAAAAGATAGCTGAGTGTTAATCGTTCAAATCCGTTCAAGTGAGAATCACATTTTAATCTGTTGACCTACTTTGGACATGCTTACGCGTGTTTTGTTGTGTTGTGTTTGCACGTGACCTACTTATACATAGAAGCTGCCAATGTTTAATATGTTTTCTCTAATACTGTTGTTAGATGACGTTCCTTATTAACATACATATTAATATGATTAAGTCTGCCTGCATTAAAATTCACCGATTATTATGTTTAAATACTAACGTCAATAATGTACAAATGTTACAAACATCGATACAACTCCAACCACAAAGACTACTACATCCAGCACAGACCTTCTATTAATTGCATTTATGCGAAACAATTGACATCCCTGGGTTGACATCCCTATATGACATTCATTACGGCAAACTGTATAAATCGACCGACAATACACAAAAGGGACAATACTATGGTAACCACTTGCATCTTCATGTAGAAAACCCTAATGCGGGTGAGATTAATTTCTTTAAATTCCAACCGTAGGATATTTAAGCGAACGTACACGAGTCTATTTCAGAACGAAATGCGTAGTTGTTGGACGGCAGATAGTTTATAGTGCGTCCGCTTTTAATGGAATATTCGAACACATCCATTATTATTATTACTATGGAGAATGTGCTAATTGCCTTTAATTGTTCAACTAATGGTAAAAAGGTTATTTGGAGAAGGTTGAAGCAGATACATTGTTGCCTCTATTGTAAATATATTGCCCAGAATACCTCGAATAGTATCACATACTGGCAAACTGTATTGATATGGGGTCCACAAGAATCGAAGGATCATTATGTTTGTGCGTTACAATGTACCGTTGAGTTTTTATTATACATATTTCAATGTCGTGTTTGATCCCGTAAAATGGGCAATTTGAATTTGAGACAGACATGAATCGTTTTAATTATCTGGATAACGCTGCTCTTACATGAAATTCGCCGTACCAATTGTATGTTTAGGGTTGTTGTAGGACAGGTGAAAAACCGTAAAAAACACACTTGATCTACCATATTGCTTCAATATAATGCCAATTTTTACGAATAAATATTAATTGATTTTCAGACACGGCAATACTGGAAAAGCGCCGATTTGTTTAAAAAACTCGACCCAATAGGAATAACGTATGTGATTACAAATTGTTATCCTTTCGTGTTTTTGGCCATTATTAACAATACAACACACATATTTGATGAACCCAATAGGTTGTTGAATATACAATCATTTAGGACCAGCCTTTGAAAAAAAACAATTTAAATATATATATATATATAATTCATTATGTTGCCATAAGTTGTAGTGTGTTTAGCGGATTGAACAGATATTCGTCGTGTAACATATTGTTTTTTATATTTCAGGTGGCCGGAAGGGTAAGTAATTGTCTCCATAACATATTGTTTGTGTTAAAGTGTAGATAATTAATTACCCTTTTTAAGCATTTTACGTCATCGGACCCCGACCTTTTCTTTGGACACTACCAAATAAATAGACCTATGGGATCACCGGAATACAAGTTTGTTTAGTAAATGCTCATAGCAATGAACTATTGTTTTATGAAGAGGAAAGACAAAGGTTTGTAATTTTTGTTCTTTTTTATATTCATTCAAATTCTTAATTCATTTTAAAATCACAATATTTTATGGATCTAATCGATATAATGACCTCACCCATATACAATGTGAGAGTTATTTTCGTCACAGCTTTCTTTTGTAATAACCTCATAATTTAGTACTTAGAATATGTCATCGCTTGAACATGTTTTTGTTTCAAATAAATATGTTTTGTTTTCACTGTAAGGATTTAAAAAGCAAATTGGAGTGTGAGGGTAGAGCTCTGTGATATCAGTTTGATGACCCCAGTCGGCCCTTTGGACAAATGTCCGTTGCAGTGTGGTATCTCTCGGGTTTATTCGGTGTTATATTATGCGTTGTCAACGTTTTGATATTCCTATTCAGAAGAACTGGAACAGGACTTAGGTGACGACAAATACCTCTCCTCTGGAATATTGCTTGCAATATTTTTTTAGAAGAACGTTGTCCGAATAAAAAAGATCTAATTATAAATGGTAGAATTTAAAGTATGCATACCTTCTATTTTGTTTATGTGTGCAGATACGCATATAATATTTCAGGTTACGCAATTTAGCATTGTTTAGAAAAAAAACGAATACAGTTTAATATATACAATACAGGTGTAAAACTTTAGAGTTTGTGTACGATGTTCGTTTATGACATTTAACTCTACTGAGCAGTCAACCGCGTAGATCGTCACTTACAGTCAGCGTTTAGTTAAGCCAGAATTAATACACAATTAGGTTCAGTCTTTTACGTCTTCATAATTCGTTCTCGTCTTTTTCTGTCTGGAATCGTTATTAATAATAGTTGTTAGAATTTTCTGAGAGTAATCTAAAGAATGTATCGTGATAAATTGCCAACAATCCCTTTGAGGAAAGAAACGATCACACAACAACATCAACAAAAACAACAATTGGTTTATCCAATCCTTTTTAGTTGCAAGTTTGTTTGAAATTGCTGACCGCATTTAAACAAACTAGGATATGTGTCCGTTTCTGATACAGTGTATGGAAATAAATGTGAAAAGAAAACTGTCAGCATTCAATAGAGAAAGAAGTTAAGCGGATGAAGCGTTCCCTGCATTTATATTCATCTAGATACCATTAACCTTTTACATAAAATGATCTAGAACATAGTGCATAGGATAAAGTGTGACAATGTGTAAACTAGTTGAATAGCCATTAAAAATAATACATTCTGTAGCAGAACTTACTGATACCAATTATTAGTTTGTTTTCATTGTGTATCGGTTAACTGGTGTTGTATATTATCCGTTTTATCTTTCTCTCGTGACTGGAAGAGTGTATGCATACGCATCATTATGTAACGAAATATACCCGAGATATAAATCTCTCAAAACCTTTTTAAATTTTAACTAAAGTGATATAGAAATTGTCTGTGCAAAGACACACACAGTACATATCACGATGAAGAATTCATATGAACGTTAGAGAACAACGAAAAGGTAAAACGAATAACACAAATATCCTATATTTCCCTATGTTAGTTTTGCAAATACTCTATTTTTGGCATTCTTTAAGATAGCCGTGTATGCATCGACGCTCAGTAATGATAAGGTCTACGTTTACTGTGCATTTACTTCTCAAGAAATGGCAAACTTGTTGGTGTATTTATGTTTTCCTGCATTCCGCATTACTTGATTTCGCAAACAACCGGGCCAAAATTCAAGTTAGGTGCGATGGTATTCGTGGTAGGTGTTGTAGAAAAGACCTGGATAATTTTTCGTCGAAAATCACCCTCATATATACAATAGAAGAAGTACTATGCATCGGGCCTCGATATTCGGTTTATTCTAAAGTTATCAGTATGTCATATTTCCGGTGAGGGTATAGAAATGGGTATTATGTTCCATTCATTTATTTATCTTGGCGAGAAGATCTTGCTGTACGGTCATCATGTTCTGTCCCTATTTCTTTAAAGTGATTTTACTAACAGCATTTTTAATTGAGTGCAATCATGGACACCATTATTTAAGGTTGTTTTCGACTATAGTATGTTGCGTGTAAACCCTGGAAGTTTCGTTAATGCACCTGATGTACTACATCTAATCATGTGTGTTTTGGGGCATGTTCTAGCAGAACACAGCAGAACACAGCAAACATTTCCAATATTAATATGCATGAGCATGTACGGTAACTGTGAAAGATGAGACATATTCTGATATATATGTTGTCGTTTTGAACTGTTATAAACAGTTTAAATAGTTAACCACTTGTGTAAGTCTAAATCATCTTCATGGCAAATATGGTAACTATAGACCTTTTATTATTAGAAAATGTAGATCCAATATACATTTCTTGGTAGAACCACCAAAGCAAATGGATTTAGGTGAAGTACTTCTCTACTTGAACATTTCTGTTTTGCCGGAACTCTAACACTGGGCCTTTTACTTTATACAAGGTAAAGTGTACACACAACATTAAAATCTGCACTTCCACTGACATCATCCTTCGAGGTCAACGCTAACCTCGGAACCATCTCAGGCATTTGGTCACAACCAACATGATATTTTTCTGCTGATTATGTTAATCTCTTTACAGTCAATCGGCGTTTTTGTTATTTCTTCCAACATTGAAAACAGAAACACCTGTAAATATGTATGACGTTGCTCTGTAATAATACACATAAGTTATATAATAAAAATAACACTTTGTTCGTCGTATTGACGTTCAATAAGAATACGAACATAATTTAAACCTAGTGGTGGCATTAAATGAATACTCGTGTTTTTACAGCATGTTTATCATTAACAGAGAAACATCGCGTTATTCAGAACTTTCCGACTGGAAAAGGAAACTTATTTAAATATATTTATCTGATTTAAAGTTTTACATAATCTTTTACTTACATTTACATTTTGCAACAAGCCATTTCCAAAATTATCTCGGACTGAAACCTTTCAGCCATTTTGGAAGGACAGGACAAAGAACGTTTACTTAACGTTCATGTCCGGAAGAAAACCATCACTTGTCTTACCTAAAGGAACGTTTTTCCTTCTATGACAAAATATAGAAGCTCACAGGAGGGGATTAATCCTAAGTGAAAATGCTGCTGGATGAGTTTTTTTACTTGTAAGAGAAATAAACTCGGAGCTAGCCCTGTCTACACGACTTTTAAAGTTCATGTTGTGCACATACGTTAATTTGTTGTGCATGGTATGTGTTCGCGTATTTAGCTAAGTTGATTTGTTATTTCATATACTATTTACTTTATTTTAAATTAAACTGATGCATACTGTACAAAATGAGTATCCGGTTGAATACTTTTAAATAGCTTTATATGTCATATTAATTCTGTCTCTATTAATTTGCCGTTGCACATTCTATCTTTATCAATAAGAAGATCTATGCCCACATGGGGAAACATTCCGGAAACAGGTATAATGTATGTGATAACACATTCTTGTCCTTTCTTATTTTGTACATAGTGATTATTAACAATATACATTTAATTTGGGGAAACACTATAGGTTGTTGACTATTCAAACATATAAAACCATGCTTTCTAAAAGGCCGTTTAGGTTTTTCATAAACAGGCGTTGTTTAAGACTACACAGAAATGTAAATTGTCAATCTCCCTCGCTTTACTTTGTTCATTTATGGCAAAATCCTATTAGCATTGTAACCTTTACCAAAGTTTGACACAGTTAAAAAATAAATGCAAGCCAAGTGTAAAAGGAAGAACACATCTGTGATGACTCATGTAACAAACAAAAAAAAAAAAAAAAACAACAACAGAAAGTTACCGCTTTGGATCCGTCAGTCGGTAAAAGGGACGACTGGGGTGTTTAGATCGGCTTTACAAATTACTAACCTCGCACTTCCTGAGGGGATTCTTAAATGCAAGCAATTGAAAGACAAAAATAACGTTTGGACAAAAACTGTCCAAGCGCTGACCTCTTCTTCTAATATGTAATGACGAAAAATCCATGTCCACATAGGGGAGAGAAAAGTATTATTTCAATTAGAACAACAGAAATTAATAATTATAAGTCATGGTTTCGTCTGACCGTCCATAGTCACTTTCTTTAAGTGACTAATTTGTTCTTTAGAGGATCTTCACGAAAGGGGAAACGTGGTTAAATACGAAGTAGAAGATATTGTCAACGGTACTGAGCGTGTTGCGAATTCAAGGTCAAGCTACATGAAGAATCTTGATCTTATATTTTAGTCTTAAACGTGTTAGTTCAAATTTGATAACAATGTTAATAAGCAAGGTACAGGGACGCAACACAATAAAAATAAAAATCAGAAAGTAGCTTATGAATCTGCTTGCATACCTATTCAGTAAGTGGGAGATAGAGTACAATACAGTAAAACACTTAAGTGCGAAGTTCAAAAACATTTCCATAACTTCACCATCCAGTGGTTAGAATTGAAAAGTTGTTCTTTGAATGCACATTGCAAATATGTTTTGACTTCCAAGTTAAACCATCACAATGTATTCGACAAATTACAAGCATTGCTAATTTTGATCTAAGATTATGGCGTTTGTTGTTGTTGTTGTTTTTTGACGTAGCTGCCTAACTTCCCTTTAACCCTACCTAGGGGTGAGGACATCAGGCAATACCAGATAAATATCTAAGCTTGCCGCAATTGTAGAAAATATAATTGCGTCAGAGTACATTAAAAGACAAACCTATCACTCACCCAAATAGCTTTACCCACAGGTACACTGCGGTCGGCCGATATCTCCAAAGCTTTATTTTAATTTATTTACCTCAAATGAACGCCTTACAGCAACCCCAACATCGCAAACATTTTCCAAAATAACATGTTTGTGATGGTGTAGGTCTAGTTTCATAATGCGCGAATATACGTTTTGAAATGTATTACGCTTAATACATGTAGAGTGTTTTACGGTGTCGACGGATATTGGTCAGAATTATAGTGTTTTTTTTTTAAATTATTATTTTAGGTGGCAGTGTGAGTAAGTATTGCCTTACCGGAATTGTTTGTTTAAGAGTAGAACATCATAGACCGTTTATGCATTTTACTTCATTTGGGTCATGTCATTTTTAACATTGGTAAATCTATCCTGAGAGGATAAGAGGAGTGCAAAGGTGTTTAGTAAATACTTACAGCTATGATTTCTCCATTTATGCATATAGTAAAAATATATGACTTATGATCAAGTTGATTTAAATATTTAACTTGTGTGCACCCATCTTCATGAAATTCTAAGATAATGTGGCCTTTATTCCTAACTTAGCTCTAAGAATAAGTAATCTTCATGAATTGAACAGTTTTGTGTCATATTTTCTTCTCACGTCATGATTCTAAGAATGGCATTCGAAAGTGACTCTAAAACAGGTTTAATAATCTCCATCGGACCATTGCCTGACTGGCCTTCCGAAAGTGACTCTAGAACAGGTTTAATAATCCCCGTCGGTCATGTGCTGACTGGCCGTCCTAAAGTGACACTAAAACAGGTTTAATAATCCGCGTCGGCCATTTAATGACTGGACTTCCGAAAGTGACCCTAAAACAGGTTTAATAATCCCCGTCGGTCATTTGCTGTCTGGCCGCCCGAAAGTGACCCTAAAACAGGTTTAATAATCCCCGTCGGCCATTTGCTGACTGGCCGTCCGAAAGTGACTCTAAAACAGGTTTAATAATCCCTGTCGGCCATTTGCTGACTGGCCGTCCGAAAGTGACTCTAAAACAGGTTTAATAATCCCCGTAGGCCATTTGCTGACTGGCCGTCCGAAAGTGACTCTAAAACAGGTTTAATAATCCCCGTAGGCCATTTGCTGACTGGCCGTCCGAAAGTGACACTAAAACAGGTTTAGTAATCCCCGTCGGCTATTTGCTGACTGGCCGTCCGAAAGTGACTCTAAAACAGGTTTAATAATCCCCGTCGGCCATTTGCTGACTGGCCGTCCGTAAGTGACTCTAAAACAGGTTTAATAATCCGCGTCGGTCATGTGCTGACTGGCGGTCCTAAAGTGACTCTAAAACAGGTTTACTAATCCCCGTCGGCCATTTGCTGACTGGCCGTCCGGAAGTGACTCTAAAACAGGTTTAATAATCCCCGTAGGCCATTTGCTGACTGGCCGCCCGAAAGTGACTCTAAAACAGGTTTAATAATCCCCGTCGGACATTTGCTGACTGGCCGTCCGAAAGTGACTCTAAAACAGGTTTAATAATCCCCGTCGGCCATTTGCTGACTGACCGTCCGAAAGTGACTCTAAAACAGGTTTAATAATCCCCGTCGGTCATGTGCTGACTGGCCGTCCGAAAGTGACTCTAAAACAGGTTTAGTAATCCCCGTCGGCCATTTGCTGACTGGCCGTCCGAAAGTGACTCTAAAACAGGTTTAATAACCCCGTCGGCCATTTGCTGACTGGCTGTCCGAAAGTGACTCTAAAACAGGTTTAATAATCCGCGTCGGTCATGTGCTGACTGGCGGTCCTAAAGTGACTCTAAAACAGGATTTACTAATCCCCGTCGGCCATTTGCTGACTGGCCGTCCGGAAGTGACTCTAAAACAGGTTTAATAATCCCCGTAGGCCATTTGCTGACTGGCCGCCCGAATGTGACTCTAAAACAGGTTTAATAATCCCCGTCGGCCATTTGCTGACTGACCGTCCGAAAGTGACTCTAAAACAGGTTTAATAATCCCCGTCGGACATTTGCTGACTGGCCGTCCTAAAGTGACTCTAAAACAGGTTTAATAATCCCCGTCGGCCATTTGCTGACTGGCCGTCCTAAAGTGACTCTAAAACAGGTTTAATAATCCCCGTCGGACATTTGCTGACTGGCCGTCCTAAAGTGACTCTAAAACAGGTTTAATAATTCCCGTCGGCGATTAGCTGACTGGCCGTCCTAAAGTGACTCTAAAACAGGTTTAATAATCCCCGTCGGACATTTGCTGACTGGCCGTCCAAAAGTGACTCTAAAACAGGTTTAATAACCCCGTCGGCCATTTGCTGACTGGCTGTCCGAAAGTGACTCTAAAACAGGTTTAATAATCCCCGTCGGCCATTTGCTGACTGGCCGTCCTAAAGTGACTCTAAAACAGGTTTAATAATCCCCGTCGGCCATTTGCTTACTGGCCTTCCTAAAGTGACTCTAAAACAGGTTTAATAACCCCGTCGACCATTTGCTGACTGACCGTCCTAAAGTGACTCTAAAACAGGTTTAGTAATCCCCGTAGGCCATCTGCTGACTGGCCGTCCGAAAGTGACTCTAAAACAGGTTTAATAATCCCCGTCGGCCATTTGCTGACTGGCCGTCCGAAAGTGACCCTAAAACAGGTTTAATAATCCCCGTCGGCCATTTGCTGACTGGCCGTCCAAAAGTGACTCTAAAACAGGTTTAATAATCCCTGTCGGCCATTTGCTGACTGGCCGTCCGAAAGTGAATCTAAAACAGGTTTAATAATCCCCGTCGGCCATTTGCTGACTGGCCGTCCGAAAGTGACTCTAAAACAGGTTTAATAATCCCTGTCGGCCATTTGCTGACTGGCCGTCCAAAAGTGAATCTAAAACAGGTTTAATAATCCCTGTCGGCCATTTGCTGACTGGCCGTCCGAAAGTGAATCTAAAACAGGTTTAATAATCCCCGTCGGCCATTGCCTGACTGGCCGTCCGAAAGTGACTCTAAAACAGGTTTAATAATCCCTGTCGGCCATTTGCTGACTGGCCGTCCTAAAGAGACTCTAAAACAGGTTTAATAATCCCCGTCGGACATTTGCTGACTGGCCGTCCAAAAGTGACTCTAAAACAGGTTTAATAACCCCCGTCGGACATTTGCTGACTGGCCGTCCTAAAGTGACTCTAAAACAGGTTAAATAATCCCCGTCGGACATTTGCTGACTGGCCGTCCGAAAGTGACTCTAAAACAGGTTTAATAATCCCCGTCGGCCATTTGCTGACTGGCCGTCCGAAAGTGACCCTAAAACAGGTTTAATAATCCCCGTCGGTCATGTGCTGATTGGCCGTCCGAAAGTGACCCTAAAACAGGTTTAATAATCCCCGTCGGTCATGTGCTGACTGGCCGTCCGAAAGTGACCCTAAAACAGGTTTAATAATCCCCGTCGGCCATTTGCTGACTGGCCGTCCGAAAGTGACTCTAAAACAGGTTTAATAATCCCCGTAGGCCATTTGCTGACTGGCCGTCCAAAAGTGAATCTAAAACAGGTTTAATAATCCCTGTCGGCCATTTGCTGACTGGCCGTCCGAAAGTGAATCTAAAACAGGTTTAATAATCCCCGTCGGCCATTGCCTGACTGGCCGTCCGAAAGTGACTCTAAAACAGGTTTAATAATCCCTGTCGGCCATTTGCTGACTGGCCGTCCTAAAGTGACTCTAAAACAGGTTTAATAATCCCCGTCGGACATTTGCTGACTGGCCGTCCAAAAGTGACTCTAAAACAGGTTTAATAACCCCCGTCGGACATTTGCTGACTGGCCGTCCTAAAGTGACTCTAAAACAGGTTTAATAATCCCCGTCGGACATTTGCTGACTGGCCGTCCGAAAGTGACTCTAAAACAGGTTTAATAATCCCCGTCGGCCATTTGCTGACTGGCCGTCCGAAAGTGACTCTAAAACAGGTTTAATAATCCCCGTCGGACATTTGCTGACTGGCCGTCCGAAAGTGACCCTAAAACAGGTTTAATAATCCCCGTCGGTCATGTGCTGATTGGCCGTCCGAAAGTGACCCTAAAACAGGTTTAATAATCCCCGTCGGTCATGTGCTGACTGGCCGTCCGAAAGTGACCCTAAAACAGGTTTAATAATCCCCGTCGGTCATGTGCTGATTGGCCGTCCGAAAGTGACTCTAAAACAGGTTTAATAATCCGCGTCGGTCATGTGCTGACTGGCCGTCCGAAAGTGACCCTAAAACAGGTTTAATAATCCCCGTCGGTCATTTGCTGACTGGCCGTCCGAAAGTGACCCTAAAACAGGTTTAATAATCCGCGTCGGTCATGTGCTGACTGGCCGTCCGAAAGTGACATTAAAACAGGTTTAATAATCCCCGTCGGCCATTTGCTGACTGGCCGTCCGAAAGTGACCCTAAAACAGGTTTAATAATCCCCGTCGGCCATTTGCTGACTGACCGTCCTAAAGTGACCCTAAAACAGGATTAATAATTCGCGTCGGTCATGTGCTGACTGGCCGTCCGAAAGTGACTCTAAAACAGGTTTAATAATCCGCGTCGGTCATGTGCTGACTGGCCGTCCGAAAGTGACCCTAAAACAGGTTTAATAATCCGCGTCGGTCATGTGCTGACTGGCCGTCCGAAAGTGACTCTAAAACAGGTTTAATAATCCCCGTCGGTCATGTGCTGACTGGCCGTCCGAAAGTGACACTAAAACAGGTTTAATAATCCGCGTCGGTCATTTGCTGTCTGGCCTTCCGAAAGTGACTCTAAAACAGGTTTAATAATCCCCGTAGGTCATGTGCTGACTGGCCGTCCGAAAGTGACCCTAAAACAGGTTTAATAATCCGCGTCGGTCATGTGCTGACTGGCCGTCCGAAAGTGACACTAAAACAGGTTTAATAATCCGCGTCGGTCATTTGCTGTCTGGCCTTCCGAAAGTGACTCTAAAACAGGTTTAATAATCCCCGTAGGTCATGTGCTGACTGGCCGTCCGAAAGTGACACTAAAACAGGTTTAATAATCCGCGTCGGTCAATTGCTGTCTGGCCTTCCGAAAGTGACTCTAAAACAGGTTTAATAATCCGCGTCGGACATTTGCTGACTGGCCGTCCGAAAGTGACCCTAAAACAGGTTTAGTAATCCGCGTCGGACATTTGCTGACTGGCCGTCCGAAAGTGACTCTAAAACAGGTTTAATAATCCGCGTCGGTCATTTGCTGTCTGGCCTTCCGAAAGTGACTCTAAAACAGGTTTAATAATCCCCGTCGGCCATTTGCTGACTGGCCGTCCAAAAGTGACTCTAAAACAGGTTTAATAATCCGCGTCGGCCATTTGCTGACTGGCCGTCCGAAAGTGACTCTAAAACAGGTTTAATAATCCCCGTCGGTCATTTGCTGTCTGGCCTTCCGAAAGTGACTCTAAAACAGGTTTAATAATCCCTGTCGGTCATTTGCTTACTGGCCTTCCTAAAGTGACTCTAAAACAGGTTTAATAATCCCCGTCGGACATTTGCTGACTGGCGGTCCTAAAGTGACTCTAAAACAGGTTTAATAATCCCCGTCGGCCATTTGCTGACTGGCCGCCCGAAAGTGACTCTAAAACAGGTTTAATAATCCCCGTCGGCCATTTGCTGACTGGCCGTCCTAAAGTGACTCTAAAACAGGTTTAATAATCCCCGTCGGCCATTTGCTGACTGGCCGTCCTAAAGTGACTCTAAAACAGGTTTAATAATCCCCGTCGGCTATTTGCTGACAGGCCGTCCGAAAGTGACTCTAAAACAGGTTTAATAATCCCTGTCGGCCATTTGCTGACTGGCCGCCCGAAAGTGACTCTAAAACAGGTTTAATAATCCCTGTCGGCCATTTGCTGACTGGCCGTCCGAAAGTGACCCTAAAACAGGTTTAATAATCCCCGTCGGCCATTTGCTGACTGGCCGTCCGAAAGTGACCCTAAAACAGGTTTAATAATCCCCGTCGGCCATTTGCTGACATGCCGTCCGTAAGGGGTATCACGTGGGATTGTTTTGTTCTCTGAAATGTCTCGTTACAGTTGTGTTGTAACCTTTTGAATTAACTGGCATTGCACCATTGGCCTACGCACTGTTCTGTTATAACACGTGTTGCAATATAGATAAGACTTAGGTCAAGTGCATTATAATATCCATTTGTCCTATGGTGTTCTTGTCTGTAAACATATATATTGCTTGCAAACTATATATTTTATATTTCGCCATTTGACACTTTCTAGACAACAACCAAATTTATATTTTGTCTGTCACTCAGCCTATCTCCGACCCACGTGCCTGATTCACTACCTCAATTAGTTGACTTCAGACTGATAGTTTAAATAATTAATCTGATTGCCTAGCGATAATACATTTTAAGATTCAAGAAATTCCTGTTTGATCCCGCCGCTTTATACCGACAGGGAAGGTTAGGCAAGTCTTATTATCTATGAGCAATATTTAAGAATATACCTCAGCGTTCTGGTAACCGTTAACACAGTTTATTCTGGTAACCGTTAAGACAGTTTATTGGAATGAAGAAAAATAATTACTTTTGGTCTCTTTGTTTCTAACGTAAACAGTTAAGGTAACATAAGAATTATACTAGTTTGTTTTTAAAATGCCTATTCATTCTATGCGTATTCTTCTTCTTCTTCTTCTTCTTCTTCTTGTTCTTCTTCTTCTTCTTCTTCTTCTTCTTCTTCTTCTTCTTCTTCTTCTTCTTCTTCTTCTTCTTCTTCTTCTTCTTCTTCTTCTTATTATTATTATTATTATCATCATGAATAGTAGTCGTAGTAATAGTAAGTAGTAGTAGTAGTAGTAGTAGTAGTAGTAGTAGTAGTAGTAGTAGTTATTATTATTGTTATTATTATTATCTTTATCGTTACGATTATTATTAGTATTACTATAATTAATATTATTTGTAGTATTATTATATGACTGTTAATAGTATCATTATTATTATTATTTTAAAAATACTAATATTAATAATAATAATAAATATCATTATTATTATTATTAGTAGTAGTAGTAGTAGTAGTAGTTGTAGTAGTAGTAGTTGCGTTAGTAGTAGTGGTAGTAGTTGTAGCAAAAATAATAATAGAAGTAGTAGTAGTAGTAGTAGTAGTAGTAGTAGTAGTAATTGTAGTAGTGGTAGTAGTAGTAATAATAATAATATGAGTAGTAGTAGTAGTAGTAGTAGTAGTAGTAGTAGTAGTAGTAGTAGTAGTAGTAGTAGTAGTAGTAGTAGTAGTAGTAGTAGTAGTAGTAGTTATAGTAGTAGTAGTAGTAGTAGTAGTAGTAGTAGTAGTAGTAGTTGTATCGTCATTATTATTTATAGCATTGTCATTATTATTTTTATTAGTAGAAGTGAAGACGTAGTAGTAGCAGCAGAAGAAGAAGAAGTAGTAGTAGTAGTAGTGATAGTAATAGTAGTAGTAGTAGTGGTAGTAGCAGTAGTAGCAGTAGTAGTAGTAGTAGTAGAAGTAGTAGTTGTCGTAGGAATAGTCGTAGCAGTAGCAGTAGTAGTAGTAGTAGCAGAAGCAGTAGTAACAGAAGTAGCAGTAGTTGTAGTAGTAGCAGGAGAAGTAGTTGTAGCAGTAGTAGTATTGGTATTAGCAGTAGTCGTAGTAGTGGTAGTAGTAGTATTGGTAGTAGTAGAAGTACTAGAAGTACTAGTAGTTGTAGTAGTTGTAGTAGAAGTAGTAGTAGTAGTAGTAGTAGTAGTAGTAGTAGTAGTAGTGTTAGTAGTAGAAGTAGTATATGGTGACAGTAGTCTAACTACTTTATTGTAATAAATTGTCAACAATGCGTTCGATCAAAATCGAAATGTTTGTTCACATGAAATGAGAAGTCGGCTGGAAACTCCTGACCATATTACAATTAGTTAGAAAATATTTATTGTTTGTGATAGTGTTTGTAACTATATGTCAGATGTGTGAACAGAAACTCAACATGCAATAGTCGGAGACGTTATATAGCGACTGAAGAAACGTTCATTCAAGGTAAATCCACTAAAACACCATGCAAAAATGGTTCAACCAGTCAATCAAGAATCCATAAGTATTCTTTTGCTAGTCTGTATTTGTCTCGATTACCTGCAAACGTATACGATATAGCCTTCAACTTAATCAAAGACACAAATAATAAAAAAATCAGTAATTTCAAAATCAATCATTCATTTTTTATAATCTACACCCATTATTATACTTTTAACTCTTGATAACAGTGAACTTGAATGCTTATGATAGTGTCATTGGGACTGGTAAAATACATTTTGACTAATTAGGAATACGACTTTAAGTGTAATTCATGTAGTGACATAACACGAAAACTCATTTAATAAGTGTTGAGACATAAACACATGTCTGATATATTAAAATTACAGTATTTAACGTATGGGCATACACATTTACCGAATTTTCCTGTATTACAACTCTTCCAATCCATACGAGGGTTCTACTTTAACTTGACAAACTATCGTAACGTCGGTGTAAGAGCTAAACAGACGAACGCAGGGCAGTTTTCGAAGGCGACAAATTTAAACATTATGACATTAAAACATTTAAAATTAAATGCATCCAGTCGACAAGTATTAACGTAAAAAATGCATATCTTGAATTTTACACACTATTTACACATTGAAATATAATAAAGGAATACATCATGTGCCAAATTGTGTAGATATGTAAAACTCGTTGAATTTCCATGTAAATAGCTAATTATTAGTAGCAGAACATACTGATACCAAGTCAAAATACGTTACTACGTCATACTATTAATAGTTTGCTGGTTAACCGTTGTGATGTGTATTACTTATATAACTTATACTTGGTTTTACGTGACTAATGCATTTATTAAGTCGGTAAACGTACGAAATAGCTTATTCTTACAGTTCGTTTATAAATAAGTATGCAAGTTAGAGCTGTGTAAAACCGGTTTAAGAACCCCAGTCGGTCCATATTGCCGACTGACCGTTCCAAGGCGGTAACTGTCGGGTCTGGTCTTTTCATTAAATGACTAATCACAAAGGTGTTCTTACTTTTCGCTTGGCTTGCATGTGAAATACCTTTGTTCTGTACCTTTTCGGAGTTTGGTATACGTTGCAATGCTCATATTATTTTGTCATATATTATTATATTTAGGTTGAACAGTGCTTGTAGCAGCGCATTTAAGTTAATACTTATATATGCAGAAATAGCTCAGTCCTTAAGAAAATATCTGAAAGCAAGAGAATAACACAATACTACTAGCTTGACATTTCGCTACTCGGATTGACGAATGCTCTATGGTTGTCATACTTTTAAGAGGACTGTATGTATGAGCGTTTTTTTCTTAAGAAAGGGGCGAGTTTTATGTCTGTGTGTTGATGGTTTTCTGCAATCTGTATCATCTTGGCAAAAATATGGTGCAAGTTTATCAGGGTAAGTTGCTTCAGGAAATCATTGTTGGTTATTTTTGTCGATGATCTTTTGTCGAAGATCGCCACCATTTCTACGATTATGTAAAAGGGTCTTATTAATCGGTTAACTGATCAGCAATCAGTGTGTCATATTTCCTCTTAGGTTTTAGAATGCTATATTATTTTAGTTCCCATTACTGTTCTTAAAGAGAAGACCTTGTGCGTTGTCGCGTCAGAGACGTCAAGATGTTTCACTACATTTATTTCTAATCTCGTGTAAGCAGGGGCGTAATTTGCAATTCTGTACGACACAATTATGTTGCTTGTACACCCAGGGCTTTATGTAATCTACGCACTGTCGCTATTATGATTGATTTGTGCACTTTTTTGCAGAGCACAACACGCACATACATTGTGGTCAATGTTCATATGCAAGTCCTTATATGAAAATAAAGGTATACGGTGATACAAAGTTGTATTTATTCGTTATCGTCTTGTAATTCTTTAGGCATTAAAAATAAGGAATGAGATGTGTAATGTGATATTTCAGTGAAGCAACACTATAGTGGATACAATAGTCCTCCTAACTTTTGTAAAGAACGGCCCCACCAACATGACTTGGCAGAACGATCAGAGCTTCGCGGTTCAGCTGAAATATATTTTTCTCTTGAACATTCTCAGCCCGACCGCGTCTTGATATGCAGCAAGTCAATCGGCGTTGTTTTGCAAGTATTTTATCTAAAATCCACCTCTTATCTATGGACTACATTTGGAATTAAACCACGTCTAAAATGACCCTAGGCATGGAACATTTCCTTCATTTTGAAAGGGCCGACTGTGAACTTTTCCGTCATTTAATTTATGTTAACGGTGTATCAGTTTAATGCTGTTGGCTATACTCTATTTATTTTTTCTCCCGTGACTGGAAAGAGCTTAATCACACGCATCGTTATGTAACAAAATAGGTCCAAAATATGTCTCAGTCGGACGTTGCTTGTAGAAGCCCTTTCAAATTACAATAGACGGGATGTAGCTTTACTCTGTGTAAAGTACAGGCCACAATAAAGAATGCATATGAATGTCAGAGAACAAAGAAAAGTCAAAACGAATAAGACAGATATCCGATATTTCCCTATGCTAGCTTTGCATATACTCTATTTTTGACATTATTTAATATAACTCTGTATGCATCGACGTTCAAAAATAATAAAACTGAGTATATTGAGCGTTTATTTCTAAGGGTAGAGATGTGTTAGTGTGATTATGTTTTTTCTGCTTGAATTGGAAAGAAACCTGATAAAATGTTCCTTTTGGTGAGAATGTATTCCTGGTTGATTTTGCAGCAAACCCTGGTAACGTTGAAAAAAAATCATACTCATATCTAAAGTGATGGAAGTACTTTACATCGAGCTTTGATATTCGGTTTATTGTTCAGTAATTATTATGTTATATTTCAGCTGAGGGTATCCAGTTGTATATTATGCCCCATTCACTGCACTTCTCTTGCCGAGAACCTTGCTGTCACAAACAGGCATCCTATTATGTCATCAAGTTTATCGAGTGATTTCACTACTTGTATGTTTGCTGAATAATGCAAGCAAGGGCGCCAATATTATGTTGCGTGTAAATCCAGGAACTTCCGATTATGGGACTGAAGCACTATCTTTATCATATGTGTTGTTGTACACGTTCTACCAGTACACAACACACATTAAATTCTTACAAATATTATTAATCACGCACATGTATCAACGTAACAGTGAAAGGTGAAACATATGCTGATAGATTTTTTCTCGTTGTGAACCCTTATAAACATTTAAAATAGTAAACCACTTGTTTAAGGTGAACTATCTTCAATGCAAATATCGTCACTATTGGTATTCTATTGTTGGTAGTTGTATATCCAACATACTTGTCTTGGTAGAACCACCAGAGCAACGCGGCTCGGCTGAAGAACTTCTCTACTTGAACAGTTTCGCCTGGCCGGAACTCGAATAATAGTCCTTTTAAAGTATACACGATCAAGTGTATATGCATCATTAACCACTGCACTTCCACTGAGGTCATAATTCGAGGCCAATGCCAACCTCTGAACGATCTCAGGCATTTAGCCACAAACACCATGATAATTTTCTGCTGATTAAATTTATCTCTGGACAGTCAATCAGAGCTGTTGTCCAATTATTCCTAGCACTGTAAAAACTTGACTCACTGAATGTGCATTGAATCCTCTAAAGTCCACTTATTGTCCGCGTCTTCTGTCTGGTTCCAGTCCCCTACGTAATGCAAAATGCCGAAAATGTAAAGTACCTAAATGGAATTTGTCTCATCGATTGCATTTGTCCACAACCAACATGATACTTTTCTTCTGATCAGGTTAATCTCTGGTCAGTCAATCGGCTTGTTGATCGGTTACTCGCAACATTGAACACATTTGGCAAACTGAGTGTGCAGGGAACTATATTGTCCAGGGATTCTGTCTGGTTCCAGCCACACGTTGTGTGTAAAACGCTGATACAGAAATCCTTCCAAATGTCAACTCACAAATAACAGTAAATATATGTTATTCAGTTGATTATGCTCCGTAAAATACACATAAGTTATGCAGTAAAAATAACTGCCCAGTTTGTTCGCGTTAATGACGTATAAAAAATGACGAACATAATTTAAACTTAGTGGTGGCATTAAGTGAAAACCGATATTATTACAGCATTTTATTTTCAATAAAAGAGAAACATCGCATTATTCAGAATTTTCCGTCTGAAACAGGACAATTCTTTTAATATATAAATCAGATTTAAACTGGTAATTAATATTATATTTACATTTACATTTCGAAACAATCCATGTCCAAAATTCTATCGGAATGAAAACTTTTCCGCCATTTTAAAAAAGGACAGGGCAGAAAACATTGAATTTACTTTCATGTCCGGAAGAAAATCATGACAATTCCTACCCAAACGAAAACTTGTCCTTCTTTGACAACATGTAGAATCTCACAGGAGGGGGTTAATCCTGACTGAAATTGTTAATGGATTAGCTAATTTCTTATAAAAAAAAAAAACAAAAAAAAAAAAACAACAAAAAACTCGTAGCAGGCCCTGTCTTCACGACCGGTAAAATACAGGTTGTGCACATATGTTAATTTATTGTGCATGGTATGTGTTCGCGTATTTAGCTAAGATGCTTTGTTATTTCATATAATATTTACTTTATTTTAAATTTAACTGATGCATATTGTATAAATTAAGTATCCGGTTGAATACTTTTAAATAGTTGGTTATGCTCTATAAGTCCTTTCTCTACTAATTTACTGTTGCACATTCCATCTTGATCAATAACAAGATCCCTGCATGTATGGGGTAACCTTCTGCAGTCTCAAGATATCACCGATCAAAAAGAACAATGAACCACAAACATCAAGTGGCTATCATCGAATATATAGTTACATATTTGAGACTACGTTTTTATCGGATTGTGCATTGGCGTTCACTTCAAGGTTTTATGTTGATTTTGTTCCACATTTGCATGAGAAATTGAATTGTACGTGATTCTTTATATTTTAATGGAGCACATGTATATTCCGAAAGAAGTGTTTAATTCCATTTAACATTAATATGAAGTTAAAGACGCGTTCTTGTAAAAAATGCGAACTAATCAGCTGACGTGTTTATAGTGATCGCCACTCTACATTAATTGCACGCATATTTGTAAATGTTTACTCTCTTAAATTCATTTCTTAATGTCATATGGACCAATACAGACGGCAGACTCTAACACATTCTTCCAGAAACATCTATAATACTCTTCTTCACTTACGTCTTTTGATTTTGAATATATAAATGTGAAACATACAAAACATAAACATCAATAACCGTTTTTTTTAAACAGTGAAGACTATCGGTGCTGTCTGAGAACGTATATTATTATAGTGTATTTGTTCAATAAATCTGAGTTATCTAAAATACTTGCTTAATAAACTGTGTTCGTAAACATACGTAACAGTAACACACGCATACACGTTGTAAAGTTTCATCGATGTCGCATCTATTCTTAAAGATATGTATGTATTTGTAATTGTCTCGTTCTAGTTTCAAAATGAGTGTATATACGAACTGCGTTTTGAATTCATTATATTGCCATAGATGTAGTGCATTGATGAATTTCAATAGATATTCGTCAGAATAATATGTCATGTTTTTTATATATTTCAGAATTCCCTTTCGGGTTTGGTAAGTATTTATTTCTGTACCGTGTTTTAGGTTAATAGGTACTTTAATTACTTGTTTAAGCATTTTACTTCATTTGGGTCACAACCTATTTTATAACATAAGTAAATTGATTCGAAGTTGTTTATTTAATGGCTACATTGATGAACTATTTATTTTGATATAGTACTGTATAGGCTTCATGTTCAAGTTCATTCAAATACTTTATTTTATAATCAAAACTTTTGGGGTTCAAAGAGAAATTATCTTGTCACTTAAATACAATGTGTATGTTATTCAAAACTTAGCTCTAAGAATACGTCATCGCCATGATTTCAACAGTTTATTTAAAATTGATATGTTTTCTTTTTATTGCAAGCGTTTAGAAATCCATTGGAAAGAGCGAGATAACAGCTCTTAAAATACATACAACTTGTCAACTACATAATTGATATTAAATATCGCCATTTACCACTTAAAACCTAGGTCCCTGATACAGAGATCAGTTAGTTCAGTTAATGACTTTGGATTGATAGTTTAACTAATTGATATGATTACCTAGAGAAAAGAAAATTTACGATTTAAGAAAATCATAGTTTGATAACGCCGCTGTGTACAGGTAGAGATTGTTAAGTAAGTCAAGTTAAGTTTTAGCAGTATTTAAAGAGACACATTAGCATTCTAATAACCGTCAACACAGTTTGTAGAAAAGAAGAAAAATAAATTATATATGTGTAACTTCTGATTCGAACTTATTACGTTAAACCAATAGTATTTATGGCTTAGCTTGTGCATATTCCGTCTACTCGTATGATTCTATTACATATACAATTTAACGTGTACATTAAATCAAACGTACATACAATCAATGGCCATTTCTAAATGAACAACTCATACATTTAATCTATAAACACTTTAACTCATGATAACAATGGCATTAAATGTGTATAACAATGTAATTAGAACTGGTTAACTACAAGTTGACCAATATGAGTTTAAGTATAATTCCTAAAAAAGCAACACATGGAAAACCAATTTAATAAGTATAAAGACATTAACAAATTTTATTTCTTATATGTTAAAAAATACAGTATTAAATGTATAGGCATACATATATTCCTCATTTTGCTGAATCTTCTTGTGAAACAATGTTATTACAATTGTTACAATTCAAACGAGAGTTTTGCTTTAACTTAACAAGCAATCGTCACGTCGGATGTGTCGTACAGACGAACGCAGGGCCGTGACTTTCCAGAACGTGCCATATTTAAATTATCGTTACAGACAAGCGCGCCCCGTCAACTAGCGTTAAAGAATCAAAAGTATGTCTTAACAACACGTGTTATTGTTATTGTATCCTTAATCCTGTTAAAATTTTGATTCCTATCTTGAATCATTTACATTTACGTTTTGAAATATAATAACGGGATACACCATGGACTAAATTGTGGAGAGCTAGTTGAATTTCCATAAACATAGCTCATTGTCACTAAGAACATTTATATTGACGCGGAGTAACAATAAGTATGTCTGAATGGTTTGTTGGTTAACTGCAGTCGTCTATATTACGTATATTACGTACACTTGCTTTCCCATGACTTATGCATTTATAAGGTCGATAAACGTACGAACGAGCTTGTCCATACAATTCATTTTACAGCGAAGCTTGCAGGAGACATGATTAAGTTGGACGGTACTTGTAGTTACCCTTTCAAGTCAGTACTTACGTGATGTAACAATAGTGTGTGTATGTTCAGATATAGCTCAGTCTACAAACATACCGGAAGGTAAGAGAACAACAAAATGCTAAAATCTTGGATATCTGATTCTGTTCGCTAATCGGATTTGAAGATTCTCTATGATAGTCGTTTTTGCAAGGTTACTGTACCGAACTGCAATACTTATAAGATCAAAGTATATTAAGTGTTTGCTTCTTAAGAAAGGGACAACCTGTGTTTTTGGTGTGTTGATGGCTATCGGTATCAATTATAGTCGTAAAACGTCTTGGTCATAAAGTCATAAAGTCCCATTTGGTGCAATTTTATCAGTGTTAGGTGTACCTGTACTTGTCTTCCATGTTGAATTTGCGCAGTGTTGAAACTAAAGTAGGGGAAATAGTATCATCTGCCGTTATGAGTACATTGGTACAGACTGCACTTTCCTAGGAGAAGCAATCATGTCTCTACCACCTCCAACACATAAGTCTTTGACGTTATGTGCCTTTTCAATGCGTACTGTAGCTCTGATATACTTACAAAGCCACTGAAAACCTGTTTCCACTTCTAATATCTTTGCGATGTATGGCATAATGCATTTTGAACTGAAAATGCACACACATAGTTAAAAAAAATGCTTAGCCTGAAACTGAACATAATTGATTGTAGAACATTCTGAGGACTTAATCATATTGCAACATAGTGTTCAGACAAACTTTTAAAACATAAAAGTACAATCAATAAATGTTTAAATTTGTAGCGTATAAACCTATTAATGATTTGAGTGTTTCTGAAATACTTGCTTGACTTACTCCGATCTACGGTTTCTCGATCAAATGCTTTGTTCGGTGGAAATTCTTTCTTTATATGTGAAGGAGGATTCCTATTCATACATCATCTGGTATTTAGTGATGTAAACATTTGATGAGAGACCAATCCCTGTTGATTAAAACAACTTGTTGTTGAGAGGTCATTTACCAAATAACAGCCACCATGAAGATCTTATTACACAATATAGGAGAACATATTTTCTAGTGGAAGGAACCATGGCTACGGATCATGAGGGCCATGGTTCAAACCTTGGTTAGGTTTGCTGCGAATTTGTTTTGCTTTTTTTTTCAATTAACCGCACTGACACGAGTATGGTCATTTTAGCAATTTTTAGCTAATTCGGTGGAGAAAGTTACTGACTAACTATATGGTTATAACCACCGGACTTTCACAGACCATCTGGTAGACCTTGCCTCGTTAAATCCTTCAGCCCGACTAGGACTCAAAGCCATGATTGGAGAGGCTGAGCAGTCAGGCTTAAAATATGCTATGTATACATGAAATAGGAATAAAACAAAACAGTGAATAAGGTCTCATAAAAAACAGCTGATTCGGTTGGTGAAGGAGGCTACCACTGTACAACAATCCTGAAACCATTCTATGTATGTTCTATATATAGAGATTTACCACATTTCCATCAGAAAGGTTTCACTTGCTGTTTTACAGGCAGAAGAATTGGCCAGCTTCTAAATGGTTTCACCAGCACACTCTTCCATAGGATTTACGTTTGCGGGACGTTTAGGCTTAAAATTCAGTACTAACAGAATAAGTCACGGCTACCAAAGCTGTCAATCATAGCTGTTAAAAGTAAAGAAAAAACATTTAATCGATAATGGCATACGCGATTTAAATAAATGTAGGGGCATACATTTTTGTCAAAAATAATAATATAAGCAGTTTAGGCAAAATTAACTAAAATAACTCTTCATAAAAATATAAATGAAAGCAAACTTGTAATATGTTATATCCATATGAAAATTAGTGCATAACATTTTAGTTTAAGTGGTGCATCTTGCAGTATTGAGCTTTGTTCACAACGTTGCACTCACTGTTCTGACAAACAACATGCAGGTAATGCCTTCTAAAGGTTTCCAACAATGGTGTAACACGTTATTGGAAATAATCTGTATTTATACGATGATTAATATTTCAAATTGTCAAACAAGGAAACAAGAAAAACAATTCTACAACTTCAACTCGTCTTACGGCTCTCCACCTGTGGCTTTGCATACTTGACTTAACGTGTTCAATGTTCAAATTTGGCCTTTCTTCAGTTTTAATTTTACCAGTTCGGTGTTTCGCAAAACGTACTAACGAGTTTCTTCTTTGTTTACAAGATGATCGCCATTTCGGAAATTTTAGATTTGATGTCACGTGGTGGGTTTTATCGAGTATTTATCATAAAATATCGTTCAAGTTTGAAACTAGTTTAAGCGTCTTGTATGAGTATTTATGTTACATTTCATTGCCTATAGCAAATATAATGAAACACTGATGATTTTAAATGCAGTACCGATCACTCCCGACACAAGTAACGTAAAGTGCCTAAACATTAAGAAAAGCATGTACATCTATTAAAGAACAGCACAACCAGTCTATGACTTATATTAATGTCCGACCATGGACCTGTTTGGCCTTTGCGACCATTACTGACATTATTTGCGGCGAACTATATACATCGGCCGTCAATAGTTATAGATATACTCGTATATTAACCATCTACTTTTTACAATTCAGTGCGCCTTTATGCGAGCCATTTTTTCCATACCACATTGGTAAAAAGAAGTCTCTATATATTTAAGCAAATGTTCACCTGCCCATTTTAGACCACATGTAGTGAAGTTGATCTTTCGTAGGCTGTGGTACGTCGGCCGTTTAGCGAACCATCGGACAAATTAAGTCTAATTATAACGACCCATGCCTTTTTCAGTGATTATGATGAAATAAATACTTCTTTTCTGGTCATGTTATGTTTTATTTAAACCGTTAACAATGAATATAGTATGAAGTTGTTCATATAGAAATAATAGTATACCCCCTTACTTGATAAATACAATGTAGAAATTATTTGAAAAACTCACTACTTTCATTTAATGACGTCACAATTCAGCTACAGGAATACGTCATCACTTGCAAAATATTGTTCAAAGTATATCTGCTTTCTTTTCACTGATTTCAGGTGGAAAACCCCTCAAGAAATGCGATGGTTATATCTCTTTTAAACAGGTCTTATAACCCAGGCCGGTCCTTTTAGCCGACTGAAGTTCCAAAGCGATAACTGTTTTATATAATGTCTCCTGACATTTTGTGTCACTTTTTTAAAGAACTAGTATACAAATACCCTTATTCTGGACATTTTCTATTAATAATGTGCTTCAATACGAACACGACTTAGATTATTTCAGATTTACCACATTCTAGATAACAATAATACAATCTAATCTATACTGTGCCGATTTGTAACTTTATAATTTATGTATAATACACGCTTATGACATTTAAAAATGCTTAGAAGTCACCGACGGAGATCGTCACTTACGGTAAGCGTTCGTGGTACAGGGATTCGCTTACGCAATTAATGCCTTCAAACGGATAGTCTGGCTATTAATATTATTGCCTTAGCGGCAGGAACATTTACGAGTTAAGATATAATGGTTTTTTTTCCCGCAGTTTTTACAAATAGGGAGTTTAAGGCAAGTCGAATATCACCAATCAGCGTTCTGCTAACCGTTAACACAATTTAATGGAACTGATGAACAATAAATCCACTATTTACCACTTTGCTTTGAACTTATAAAGTTAAACCAAAAATTATAGTCGCTTAGTCTGATTAATTTAAGCAGGCCTATTCGTTCTATTATTATATTTATTATTATATTTATTATTATTATTATTATTATTATTATTTTTATTATTATTATTATTACTAGTAGTAGGTAGGTAGTAGTAGTAGTAGTAGTAGTAGTAGTAGTAGCAGTAGTAGTAGTAGTAGTAGTAGTAGTAGTAGTAGTAGTAGTAGTAGTAGCAGTAGCAGTTGTAGTAGTAGCATTAGTAGTAGTATATGTAGTATATTCTGAGAGTAGTCTAACGATTTCATTGTAATAAATTGTCAATAATCCGTTCGATCAAATTCGATAGATATGTTTGATCAGATGAAATGAGAAGTCTGATGAAAACTCCTGACCATATTAGAATTAATAAGAAGATATTTCTTTTTGTGATTCTGTTTTTAACTGTTTGCCATATGTGTGGACAGAAACTCAACATCCAATATACGAAGACGTTATATAGCGACTGAAGAAACGTCCATTTAAGGTAAATCCACTAAAACACCATGTAGAAATGTTTCAATCAGTCAATCAAAAGTGCATTGGTATCATTTTACTAGTATGTATTTATCTCGATTACCTGCAAACTTATATACTATAACCTCCAACTCAATCAAACAAACAAATAATCAATAAATCAGTTATTTCAAAATCAATTATTCATACATTTAATCTTCACACATTATTATACATTTAACTTTGATGACACTGACCTTGAATGCTTTTAATAGTGTCATTGGAACTGGTAAAATGCATTTTGACTAATTAGCAATAAGAGTTTAAATCTAAGTCCTTAAAGAGCAATAACTGGAAAACTAATTTAGAATCCTATCTTAAACCTTACACACTATTTACACTTTGAAATACAAAAACAAACGGGATACATCATGGGCAAAATTGTGTAGATGTGTAAAACTAGTTAAATTTCCATGAAAATATCTCCTTGTTACTGGCAGAACATACTGATACCAAGTCCTACTACGTTTCTCTTAATAGTTTGCTGGGAGAATGATTATCTACAATATATATATATATTGTAGATAATCATTCTCCCTCGCTATTATGTAAGTCCCGATATTGTCATTTGACATCCTGGTGAAATCCTAACAATATACTGGAGATATAATGCAACATTGCATTGTTTTTATCCCAAGTGTAGCATTAGAGCAGCATTATGAAATCATCGGCGATGGCGCACGCATCACTGCACTTAAGAAGTGTGCTATCTGAAATCTTTAAAGTGCACGTAGTTCGACAGGACTTTAACTTCATTTTATTAAAATAATTATTGTAATAAAGTAATTTTGGCTTGTCTATTTTTGTATTGATCAGTTAATAAATGAGATACATTTTATTTTTAAATGGTCTTTAAATAATAATCTACTCAAGTATTTTCAATCTTTATTTCGTGGGTTATATAACATCACAGATTCATAATATACACAGACGGATAGATTATTATCGGAATAAATCTATGGTCTTTAAACAGTATAGGCCGATCATTATTGCTGTCAGAAAAAAAATATATATAATTTTAGTATAGTGGTTTAATGGTGATTTAGGTAAACCACGTTTTCATTTATGTACGTAACAGTCACAAACGTAAACACGTCTTATAGCCTCACCAATGTCGCATATAATTTTACAAATATGTCTTTGTTTGTAATGATGTCAGTCTTGTTTCATAATACGTCTATATAAGACTCTTATTTCGAAATCCATGTTGTTGTCATAACGCGTAGTACGTTTAACGTTTCAACATATATTCGTTGTTATATTAATGTGTTTTTTTATATTTCCGATAAGAATGGAAAACGTAAGTAATTATGTCCATAACATAATGTTTTGGTTAATAAGAAGAACATCAATTACCCTTTTTAAATAGTTTACTTCATCTGGATCGGACCTTATCTTTGAACACTCTCCAATAAATCGATCCGGATGGGGTCACTGGAATGCAAGTGTGTTTATTAAATGATCGGAGGTATGAAGAAGTGTTTTAGATAAAGTTAAGATATATGCTTCCATTGCATGTTAATCCGATTATTTAATTTCTTTTAAAATCAGGACGATTGATTTTTTCTGTTAGGAATATAAACCTAACCCATACACAAGGTGAAATAAATTCATAACTTATCTCCAAGTCTACATCATCGTCATCACTTGAGCAATTTGTGTCAACAGGTTGTACTTTCCTCCCAATGCGTGCATTTAAGAAACCCAGTTGAAAGTGCGAGGATAGAGCTTTTAAAGACAGGTTTGAGAACGTCAGTCCGCCTGTTTGCCGACTGCCACGTTATGTTGAGGTATCGCTTGGGTTTATTATGTTTTTAATAATGTATCGTCATAGTTGTGTTGTTATTTCTTCAAAGATGTGGCATATGAATATCTTTGTCCTGTGTATTTTCAATTTTTACTATATGTTGCAATACTCACAGGACTTAAGTCAAGCTAAATAAGTATCTAATTATAAACGGTAGAATTTGAAATATGCAAAGGTTCTACTGTGCTCATATCATACACATCTTTCTTGTAAACTATACTAATATATAGCTAATTGCCACTTTCTAGACACCAACAATACAATTAATACATTCTATGCCGATGTGTTTTGGAGTTTGTGTTTTGTACGATGTACGTTGACGACAATTAAATCCTTAGGACAATAAAATAATGACTTCAAAAATCTACAATAACGAAATGATCTGATTGGCTTAGTAGCATTATTACTATAAATTTAATGTTGATGTTACAGCCATTTACAGATTAGTAGGTTTATGGAAGCCAAATTAACATTTAGCACTGTTTATGGAGACATGTCAACGTATGAGGCTCTATTATACTACGTGAAAAGTTAGCAATTATAGTCTGTGAAACCTACGCACTACTGCTCTCATGGGTGGACGTCGTGCACTTTTTCGCAGACCACAACGAGCATTTACGTTCTTGACAAGTTTTGTATGCATGTGTATATAACAAAGTAACAATGTAAAGTGATGCATATCCTTATATATTTGTTCTCGTTCAGTTCAGTTTTAAACGCATTAAATAGTGAACGCGCCGATTAATGTGAACTTTCCTCCACTGCAGCGACAAAGGTGTAGTTACAATAGCCCCGCTATTATTTGTAAATGTACACCCAACACGTCCTAGAAACACCAGAGCATCGCGCACACGCTGAAACACCTCAGAGATTGAACAGTTTGCCTGGACCGTGTCTGGAATCGTCAAGAAGCTGAATTGTAATCATACCCATATTTCATTTAAAGAGTTATGTGGTTATCCGGCAAATAGAAGCTTTATTTAATGTGCCTATCTGGTTATCTTACAATTGATTTCGTCAAGAAACAACAGGTAAAATTACCACCGGTTATGCTATTCTCTAGATAGTCAGTCGGCGTTATTGTCCAGTTATTTCCATCAGTGAAAACATTAAACTCATTGAATGTGCAGGGAATCCTCGAAAGTCCACGTCTTCTCCTGGTCTTCTGTGTGGTTCCAGTCACCTGCATAATGTAAAATGTTGGACGTATTAAACTACTACAGGTAGTTTTACAGCGTTATTGATATAATATAGAAACCTCGCAGTACGTATATTCGAATTTAACTATTAATTTAATATATGGAGTATATTTTATTTAGGTTTAAACATAACAGTATATTATCGTCATATTTTCTGCATCAAGCTAAAACCCAAAAGCTTATCAGACTAAAATCTTCTTCCTTTTCTGCCTGTTCGAAAATGCTTCATTTTCCTTCGAGGACCAAATATATATACAATTCTTAGGAGGGGATTAGTCCTGGCTAAACATATAACTGGATGTTTTTTTTTCTTCCAAGATAATCCCAGTGTATGACCATGTCTTCCCGATTTTTAAACACATATTGACCACAGACGTTAATTTTGATTTCATAAGACATTAGTATTGCATCGGTATTCATGATATGTGTTCAGGTATTAGGCTATTTGACATTGTTAGATGCGTAGACAATACTCGCCATTATCAATTTGCTTCATGTCCATATTTAAAATTTGCACTCGTTTTAATGTATAACTAAATATGACTGTACCAATTCTTGCGTCGAAGGATAACACATTCAAAAGAAACCACTGTAATACGAATCTTCACTTACGTGTTTGATTTTGAAGATTTAACTATGAAACATTAACACAGCGAAATGATTACCACGACTATTGCAGATGAAGATTTTTAAAACCACAGATTTATATAGTCTTATGATTTGTGCATAATTCAAGTAAGAAGAAAACACTTGTCAACAAAGATACGCCTGTAAATGTCGAATTAAACATAGATTTGCTGATAAAATGTCCATGCACTCGAGCACAATTACGTTTTCTGTCCAGATTTGTTTATGTTGTGTTTTAACCTGTCAAAGGAGTTATTGTTTTTTCCTTTACGGATATAGATCGCGGCAATAGTCTTAATCGTTTAGACCTCTGATTCAAAACACATTTGATTCTGTATTTTAAAAGTTGGGGCATGACTGGCTGTTTAACAAAAAGGCACACGGCAAGTTACCGTAAAATAACTGTGACATATATATATATAAGTCTCTCGCCGAGTGAAATTGGCGCTTTGGGACCGATCGTCTCTCTGTCGCCATTTTTCTTTCCTTAGAACTATTCTGTTTCTGTTGCGGATCTTACAACGTGTTGAAATCCCATAGAATATAGAGTCAAGCGTACTGATCACAGCGAATACAAAGTGACAGCACATGAATAATTACTATGTAACATCTTCAATCTAAATGATTTTAAAATTTAGGTCATTAATCAATAGTTTGTCAGTTTACCTGTAAAACTTGACACATTCATACATCAGCAGATAGTTTGATGGTATATGCGAACACAACGCCATCAATTCCAAAAATTGCTATGTCGACTGTTTATTTCATCTATGTTTTGACATTCTCTACTATATAAATCAACCCATCATTGCATCTTTTTGAATAGAGTGCGGACACAAAGCTGTCGTTTTACTTATCTTATGGCTGATATAACGATTTGAAACTCTATTGGTTGCCATATATTTAGTACAGATTCAAAAGATTGTCTTCAGTATATATAATAAACTATGGTCTGAAAGGTATTCTTTTCTCGCGTGCCTTATAACATGATGTTTAAATTCATGAGAAACGGATTTATTGTTATTTTTTAACTATGTTACTGCATCTAGACTTTATCCTTGAAAATTTAGTTCTGGTAAAACATCAGAATAGTTTGTCTCTTAAATTGATAAGACAGTGTTGTTGTATGTTATACATATTTAAGATTTCTGTGAGCTGAATATATTAGGATATCACGTGATGTGTCGTGGTAGTTGATACTGATTTGAAACAAGGAAATGATAGTGTATGTGTTGTCTTATCGTTCTATAAGTTTGTACTTTAATGGTTTTACATAATTATTAAAATGAATCGCTGTTATAATATGGTGTTTGTTAAAATAAGGAAATAATATCCCAATTATTTTAATAGAAACTAATTATGTTAAGCATAATTCAGATGTGCACACGTTATCTGAAAACATGGTACTACACGAATCGCGAAAAACACTACTACAGTCTTTGCAGAATAACAGGTATCGCCCCCCCCCCCCCCCCCTCCCTGAGCTTTGCCATCTTTTTTATTGACCTTCTTTGCGTCGAACCGTGAACATCGGCAGACAATACTTATAGAGATCCGCATTTGATAACCATTTACCTTTTACCATATAGAAAGCCACATGGGACGTGTGATTAATGTTCTTCATACCGCATCGGTTACTGTAATTTGGGTATCTAGGCGAATGCAAAGGAGTCAGTTTCAGAGTAACTATCTTGGTGCTGAACGTCAGTTAGCCTGTAGTGCATCGGCTATTATTCGAACATTCGAACATAACCATTCGTATAGCTGTGCAAGTGCATTGTATTATGTTTTATACAAGTGTTCAACAAAACGGCCAATTATTTGTCGAACTTTTAAGAAGACGCAATGCTGTAACAATGTTGTAAAATGTTGTGTTGAGAAGATGTCAATGGATATCACATGCAGTCAGGTTTTCCTGACATGGACTTGATAGGTGTTCGAACTATCCTTATATTTATGTCTAAGCAATAACGTAATTTATACTTGCAGATCTTAAGCCAGAAGGTCGTTTTAAACTAGTTAAGGGATGGTTTGATATTTAAAAAGAAGGCATATTGCGTAATTAATCTTAAACTCACTGACGTTATATACATAATTCTCATTTTTGTAAGTTTAAGGGCTTGGGTAGAACATAATAACAGTATTTAAAAGCACACCCGACCGGGTAGGACATAATACAATATTTAAAAAGCACACCCGATCTAGTATAATGCTTAGCTATTACTGACATACCGAGTACCAATTTGATATAATAATGTTAGGGGATTTTCTGAAACGACAATATCGAAAATACATGAATGTGTTTGGTGGGCTTCAAACAAAGGAGGCCATTGGAAGAATGTGTGTGAATATAAACCATTAGCCTTTCTTTTTTAAATAAAAAATTCGGGTAACCTTATAGGATACAGTGTATATATACATATAAGACTTTCAAAATGTTTATTGAGAGTTTCCCTAAATCGAGATATAGAGATATAGACATGCATTAACACTCGCTGGAGGCTAAATCACATGGTGTGTCACCAGTCCGTCTTCCCGTCGTCACATTTATCTTGTAGCAACATTTGCGGTGGTAAATCTTCAAGAAACCGATAACGTCATACACTATTGTAGAATATATTGGCCAGGGTACGGATCAGATGGAGTTCAAAGTCAATGCACGTATAGGATTGTGTGCTGCATGCTAAGTCTTTAACATTCTAGTTTAAATTTGACATTTCTCTGTATATAACAAACCTAAACCTTACAAAATCATAAATAGCAAATTACTTTAAAGGTATATGCTCATAATTTGCTGGAGCAATCATCAGTGTTGTATCTCAATATCACAGGTTAGTTGCTTAGTTTTTTAGAAGCCACTCATGTGAAAGTAGCTCATGAATCTTTATAGATTCCTTAAAAATTGAGACAGACCAAACTAACATCAACGGGTTATCTTCAAACCATTTGTTAGATCTACACATCAACTCAAAACGTTTGTTTTAAAGATATCTCAACTACACAAGACGTTTCAATTAAATTTTCTAATTTTACAGAAAAAAAAAACACAACAAAAACAAAAACATACACACTTTTTGTAAAATGACGTCAGAATTACGTCAGATTGACAGCACCAAAATGGCGTAGTGATTTACAATAAAAACGCACTTAAATTATGCTAACGTCATAAGTAAAGTGTGCAGTCTAGAAATTCAAAAATAAATGCAAGGTTAGAAGTGCCCCTGTTTTGTTGTTACATACACTATTCTTTAGAGGAAATAATATACTTCCCTGTGCTTCCTGAACCATTTTTTCAATAGTAAGTTTAAAAAAAGTGTGTTCAACTTTAATGCCATGTAATGATTATTTTAGACGTATTCTGGACTTTAAAGTTATAATACAAAGATCAATGCTTATAATTTAGCAAAAAGTTACACAGACGGAAATGGTAATTTTAATCGGCTTCAAAGCGTGAAGTTGTTGTGGGCATACCATGACTAAATGTTACAAAAAGCAAACATATCTACTTGTTTAATTGTAGAATGCTGGAATGATTGTAATAACATATCATTATACTGGAGATTGTATTTCATTGGTGCTTGTTTCTGATCATATGACTGCGTCTTTTTCAAATCTGTCTACTCTCACTTTCGACCT
Organism: Sinonovacula constricta; assembly: GCA_007844125.1. NCBI lineage: Eukaryota > Metazoa > Mollusca > Bivalvia > Cardiida > Solecurtidae > Sinonovacula > Sinonovacula constricta. The sequence goes on from CM017570.1 coordinate 48,805,284, forward strand.
ACATAGTGATGCTGACGAAAGGCTCTGCATGAATATCAAACCGACCCGAATTGATAAAATTACTAATTGAATCTGAATACTATTGAAACAACATTTACCCAATCTACATCCATAAGTGCGCTATAGACTTTTTGGCCTAAAGGTAGCATACGACCAACAGTCTGAGATCCGCGCCGATGACGACCTTATCAAGCCACTAATGTTTTAACATATAAACTTGACCTGTTTTCAATCACCAATTAATAAAGCAGGTATATTTAATAGAAGAAACATCCGTCAATGATATTTGAAAATAATACGGCAAACACACACTGTTTTCCTTTATTTGAGAGAGAGTTACACAATCTGGGTTTCATAAGTTACAAATACTGATATATTACTGTCGGAGTATATTAGCGTGTTTTAAACAGTGCAAACATCTATTGCTGTCAGAAAATGTATACTATGTTTGTTTCTATCGGTTCATACAATATGTCGTTTTACAAATAATCGCCCTATAAAATGCATTACATATTTAATACATATACGCATTGGTTTGTAACGACGCCTGTCAAGTTTAAGAAGGCGTGTGCTTATCTTCCGCGTATTGCAATTCTTTATGTTTCCATTCGTCGTGCATGTTAAACGTTTTCGATAAATTCGGGAGGATGATATGTCCCTATTTATACAACATAATTCAAAGCATTGTTAACTTTTTTTTAAGCACTGTGCCTCATCTGGACGCCGACTTTATCTTTTGAACCTTTTCGTTTTTGGTGATTAGGTCGTTTTGGGATCACCCGAATGCAAGATTTTAAATTAAATTGCATATATCTATTTTTTATACTTTTTAGCTATAGTAAACCTGTCTGCTATATGTTCATTTTCATTCCAATATCAAATACTTTAACAATAAATAATTGTATGCAATTGTAATGCACAAAATTCTCACCCAAATATAAAATTTGATATGGTGTTATGTTCCTACCTTCGTTTAAATGACGTCATGCTCTAGCACTCGGACTATGTCATAGGAAAGTGTAAAAACGATTTAGGAGTACAAGTCGTCCCATTTCGCGAATGACCGTTTTGTTGGATTATCTCCTGTGCTTTTTTGTAGTAATAACTGAAACAGATCGTAACTACCTACCGGTGTTTAAATAATATTTGTGCATGATAAAGAGTATCGAAAGCGCAGACAGGTTAGGACGTTATTGATATGTTAATATTGATCGGATTACCTTAGCGGCCTGAATATTTTAGATCTTTCTATCCCACCATCTTTTATTCTGTTACGGAGATTTTGGCAAGGCGCATTCTTATTAAGAAAGATTTGGAAAGATACATCAGCGTCCTGGTAACAGTTAACGTATTTTTTAAAAGAAGAAAACATACCAATGTTCGTCACTTTTCTTTGAAATGTTCGAGTAAAGTATGTGCAGATAATCGCTGAGACATGAGTACGTCGTACGATGCTGATAGAAACCTTGTCAAATATACTTTAACTATTTTCATACAGCTATATTGTTGTTGTTGTTTTTGTTGTTGTTTTAAGTGTAGTACATATATCTGATGCAACTTCAGTTACATGATTAATGTATTTTACAATTAGTAATTATATGTAGCTCTTTTAAAAAAAATAAGACTTACTTTCGGATCCACATACAATGTTCCATCGTGTTAATAACGTAATGCCTGAACTTAGTAGCTCTAATAATACGTCATTGTCATCAATTTTCTACAAAATAAAATGACACGAAAGTGACAATTTATACAAAGATTTGCTGATAATATGACCATGCAATACAGACTCAACATGACTGCACATATTTTTCTTTTATTTGCTCGTATTATATTGTGTGAAAGGGGTTATTGTTGAATTCTCTATGGACATAGGGGCATATACATATCAATAGTTTGCCAACTGTACTGTATACGTAAATAAGAAAAGGTCGTATCAAAATTTCTACAGATACTTAAATGTTATCTACCTGTAGACACAGACAAACAAGGTAAAGTAAATGTGACAAAAACACAAAGACGAGACATAACACACACACACGGTCAGTCGGCAAAATGGCCGACTGGGGTGCTTAAACCACGTTTGTGGAGCGCTCCAACCTCGCACTTCCTGAAGGTTTTTCTATCAAACAAACAGTGTTAATATAAATAACCCGTCAAAGTGAAACAACTAACAGTGAGCACCTGCATCTGGTAACAGATGAAACAGATAAAATGAAATTATGTACATACATAAAACATGAAATTTAATAGAACAATTCATCAATTTATGTTTTGAAGTTATATGCTGACACATATACATCAAGTATATATGTGGCAAAATAAGAAATAATAATTGTTGTGCCTAATGTTCATTGCAGCTATGCTTTGACATTCTATAACATCAATTCAGCATAGCTTGTTTTGAACTCAGTGATTTTTGTAAAGGCGTTGTTTTAAATTGATAATTCCTGATGTATGAAACGAGATTTGGAATTCTATTCGTTGCCATTCGTTGTTTAGTCAGTGTACATAAACAATACAATACCGTCAGTATTATCCACTCATATTTTTGTCTTTATTTTCTTTCTTTTTTTCTCTAATATTTTGTCAGTGATGGTTTCCTTTGTACATTATAGCTTAATATTGAGATTTATTAGAAACAGTGTTACAGTACTGAAAATCACGAAATTGACAATTTTCCCGTTTCCACTCCGTTTCGTTTCCATTTCAGTTGGAAGCGTTTGCCGCTCCGTTTCCATTCCGCTTCCGTTTCGTTTCCGTTTCGTTTTATTCGCTTCCAGCGCTGCATTTCAAACGCTTCCAGCGTTTCTATCGTTTCTTCCGTTTCTACCGTTTCAAGCGTTCCGTTTCGCTCGGTTCCGATTTTGACTAAAAATTTCGTTTAATAAATTTCTAAAGGTAAAGTACTTCCGGTGTGTTTGCAAAATGACGAAAGAAGTAAACATTCTAGGGAGAGGCAAAAGTCATCCATCACATATAAAGGAATCGGCAGTAGATTGTTTGCGACGAGGATATTCAGTGTCAGTCACCCGGAGGGAAATTGCAGACAAAAAATACCCTTAACAACCAGCACCTGCAAATAATCCTCAAAATTCAGGGAGTGCAGTATTGAGAAGATGCCTACCTACTTGTCTTCGCCAGACGTCATATCCCGGAATAAACAAACAAGAAATAACTTTCAAATATGGTCCACACACACCCAGTATCCTAAAATGTTAACTTCTCTGTGACGTGTTAATCCGCAAAAAAGCGTAATGGTGATCCGACCTTAAAATAAGACGATATCACACACAATTTTTTTTAAAACTTGCCCCCGGACGTTTGCCCCCCGCCTTATAAGTGCAGACCGGACGTTTGCCACCCCCTCTCCCCTTCAAATAAAAAGGTCCTTCAAATAAAAAGGCCCAGCGTTTACCCCCATCCCCACTGCCAAAATAAAAAGGCGAATGTTTGCCCCTTTCCGATATTTGTTATATGGCGGACTTTAGATTTAACGTCTCGCTGATAGTAACGTGTAATATCCAATAATTTTAGATAAGTATTACTCACTACAGTCACATTTCATGGTTAAAATGATTATCTCATATAAACATGAACATGTTGTTTTGTCGAAAACAGGCACATACATAAAGTCTCATAGAACAAACAACTTTCTTAGAAACAATTGTGTGTTGTTGTGTTTTCGGTTTGCACATATTAGCGCCAATTAACGGCTGTTAACAATATTGTTCACGCACTTATAACATGAAGTCGCTAATTATATCAATGTGATTTTAATTTCTCCAAGGTTGAAACAAATAAATGCGGTGAACAAATAAATCATTAGATGCGGTGTAATTTCTTTCTGGAGAGGAGGGCTCTCTGGCTAACACTGCAACATCAAAGAATATTCTGGGAAACAATCGCCGGTCACTATCATTTGAAGTCGCCGAAAAGATTTTGTTTTGTTTCAAATTGACCGACCTATTATTTCTCTCAATACTTTGCAACATGATATCGATCGATAATTGTCTTCAAGCTGCCATTTAGAAGAGAGAGAGGGTGTGAACGCTGGGTACTGTTTAGGGATTAAAAATGGTAAGTACGCGTGAACGGCGTGTGCGATGAAAAAATATGCAACGTTATTGACGATTTACCTTCGCGGCATAAATATAAGTTCTAAAGGAATGATAGTGGAGGGAGGAAACTGTACTATGTAGTAATATTTCAGACTGCGCATGTTTTTACTTATATGAATGTCCTCACAAAAACTTTTTAGTCCTTTTAATGATCATAAACACTTTTATAAAGGTATTATTTATATTTAAAGTATGGATTAACTACAAAAGAATAGGCGAGCCATTGAAATAATACATTTGCAATAAACACGAGATGAAAATATACATTAGACTGTGTTCCTTGATGTGTCTTCTCTTGATAACATTATTTACACACAAAAAAACACGACAATTAATGTAGTATTTACTATAAGAAATCCCCAATCCCCACATCCACGTTTCCTCTTCTTAAACTAAAAAATAGTGGGTGGGGAAAGGGTGCACCATTGTGGGTACTACTAAATATAGCGTTAGGTCCTTTTATGAGAAAAAAAAGATATCGTGCACCTTAGTGTTTTGTCCTTTTTGTTGTCCTCGCGTAAGTCAATGCATATTGCTCTTTAAAAGGTGAAGGTCATAAACCACGCGACTGCCATAAGGTGAAATTTTCAAACACAGCTGCATAGAGGATGCATGTGTTCTTGCGAAGTGGAAAAGACGCCAAAACACGGTCACGCTTCCTGTCCACTAGACAAACAAGGTGTCATAAAACTGCCAATTAGCTTAATTAGTTGGGGTGTCCGCTCATGTCTTAAAATTAGGGATTCAATTAGAGAAGAACTTTATGATGGCATGAACCCTACCCACGCGCATGGAGAAACATAATATCAATTTACAAAACGATATATTTTAAATTAATATATTTCTATCTTTAAATGGGTACAAAAATTAAGTACCCGGTAGGGCCCTCATTAGACCACATTTTGGCATAGAACATTCAAGACATGAATGGGAAAATAAGACCGTAGCCAGACCTCATTCAAAGAGTGGCAAGTCAAGTAAAGTCAAAAGTTGTATGCAGATTCTTAATCGTGGTCCACGAATTCCGATTAATCCTATATATGTAACAGCGCATTATGGGAACTATGCATTTAGAAATAGGAATTTTGATACTATTGTCCAAATTTACAACATTGTTCATTATAAGATATATAACAATTAAGATTAGAAGCAGAAGAAATTTTGCTTGACAAAGAGGCAAGATAAAATAAAATACATATCCATACCCCTGTAACTAAAGTAATGATGATGTAAATGACGGTGCTGCTGCTGCTACTGCTGCTTCTGCTGATAATGATGACGGTGATACCGATGTTGTTTATGATTATAATGTGAATGGTAATAACGGTTACGGTGATGCTGATGCTCATGACGATTATGATGTAGATCGTGATGCCGGTGATGCTGCTTTTGATGATGATTAGTGGTGATTATATAAGTAATATGGGATCCTGATGATGATCATGTGTGATCAGGTGAATTTAATGGGGGTAATGATTATTATGTCTTTAATATTTATCGTGATGTAAGTTTTTATTACGGTTGTTTTATTTAACTGTCAATCGATGATTGTATACGTGCACTATTTGGCAATCTATGGTTATTCAGACGTTGAACTTTAGGATCATACTTGTCATTGGCTCTGAGTGCCGGGGATGATGTTATTGGTTCTTGATTGGGTCACACCTTGCAATAATACATTGCATTGTTTGTTTGTTTTATGTGTAGTTGTTTTATGTTTTTTTTGTGTTATATGAGATGTGTTACCTTCTTTTGGTTGAGGTTTAATTTCATTGAGTAACTTTATTTTGTACCACGCAATGCATTCTTTGTAAATGAAAAATACTTTAAGCAAGTATGTTCACACAAAAATGATTGGCGTAGTTGATCCGGGAACGGACCATGCAGCTACAAAGTAATTAGCGAAAATTCCAACTCGGGGAATGCTGCGACATTGCGCGCGCATACGTGTAATGACAGCTGTGTACACACTATCTTCATACGCCAAACAATGAAGACTAAGAATGTCGATCCAAGGCGGATGTTAAGCTATTCATTGGAATTAATTAAAACATCAGTTTCGACAGAAACGCAATATTAAAGTTAAATTGCGTGTTTTATCGTGCGGAGTGATTTTTAGTGCAGTTTCTGTTTTGACGGTACACAATGACTTGGACAACTCGTGCGGTTTCGGAACTGTAATGTACAAGTTTGATAAATACGAATTTTTGATAATAATTTATGTTATTTCTTTCTGCAGAGTACATATAAAAGCGCGTTTGTGTTGATAAATTGAAGCCAGTTATTGTGTTCGTTTAAATTTATTTCGTACCAAGAAACGGTTGAAATGTTACTATAAATAATCGGGTGACCTAGAAACGTTTGAAGCGGTAGTGAAAATAACTCTACCGTTACGAGCATTCCGATTTTTCCGTTTCTACCGTTTCTAGCGTTCCAAGCGCTCCGGTTATAGCGTTTATACCGTTTACACCGTTTCAAGCGTTTGTAGCGCTCCGTTGCATTTCCATTTCCACTCCGTTCCGTTTCCGTTTCAACAGGAAACGAAAAACGTTTCATTTCCATTTCCACTCCGTTCCGTTTGTCAATTTCATGATTTTCAGTACTGTATTGTACTTTCTCAACTATTTTAGTACATCTGGACTTTGACGTTATCTCTGAAATGTTCTGAAAATAATAGTGTGTGTGATACATATGTAAGTACTGCTTCCTGTTGTGTTCTGAATGGTTTAAGATGCCATGAGGTTTGGCTTGATAATTTGGTTGTTTTGCATCAAGAAAACGATATTGTATGTGTTGTCTTGACGTTCTATAAATTATAGCATGAATGGTTTTAGAATTGTAAAAAATATTCGAATTATTGTACTAGACAATCAATGTTGAGACACTAAGCAATACCGTCACTTTCTAATATTCATTTCGGGGTGCTTTTTAATTAGATTTATGTAATATTAGCCCCCAGAATGTGTAAATAGTCATCTATGTAAACCCTACATAAACGTGCCAATAATAATGATGCACTTTAAGTATATAGTAAATATATTCTATTTCTTAAACAGCTTCGATGTATATGCAAATATGGAGACACGAAATAAACAGTAAACGATATCGTATGTCTAATTGCATGTAACTGATAATGCTTTACGAGAAAAAATAGTTTAAGTAAATCTCATAAGAAAGCAAATCGTGTAAATTTGCACCTTGTAACTGAAGAAGGAAATCGAGCAGAATCTTTAAAACAAATCCACCAACGTAAAGGAATTTTGAGGTTAATATCGTTGTTACCAGTAGCCGGCAGATGCATTAAAAGCCACCCTTTCAATGAACGTCAGTAATGCCTAAAACGGCACTTAATTTTTTATGGAACAATTTGTTTACAATAGGGGTCTAACCTCAGTAAATTGCATTTTATTGTATTTACTTTATATAAACCCTAAGCCTGGCATGAGATTTTGTTCTTTGTCCAGGACGTTTATTTCACGAACATTTTGCAAAGCAGAATAAGTTCAAATTAATTAGTATTCCCTTACTTCCAGATTTACTAAATATCAGTATCCATGTTAGATAATATTAAAATGTTTTCATATTAACTATGTTTGGTAGTTGTGCAGTATTTAGGTCCTATACAAGGGATGTACAAACGTTCATTTTAAAGCAAACGTCTTGTTGTCAATCGTCAAATAGCCTGTGGTGTGTCGGCCTTTTATCGAACCTTCAAACATAGTCATTCTTATTATAACAATCGAGGTTTTATTGAGTTAATATTAACATGATGTCATAAATATTCTTTCTCTGGTCAGGTTAAGTTTTATTAAACTATTTAATTCAATTTATATTCATGATAGTAGGAAGGTGTGCATATAGAATAATAATTTCGCTCGTCATCCCAACCCCTGCAAAATGCAATGTAGCCATTATTGGAAATGCTACTTTTTACGACGTCACAATTTAGCTCCAAGAATACGTCATCTCTTGCGCAACCTAAGTGCGTGATGTTTTGTTAAACATCCGTTAGATCAAAATCGATGAGTCTAATCTGTTAAAATGAGATGAAATACTGACCCGATTAATATTAGTATTTATATTTCAACATTTACAACTGACTGGACAAAATAGACCACCTAATGTATACTGTGTCAGTTTGTAATTTTTAGAGTTTGTATACAATGAATTTTTATGATATTTTAAAACCATTTTGAAGCCATTGAGACAGATCGTAATTAACTGCCATGTTGTTTTTTTTCTATCCTATGTGCATGATATAGAGATTCGATTTATTAAATGGACATGTTAAGAAATGGATCTGAATAACTGAGCTGCAGCCAGAATATTTTAATATTTAATCGATCGATTCCGCCGCCTTTCTAGCCAAAAGGAAGTTCAGACAAGACAAATTGACCTTAAGCAAAAGTTTGGGAAATATATCTGCGGCCTGCATACAGTTTACAGATAGTTATGAAAACACACAATATGTGTCACTTTTATTTGAAGAAATAAATGTTGGCCAATATTGATAATTACTTTTTGCAGATTCTTTCGTTTCGCTTTTTCTATATTTTCGATATATTCACCTGCTTTTAGTATCAATATTGGTATAGGGTGCTATAACTTTCTGAGAATATCGTAATAATTTGTCAACCTTCCGTTTGCGTAAATTCGGTTAATCCATCAGAACAGGTGAGAAACTGCTGACCAACTAGCAAGTGATTTCGTTTGAAAAAAAACTATGTGTGTCCGCTTGACATATGGGCAAAAGAAACTGTCAAAATTTAAACGTCATATAATGGAATACATATTAATAATACCATTGTGTAAATGGTCTATCTGTTTACCGCTGTTGTCTATATTACGTATTAATATTTTCTTCACTGGATTTGCAATTACTCTATGTTGGCATGATTTAAGGATAAATATGTATGCATCGACGCTGAGTAATGATAACGTCAGCAACATCCTTGTCTTAAAGTAGTGTATTTTTTGTGCGAATGTATCGTTGGTATGCGCTTCTGCAAAGACTTAGTGGGTTTTCGTCGAAAATCATCATATCTGCACCTGTGCATGTGCTCTATATAATGCCTTAATTGTTCGAACATAATTTATGGGAACCCTTGTGACTTTCAATATTAGATAATGCTTACAACACGTCAAGTCAAGGTAGATCTTTCCTCAAAACTCCTTAATTAAAACATATATTAGGCGTATCTTTCAACTAGCGAATGTCATGCCGTTGTCCGCCCGTCCGTATCTCCTCATTCCTTCATTTTCTTGCAGCTATTCTATCTCTTCTGGATATTTACCAATCTTACAACGTGATAAAAATCCACATACTATAGTTTCATGTGTACTGACTAAAGAGATTTCAAAGTGAAGGAACATAAAGAATGTCAATGTAACTTCTTAAAAGCTTGTCAACTTAGCTAACAATACTTTATTTCTCTATATTAATTGCACATACTATTTGACATTTTTAGTAGATTTATCAATTCAGAATTGTATATTTTAGTGTTATCTTAAAATAATTCCATTCATATTTCTACTTTCAGATGCCTCGATTCGGTCAGGTAAGTCATACTTTCTATTGTACCAAATAAAACGATGTTCAAGTTAAGAAGAAGGTTATTCATTGTCATTTTTCTATTATGGTAACTCCTGACTTTGACTTTTTCACTGAAAAAAAAGATTTTGTTAAAACTTCTGAATCCATTTTCTGTCTGTTAATACACATACCATATGTAAACAATGTATCGTCATTACACTCTTGCTAGACAGAGGATACAGCCAACTTTATGTTGAGTCACTAAGCGATACCGTTCCTTACTAATATTCATTTAAGTGTGGTCTAATATATGATGTCTGCAATATTAAACCCCATAATGTAGCTATAGGTACTAATCCATTAGTCATTAAAACATACAAGTAAGAGCTAATAATGATCATGCTTTTTAGGCATATAGAAGTATGTCTATTTTAAGAACAGCTTCAATTTGGTTAGTCCTTTAGTCTGATTACATAGGCAATTACATATGCATGTACGAAGTAAATAATAAGCATAATTAATATATGTTCATGTGCATGTAACTGATAATGATTTTCGAGATAACAATAATGCTAGTTAAATAAAATGGTAAACATACTTAGTGTAAATGTATCCATTTAAATGAAAAAGGTATTATAATACGATATGCCCAAATCAGTCTTTCAAATCATTTCGAAAAAAAACTGCGACAGCACTCACGCTCACTATTTTTTTTACAATATTTATAGTGTGTTATAATAGGTACTACTGTTGCGGCTTTACTATTTCATTGGTCAAGACGGGTAGCATAGCGGTTGATTACCAACGCTATATTAATGTGATATACGATGCCTGCATGGTACATTCTTTGCTTAATTCGATAAGTGAATTAATGTTCTCCATATCGCCTTGGTTAAAGCCGCAGTCTCTAGATCTTAAAGGTAATGCCGCTTAGTCCATTTCAGAACAAATGTCTAAAATATCATCAGCAAGACTGTGGTACGAAGACCGTTTCTCGAACATTCGATCACAGCCGTTCTTATTATAACGAGTCATGTGCTTTTTATTGAGTTAATAGGATGCCATAAATACTTTTTCTCTGGTCATGTTGTGTCTTATTAAAATGTTAAATACCATTTAGAAGCAATATATTGGGTCATTGATCATATGCAACATATACTTTTCGTCCTACCAAACACAATGTAAACAATATTCTAAACACTCACTACTTTCTTTTAATGATTCATAATTAAGCTCCAAAATACGTCATTACTTGCACAATTGTGTTCGAAGTTGCTTTCGTCTCACTGCTGGCATTTAAGAAACCCCTCAGGAAGTCAGATGTATGAGCTCTTAAAATGGTTTTATCGCCAAAGTCGGCAATTTTTTGCCGACTGACCGTTGCAAAGCGGTATCTGTTGGGTTTGCACTATTTGCTTAATGTCTAGACAAAGACGTGTTCATATTTTCACATTTAGCTGTTATGTGAATACTTTCATCATGCGTCTTTTTCAAATTTTACTTTATGGTGCAATGGTCATAAAACTCTGTCATATTTCCATATGTATATATGCTTGTATATATGTTTTGTTTGTGTTTGTTCAACTAAAAGTTGATCAATTATTCGGAGAATTTAAAGCAGATGATGTGCTGCCTCAACGGTAAACTTATTGACGAGAGGTATGGACTGTGACCAAATACAGTCACATTGCCCTGACATTGAATCATGAAGCGTTTGAACTTTACTTATTATTGTGGGTAAGCAAATGCGTAATGTTACTCTGCTGTCTTTTCTTTTACTTCATAATGTCGTTTTTAAACACGTTAATGGAGGTTTGTCTTATCTTAGACGGACGACACTCGCGGTATTAATATTCATAACACTGACTATATAGGAATGTGTGATAGCTTTTGTTTGTAATGGACTGTGATAGGACATAATGTAGATTGTAAAGAACGCACCTGAAGTAGTGCATTGCTTAGATAATTAATGACATAATGAATTAATATTGTGGGAAACAATATTACATTCTTATCCGATAAATCTATTTTTCAAATGTTTGGTGAGCTTCACAAAAGGAAGCAAATAATAATGCATGTGTGATTATAAACCATTAGCTTGTCTTATTTTGGTCTGTTATAAAGACATTGTTATCAATGCAAAACTAGACACTCACTCACACACTTACACAAACGATTACACACAAACACACACATAAACACTTTCACACAAACACAAACTCACACAAACAATCAAACACACAAGCTCACAAACAAACACATACGCTGACACGCACACTATACACTCACAGACACACTCACAGAAGCGCACATAAACAAATATCCTCACACTCACTCACACAAACTAAAACATACGTTCAGACAAAAACACACACATACACACACAGTCAAACTCAAACACACATACTAACATATTTACACACACAATTTAACAGACAAACAAACACCCCCTCACACACTCACACAAACACACAACACCCCCCCCACACACACACCCACACACACAACACCCCACTTACACACACACACTCACGCACACACACATACAAACACACAAACAACCCTACACAACCACACACACAGACACACAAACACACCCACATACACACATGCGCCTTCACACAAACACAGACAAAAACATTCATAAGCACACACAAACACACGCACATACACACACGCCTGCAGACAAACGAGCACACAAACACACGTACACACCAGCCTGCACAAACACGCACACTCTAACAAACACACACGCATACATACTTCATAGAGTCTGAAAGTAATTATTAATAGTTTGTGATATGACTCATTTTAAACTGACATAGAGCACATAGCAATGGAACACTTCAGTGCGACGTACACAAGTATTTCCATAACACTACTATCCAGTCATTAGAAAGGAATGATTGCTATTTCTAATGTACATTACATATATGCTCAGACGTGCTGGTTAATCATTAACATTATACTTGATGTATAAATTCCGCAATGCTTGCTTTAATGTAATGTGTGTGTGTGTTTTTATGTTGAAGATGTTTAAACCCACTGTCCACTTTAATAGTGATGATAACGAAATGCTCGGATAAATATCGAAATATCAAATGTAATTGTTGACTACCTCATTGCATCAGTACTCTTTTACAACAAATAAACACAGGAATTATCGATCGACCTATACCAATTATTGTACTACAATCTGCCCACACCGCCGTATTTTTCCTCGTAAGTTTTTCATAAGAAAGCAAATCTTCAGTGATGGAAGCCATATCACGTCACTGATTTGGTGTACTAATTGACAACTTTTAACTGAATCTAGCTCGAGTGGACATTAACTTCGATTAAATAAAGTAAGTGTAGTTTGGTAGTGAATTTTACCTGCATTTGTTGCACTATTCAGTGAACGACACAAATACGGAAGTCAGGAATAGTACCGGTAATACAGTAATACTGTCCGTAACACAATGTTCTGGTTAATGATTAAAGCGTTAATAATACTTTTAAACTTTTAACTTCATCTGGAACCGGCTTTTTACTTTAAACACTATTGGCCAAATTGTTTCTGATGGGATCACTGGCATGCAGCTGTGTTTATCAAATGCTTATATATATATATATATATATATATATATATATATATATATATATATATATATATATATATATATATATATATATATATATATATATATATATATATATATATATATATATATATATATATATATATCTTATCCTGTATTATCTAGACATAGTAAATAAATGCACTTTATATTCATGTTCATTCGAGCATATGTTTTACTTTCCTTTTAACAAGGTGATAATTTAGCACTGAGAGTACGTCATCGTCATGATTTGAACAGTTGTGTTTCAAATGGATGTCTCTAGTCACTGCATGCGTCTATGAAAGCCCTTTGACAGTGCAAGGTTAGAGATCTTCAAAAGATGGTTAGAACACAAATCTGTTACTTAGTTGCAATGAGGTAATGCTTGGGTATAGTTTGTTTTGTATGATGTGTCGTCACAGTTTTGGTGTTACTTCTTTAAAGAAATGGCATATGAATACCGTTGCATTGTGCATTTTCTAATTGTAATATATGTTACAATATGCATATAACTTAATCAAATGTATACTATGACCGTGTTTAACTTCGAGTTTGTGTACGATGTACGTTTATGACATTTAACTCTACTAAACATCCACTAACGAAGATTGTCCCTTACAGTCAGTATTTGATCTTCGTGCGTGATGAAGAGATTACTAAGGTTGTCTTGTGCAATTAATTACTTCAAACGTATATTTTACCTAACTGATTTTATTGCCTTAGCGGCCTGGAAAAAATAATAGGTAATATTTTGATCTCGCCGCTTGTTTCCGGATAGGGAGGTTTAGGCATGTCAAATTCACTTTGAGCAATATTTGTGGAGACACATCAGCGTCATCGTAACCGTTAACAAAATGTTGTAAACAAGAAAGAAACAAACTCCTACGTGTATTACTTTGTTTTGAAATCATAAAGTTACCGCAGCAATAATAATTGCTTTCTTTGATTAATGTTTTAGTGTTTTTTATTAATTATATGCATATATTCATAGTATTACTATTTAAAATATTGTTCTGAGACGTAAGACTTTGTGAAAATAATGTCAAAAATCAGTTCAATAAAAATTAATACGTCTTATCATTTGAAGTGAGAAGTAAAATGCAGACCATATTAAATTAACTAGGGCATCTCTCCTTGTGTGAATGAAACAAATCAGAAAGGTCAAAAGAGGAAAGAGTAACAAATAATAATGAACATATATTGAACGTTTACTTCTTAAAAAAATAACACCTTTTTTTTTGGTGTTTTGATGGTTTTCTGCATTCGGTATCAACGTCGGAAGACATCTTGGTCATACAGTCCCATTTGGTGCAAGTTTGTCAGTGTTATTCGTTTCAGAAAATTCTTGCGGAGGGGGTGGGGCGTATTTTTTGTCGACAATCGCCATCATATCTACACTTATGCATACAATAAATTGATCAGCTAAAGGTATGTTTTATTTCCCGTACATATTATTGCATATATACAGTTCTCAAGGAGAAGACATTGCGCTTTGTTGCATACAGTCAATATATGCTGATACAGAGACGTCAAGCTGTTTTACTAACATTATTTCCGATCAATTTCCAGCAGGGCCCCACTTATTAACAATTGTGTACAATACGATGTTGCGTGCAAACCCAGGGCTACAGATATCATGTGTGTTTTGTGCACTTGACAGCAGACTACTCTGGCCATTTGCAAATTCATATATCAAGTAAACGTACACAAGGTGATACATGTGCTTATTATTCGTTTTCCTTTAATACTGTGTTAAACATTTAAAATAAGGAACCAGATGAGTAAAGTGTTATTTCATTGAAGCAACACTGTTATGGATACAATAGTCCTTCTATTTTTGGTAAAGTAAGGTACGGCGTACGTGTCTTTGTAGAACCATCAGAACGTCAGAATATCGGGGTTGCAACTATTCTTCTAAAATTACATTGACATTCAATCGGGTTGATATAAATTTGCATTTTTTTTAATTATGTGGTATTTTTGTGTCATTTATGGATACAGATCGTGGTCTTAATCTTAATTAATTTGCCAAAAATAATGCCAATTGTATGGAAACAATATAAACTGATTTATTGACACAACAATTCTGCAAATTTGTATATCAGCTGCTTTAAAGCAAACAAGTAGAATGTAGGTGCTTATACATTATCGCCTTTTTAGTGTATGTAGTAAACGCATTATAAACAATACACAAACATTTTATTTTTGAAAACGTAACAGGCTGCTGAATATGCAAACAATTATGTCATGCTTAGAAAAAAACAACAATAACAAAACAAACTGCCCTCTACATGTTCCCAAAAATGTCGTTGGTTAAATCTTCACAGAGATGTACATAGTCAGTATCCCTCGCTATAGTGTAAGTCATGGTATCGTCCGCCCCACTGCCGTCGTCACTTTTTTTCCTCTAGTAAGTTGTTCTTTACTGGATATTCACGAAAGGTAAAACGTGATCAAAGCCTGTAGAAAATATTGTCAAGAGTTTTGACCGTGTTGCGAATTCAAGGTCAATGGACATGCAGAGTCTTGATCTTATGTATTAGTCTATAAGGTTTTAGTCTACCAACACTGTTAAAGAGCAACGGACAAGAGCAAAACTCAAGATCGACCGTTAAATGTTGTACACGTACGGTTCACAGAAGCCGACAATCTGAAAATTTCCCATGGATCTTTATAAATTTTAACACATTTAAGAGTGAGATGGAGCACAAGATAGTTAAATATTTAAAGTGCAAAGTTTACAAACATTACAAGAATTTGAGTTTTTAATGTACATTTAAAATACGATTTAACATCCAGGTTAAACCATAACAATAAAATAGATATATGAAACTTAAGCATTCATTGTTTTGATCTAACAATGGGACGTATTTTCGAAGTATATTCATAACTTACATTTTAACCTACCTAGGGCTAAGGACGTACGATAATCCCAGATCAATATCCAAGTGGCTAGCAATTTTAGAATAAATACATCAGCGTAAAACACAAACCTAAAACTTCCCCAAAGATATATATACACCAACACGCTAGAGTCTACTGATAGCACTGTAGCTTGTTTTCTGTTGTTGTTTTTTTATTTACCGCAAGTGAAGCATAAGAGCAGCGTTCTTAAATCATCGGCGATCGCGGACTTATCACGGCACTAAAGTGGTGTACTTTCGGAAATAGTGCATCTGGATTGTGGGACATTTAACTTAATTTTATTAAAATAATTATAGTACTATAGTAGCTTTGGTATGCCTATTTTTGCATTGATGTGTTAATAAAGCACGCATATTTTACTTCTAAATGATCTTTGAAAATAATAATCTAGACAATTATTTGCATTTTTTTTTTTTTTGGGATATATCAACACTCCTCTGCATATTATACAAAGGCTGTTTTATGGACTTTAAACAGTATAGATAGACATATGCGTTTAGCCTGTTAGGTGATTAAAGGTGATTCAGTTAAACAACATGTTCATTTATATACGCAACAGTTACAGACTCAAAAATGCCCTACATCCTAAGCAATGCCGCATATGCATTTGTTTGTAATGATGTCGGTCTAGTTTCATAATGTGTGTATATATAAGCATTTTGAACTTCAGTTAATTTTTAGTTAATTAACCCTGACCTTATCTTTGAACACTAGTTCTAGTAAATAGGTACTGATTAGGTTCACCAGAATGCAATTGCGTTTATTAAATAATCGGAGAAATGAAATATTGTTTTAGATAAAGTTAAAATATATGCTCAATTTGCATGTCCAATCAATTATTTAATTTCTTTTAAAGCCACGATGGTTTATTTGTCTGATAGAAATAATTACCTCACGCATAAAGAAGGTGAACGCTATTTATGAAACGCTTTCTTTTCAATAACTTTCTAACTTACCTCTAAGTCTACGTCGTCGTCATTACTTGAACAATTTGTGTCAAAAGGATAAGTTTTCCCTCCAGTGCGTGCGTTAAAGAAACCCCATTGAAAGTGCGAGGATAGAGCTCTTAAAACAGGTTTAAGAACGCCAGTCGGCCTTTTTGCCGACTGTCCGTTCCAATTGAGGTATCGCTTGGGTTTATTGTGTTGTATATAGTGCATCGTCACAGTTTTGTTGTAACTTCTTCGAAGAAGTGGAATATAAAAACGTTCTGCCCTGTTCATTTTCAAATTTTAATATATGTTGCAATACTCACAGTACTTAATTCACGCTCAGTAGTTTAAAGAAGTATTATAAACGGTGGAATGAATTTTAAATATGCATAGGTTCTATTGTGCTCATATCATACACATCTTTCTTATAAACTATACTAATATTTAACCATTTGCCACTTTCCAGAAACCAAGAATACATTCTAATGTATACTATGACTGTGTGTAATAAGAGTTTGTGTACGATGTACGTTGATGCCAATTTAATCTATTCGTTCGGACATTAATAATAACTTTATGAAGATATAATAACGAATTGATCTGATTGCCTTAGTAGCATACATTCTATAAATTGTATATGTTGATCTTACCTTCATTTACAGATAAGTAGGTTTGGGGAAGGCAAATTAACATTGAGATCTGTTCGGTGAGACAGGCCCCCGTTTTAAATGGAGTACTAATAAGAGCACTGTTTTTAAATTGTTTTGTTTTGTTGTTGTTGTTTTTATTCTGTAAGACTATATTATACTGCGTGTAAAGTAAGCAATTACAGTCTGTGGAACCTACGCACTACTGCAAAAAATCGACGCATTAAACTACTACAGGTAGTTTTAAAGCGTTATTGATAGCATTTGAAACGCCGCATTTCTTATATGCTTTGGCTTCCAATTCACTTATTAAGGTAATACATACAGTGTATTTTATTTAGGTTTAAACATAATCGTATATTATCGTTATTTTTCTGCATTAGGCTAAAACCAAAAAGCCAATCAGACTAAGAAATCCTCTGCTTTTGAAAGGAAAAACGCTGTTTCCCTAATGTTCCTGTTCTGAGGAAACTAGTTCGATCTCCTTTTGTATCTGATCGAAAAGGCATTATTTTCTTCTAGGACCCAATATATACAGCTCAAAGGGGGATCTGCCCTGGCAAACCATATTACTGAATGGGTTATTTTTTCTTGAAAGATAATGCCAGTGTATAACCATGCCATTCCTTTTTTAAAACACATATTGTCTACAGACGTTAAATTTTTATTTCTTAAGACATTGCTATGCATCGGTATTCATCACATATGTTCAGGTGTTTAGCTATTTGGCATTGTGTAGATGTGTAGATAGTGTTCGCCATAATATATCTGCTGCATACTAAAATTTACACTTCCTTTAATATATAACTAAATATGACTGTGCCGATACTTGCGTCGAAGGATAATACAATCAAAAGGAAAACACTTTAATACGAGTCTTCACTTACGTGTTTGATTTTGAAGATTTAACTATGGAACATTAACATAGCCAAATGATGACCAAGAATATTGACATATGAACATTTTTATAACCACAGATTTATATAGGCCAATGAATTGTGAAACATTCAAGTAAGAAAATAAAACTTGCAATCATATAAAGAACAAGAAAAAGCCTGTAAAGATCGAATTAAACATAGGTTTGCTGATACAATGTCCATGGACTCGAGCACAATGACGTTTACTGTTCAGATTTGTTGCCATTATGTTGTGTTTAAACCTGTCAAAGAAGCTAGTGTTGTTTCCTTTAGAGAAATAGTCTTAATCGTCTTTACCTCAGATTAAAAAAAAATATTATTATGATTATTATTATTTTATTAAGTAGGCATGACTGGCTGTTTAACTAAAAACCACAAGGCAAGATGCCTCAAAATAATAAGGGAATAATGTGTAATGTTACAATTATACACATATATTACACCATGCACAGAACAAGTACATTTATACTTTCCTTTAAACTCCTTTATT
Source organism: Sinonovacula constricta (assembly GCA_007844125.1). Lineage (NCBI taxonomy): Eukaryota > Metazoa > Mollusca > Bivalvia > Cardiida > Solecurtidae > Sinonovacula > Sinonovacula constricta. Next base: position 48,824,451 of record CM017570.1, read on the forward strand.
AAATATAAAGTATAGATATCAATAATCGCTCGCCGAGTGAAATCGGTGCTTCTAACACGTCGTCCCTCTATCGTCATTCTTCTTTCCTATATGTATTTTTTCTGTCGCGGATCTTACAACATGATGAAATCCCATAGAATATTGAGTCAAGTGCACTGATCAAATACAAAGTGACAACACATGAATAATTACATTGTTGCATCTAAAGTGTAAATGATTTAAAGATTTAGGTCATTAATCAACAGTTTGTCAGTTTACCAGTAAAATTTGACACATCAATGCATCAACAGATACTTCAAAGTTATATGCCGACACAAGTCCAATAATTGCTATGTCGACTGTTTGTTTCATCTATGTTTTGACACTCTGTACTATATAAATCAACACATCATTGCTTTTTTGAAAAGATTGCGGACACAAAGGTGTCGTTTAAGTTACTTTATGGCTGATATTACGATTTGAAAATCTATTCATTGCCATATGTTTATCAGTGTACAGTTTCAAAAGAGTGTCTTCAGTATATATCATAAACTCTCGTCTGGCAGGTAATCATTTCTCGCGTGCCTTATAGCATGATGTTTAAATTCATGAGAAACGGACTCATTGTGTTTTTTTAACTATGTAACTGCATCTGGACTTTATCCCTGAAATTCTATTCTGGTGAAACCTCAGAATAGTTTGTCTAATAAATTGTATAAGACAGTGTTGTTGTATGTTATACATATTTAAGATTTCTGTGAGCTGAATTGATTAGGATATCAAGTGATGTGTCGTGGTAGTTGATATTGATTTGTAACAAGGAAATGATGGTGTATGTGTTGTCATATCGTTCTATAAGTTTTTACTTAAATGGTTTTAGATAATTTTTAAAATGAATCGCTGTTTTAATATGGTGTGTGTTAAAATAAGGAAAAAATAGCCCAATTATTTTAATAGAAACTAATTATGTTTAGCATAAATCAGATGTGCACACGTTATATGAAAACATGGTACGACACGAATCGCGAAAAAAACATTACTACAGCCATTGCAGTTTTGCAGGAATGGCCGACAATTAACCACTTTGCCACCTTTTTTGATTGACCTTCTTTGCGTCAACCTGTAAACATCGGCAGACAATAATTATAGAGATCCGCATGTGATAACCATTTACCTTTTGCCATATAGAAAGCCATATGCGACGTGTAAATAATGTTCTCCATACCGCATCGGTTACAGTCATTTGAGTATTTAGGATAATGTACAGGAGTCAGTTTCAGAGTAACTATCTTGGTATTGAAGTCACTTAGCCTGTAATGCATCCGCTGTTATTCGAACATTCGAACACAATTATTCTTATTATTGCTGTGCAAGTGCTTGTAATATGTTTTATACACGTGTGCAACAAATAGGCCAAGTATTTGTCCAACTTTTTAAGAAGATACAATACTGTTACAATGCTGTAAAATGTTTTGCTGAGAAGACGTCGATGGATATCACACGCAGTCACGTTGTCCTGACATTGACTCGATAGGTATTCGAACTATGTTTACATTTATGTGTAAGCAATAACGTATTTTATACTTGCAGGTTTTAAGCCAGTATTTAAAAGCACGCCGACTGGGTAGAACATAATAAAAGTATTTAAAAGCACAACCGATCTAGTATATTGCTTAGCTATCACTGTCATACCGAGTGCCAATTTGATATAATAGTGTTAGGGGATTTTCTGAAACGACAATATTGGAAATACATGAATGTGTTTGGTGGGCTTCAAACAAAGGAGGCCAATGGAAGTATTTGTGTGAATATAAACCATTAGCCTTTCTTCTTTAAATAAAAATTTCGGGTAACCTTATAGGATACAGTGTATATATACATATAAGACTTTCAAAATTTGTATTAAGAGTTTCCCTTAAATCGAAATATAGAGATATAGACATGCATTAACACTCGCTGGAGGCTAAATCACATGGTGTGTCACCAGTCCGTCTTCCCGTCGTCACATTTATCTTGTAGACAACATTTGCGGTGGTAAATCTTCAAGAAACCGATAACGTCATACAATACTGTAGAATATATTGGCCAGGGTACGGATCAGATGTAGTTCAAAGTCAATGCACGTATAGGACTTTGTGCTGCATGCTAAGTCTTCAACATTCTAGTTTAAATTTGACATTTCTCTGTATATAACAAACCTAAACCTTACAAAATCATAAATAGCAAATTACTTTAAAGGTATATGCTCATAATTTGCTGGAGTAATAATCAGTGCTGTATCTCAATATCACACGATAGTTGCTGTAACTTTCTTAGAAGCCACCCATGTGAAAGTAGCTCATGAATCTTTATAGATTTCTTAAAGATTGAGATCGACTAAACTATAATAACATCAACGGGTAATCTTTAAACCATTTGTTAGATCCACACATCAACTCAAAAAGTTTGTTGTAAAGATATCTCAACTACACAAGACGTTTCAATTAAATTTTCTAATTTTACAGAAAAAAACCCCCAAAAAACAACACAAAAAACATACACACATTTTGTAAAATGACGTAAGAATTAAGTCAGATTGACAGCACTAAAAATGGCGTAGTGATTTACAATTAAAACGCACTTAAATTATGCTAACGTCATAAGTAAAGTGTCCAGTCTAGAAATTCAAAAACAAATGCAAGGTTAGAAGTGCATACACTATTCTTTAGAGGAAATAATATACTTCCCTGAACAATTTTTTCAATAGTAAGTTTAAAAAACGTGTGTTCAACTTTAATGCCATTTAATGATTATTTTAGACGTATTCTGGACTTTAAAGTTATAATAAAAACGCCAATGCATATATTTTAGCAAAATGTTACACAGACGGAAATGGTAATTTTAATCGGCTTCAAAGCGATGTAGTTGTTGTGGGCATACCATGAGTAAACGTTCTAAAGATACAATGATATCTGCTTGTTTAATTGTAGAATGCTGGCATGATTGTAATAACATATCATTATAGTGGAGATTGTATTTCATTGGTGCTTGTTTTTGATCATATGACTGCGTCTTTTTCAAAGCTGTCTACTCTCACTTTCGACCTACATAGTGACGCTGACGAAAGTCCCTGCATGAATATCAAACCGACCCGAATTGATAAAATTACTAATTGAATCTGAATACTATTGAAACACCATTTACCCAATCTACATCCATTAGTGCGCTTTAAGGTGGCATACGAACAACAGTCTGAGATCCGCGCCGATGACGGCCTTATCAAGCCACTAATGTTTTAACATATAAACTTGACCTTTTTTCAATCAACAATAAATAAAGCAGGTATATTTATTAGAAGAAACATCCTTCAATGATATTTGAAACTAATACGGCAAACACACACTGTTTTCCCTTATTTGAGAGGGAGATACACAATCTGGGTTTCATAAGTTACAAAGACTGATATATTATTATCGGAGTATATTAGCGTATTTTTAAACAGTGCAAACTTCTTTTGCTGTCAGAAAATGTATACTATGTTTGTTTCTATGGGTTCATACAATATGTCGTTTTACAAATAATCGCCCTATAAAATGCATTACATATTTAATACATATACGCATTGGTTTGTAACGACGCCTGTCAAGTTTAAGAAGGCGTGTGCTTATCTTCCGCGTATTGCAATTCTTTATGTTTCCATTCGTCGTGCATGTTAAACGTTTTCGATAAATTCGGGAGGATGATATGTCCCTATTTATACAACAGAATTCAAAGCATTGTTAACTTTTTTTAAGAACTCATCTGGACGCCGACTTTATCTTTGAACCTTTTCGTTTTTGGTGATTAGGTCGTTTTGGGATCAACCGAATGCAAGATTTTAAATTCAATTGCATATATATTTTTTTATACTTTTTAGCTATGGTAAACCTATCTGCTATATGTTCATTTTCATTCCAATATCAAATTCTTTCACAATAAATAATTGTTTGTAATTGTAATACACAAAATTTTCACCCAAATAGAAAAATAGCGGATTGAAGGTATATATATATATATATATATATATATATATATATATATATATATATATATATATATATATATATATATATATATATATATATATATATATATATATATATATATATGTATAACATGTTGATTTTTATATTTCAGGTGGCCGGAGTGGTAAGTACTTGTCTCCATAACATATTGTTTTTGTTAATGTGTAGAACATTAATTACCTTTTGAAGCATTTTACGTCATCCGGTTTTTTATGTTCATTCAAATATTTAATTTATTTTAAAATCATAATAGTTTATGGATCTAATAGATATAATGACCTCACCCATACACAATGTCAGTGTTATTCTCGTTACAGCTTTTTTTTTTGTAATAACCTCGTAACTTAGTACTGAGAATATGTCATCGCTTGAACATGTTTTGGTTTCAAATAAATATGTTTTGTTTTCACTGTAAGGATTTAAAAGGCAAATTTGAGTGTGAGGGTAGAGCTCTGTGATACCGGTTTGATGACTCCAGTCGGCCTTTTCGACGAATGTCCGTTGCAATGTGGTATCTCTCGGGTTTATTCCGTGCTATATTATGCGTTGTCACAGTTTTGATATTCCTATTCAGAAGGACTGGAACAGGACTTAGGTGACGACAAATACCTCTCCTTTGGAATATTCTTTGCAATAATTTTTTAGAAAAACGTTGTTCGAATAAAACATATCTAATGATAAATGGTAGATTTTAAAATATGCATACCTTCTATTTTGTTTATGTATGCAGACACGCATATAATATTTCAGGTTACGAAATTTAGCATTGTCTAGAAAAAACGAATACAGTCTTATGTATAGAATAACGGTGTGAAACTTTAGAGTTTGTGTACGATATTCGTTTATGACATTTAACTCTACTTAGCAATCAACCGCGTAGATCGTCACTTACAGTCAGCGTTTAGTGAAGCCAGAATTAATAAACAATTATGTTCAGTCTTTTAAGTCTTCATAATTCGTTCTCGTCTTATTCTGTCTGGAATCGTTATTAATAATAGTTTTTAGAATTTTCTGAGAGTAATCTAAAGAATGTATCGTGATAAATTGCCAACAATCCCTTTGAGGAAAGAAACGACCACACAACAACATCAATAAAAACAACAATTGGTTTATCCAATCCTTTTTAGTTACAAGTCCGTTGGAAATTGCTGACCGCATTTAAACAAACTAGGACATGTGTCCGTTTCTGATACAGTGTACGGAAATAGGTGTGAACAGAAAACTGCCAACATTCAATAGAGGAAGAAGTTAAGCAGATGAAGCGTTTCCTGCATTTATATTCATCTAGATACCATTAACCTTTTAAATAAAATGATCTAGAATATAGGGCATAGGATAAAATGTGACAATCTGTAAACTAATTGAATTGCCATTAAACATAAAGCATTCTGTAACATGATTTACTGATACCGATTATTAGTTTGTGTTAACGGTGTATCGGTTAACTGCTGTTGTTTATAATCCGGTTTATTTTTCTCTCGTGACTGGACGAGCGTATGCATACGCATTATTATGTAACGAAACATACCCGAGATATCGAATTCACTCGAAACCGTTTTAAATTTCAACTGAAGTGATCTAGAGATGATCTGTGCAAAGACACACACAGTACAGACCACGATCAAGAATTCATATGAACGTTAGAGAACAACGAAAAGGTAAAACGATTAACACGAATATCCAATATTTCCCTATGTCAGTTTTACAAATACTCTTTTTTGGCATTCTTTAAGATAGCCATGTACGCATTAATGCTCAGTAATAATAAGGCCTGCGTACACTGTGTATTTACTTCTCAAGAAGTGGCAAACTTGTTGGTGTTTTTATGTTTTCCTGCATTCCGCATTACTTGTAATTTGCAAACAATATATCAATAGTTTGCCAACTGTACTGTATAGGTAAATAAGAAAAGGTGGTATCAAAATTTCCACAAATATTTAAATTGTATCTACCTGTAGACAAACAAGGTAAAGTAAATGTGACAAAAGCACAGAGACGAGACATAACACACACAAACGGTCAGTCGGCAAAAGGGCCGACTGGGGTGCTTAAACCAGGTTTGTGGAGCGCTCCAACCTCGCACTTCCTGAAGGTTTTTCTATCAAACAAACAGTGTTAATATTAATATCTCGTCAAAGTGATACAACTAACAGCAAGCATCTGCATCTGCTTTGACATTCTATACCATCAATTCAGCATAGCTTGTTTTGAACTCAGTGATTTTTGTAAAGGCGTTGTATTACATTAATAATTCCTGATTTATGAACCGAGATTTGAAATTCTATTCATTGCCATATGTTTAGGCAGTGTACATAAACAATACAATACCGTCAGTATAATCCACTCATATTTTTGTCTTTATTTTCTTTCTTTTTTCTCTAATATTTCACATTTTGTCAGTGATGGTTTCCTTTGTACCTTATAGCATAATATTGAGATTAATGAGAAACACATTTATTGTACTTTCTCAACTAGTTTAGTACATCTGGACTTTGACGTTATCTCTAAAATATTCTGAAAATAATAATGCGTGTGATACATATATAAGTACTGCTTCCTGTTGTGTTCTGAATGGTTTAAGATGTCATGAGATTTGGCGTGATAATTTGGTTGTTTTGCATCAAGAAAATGATAGTGTATGTGTTGTCTTGCCGTTCGATAAATTATAACATGAATGGTTTTAGATCACTGACTGCTGAAGAATTGTAAAAAACATATCTGAATTATTGTACTAGAGAATTTAATTTATGTTGAGACACTAAGCAATACCGTCACTTACTAATATTCGTTTGAGAGTGCTTTCTAATTCGAGTTATGTAATATTAGCCCCCCAGAATGTGTAAATAGTTATCTATGTAAACCCTACATACACGTGCCAATAATGATGATGCACTTTAAGTGTATAGTAATTATATACTATTTCTCAAACAGCTTCGATATATATGCAAATATGGATACACGAACTAAACAGTAAACTGCATCGTTTGTCTAATTGCATGTAACTGATAATGCTTTACGAGAAAAAATATTTTAAGTTAATCTCATAAGAAAGCAAATCGTGTAAATTTGCCCCTTGTAACTGAAGTACGTAATCGAGCAGAATCTTTAAAACAAATCCACCAACGTAAAGGGGTTTTGAGGTTAATAACGTTGTTACCAGGAGCCGGCAGATGCATTAAAAGCCCCCTTTTAATGAACGCCAGTAATGCCTAAAACGGCCCTTAAATCTATTTATGGAACAGATCGACACGCGCTTTCTCTGACCATTTGTTTACAATACGGGTCTAACCTCAGTAAATTGCTTTTTTATTTTATTTACTTTATATAAACCATAAGCCATGGCATGAAATTGTGTTCTTTGTCCAGGACTTGTATAACACGAACATTTTGCAAAAGCAGAATACGTTCAAATTAATTATTATTCCCTTACTCCCAGATTTACTAAATATCAGTATCCATCTTAGATAATATTAAAATGTTTTCATATTGACTATGTTTGGTAGTTGTGTAGTATTTAGGTCCTATACAACGGATGTACAAAGGTTCATTTTAAAGCAAACGTCTTGTTGTCAATCGTCAAATAGCCTGTGGTGTGTCGGCCTTTTATCAAACCTTCCAACATTGTCATTCTAATTATAATAATCGAGGTTTTATTGAGTTAACATTAACATGATGTCATAAATATTCATTTTCTGGTCATGTTAAGTTTTATTAAACTATTTCATTCAATTTACATTCATCATAGTATGAAGGTGTGCATATAGAATAATAATTTAGCGCGTCACCCCAACCCCTGCAAAATGCAATGTAGCGGTTATTGGAAATGCTACTTTTTACAACATCATACTTTAGCTCATAGAATACGTCATCTCTTGCGCAACCTATGTGCGTGATGTTTTGTCCGTTTAATAATAGTCGATATGTCTATTCTGTTGAAATGAGAAGCCCGTTGAACTGCTGACCATATTAGTATTAGTATTTATATTGCACCATTTACAACTGACTGGACAAAACATACAAGCTAATGTATACTGTGTCTGTTTGTAATCTTTATGTACAATGAATGTTTATGATATTAAAATCTGTTGTGTAGCCATTGAGACAGATCATAACTAACTGGCATGTTGTTTCTATCCTATGTGCATGATATAGAGACTCGCTATATTAAATGGATATGTTAAGAAATGTAGCCTGAATATTTAATATTTAATCGTCCGATCACACCCCCTTTGTAGCCAAAGGGAAATTCAGACAAGACAAATAAACCTTGCGCAAAGTTTGGGGAGTAACATAAGCGTCCTGCATACAGTTTAAAGATATTTATGAAAAAAAAACAATGTTTGTCACTTTTCTTTGAATAAATAAATGCTAGCTAGTTTTGTTAATTTCTTTTGCCGATTTGTCCGTTTCGCCTTTCAATATTTCCGATATATTTGCATTCATTTTAGTATCATTATTGGTAATATGTGTTATAACTTTCTGAGAGTAATAATGTGTCAACACTCCGTTTAAGTAAAATCGGTTAATCCATCTGATCAAGTGAGAAACTGCTGACCAAATTTAAACAAACTAGCACGTGCTTCCGTTTGAAAAAAAATAAAAATAATAATATGTGTTTCCGCTTAACATATTGGTAAAAGAAACTGTCAAAATTTAAACGTCATGCAATTGAAGAAATGTTAATAATAAAATTGTGTAAAGTTCTATCTGTCGCTATTGTCTATATTATATATTATTGTTTTCATCACTGGATTAACAAATACTCTATGTTGGCATTATTTAAGGATAAATATGTATGCATCAACGCTTAGTTGTGATAAGGTCAGCAACTTCCTACTCATAAAGTGTATTTTTGTGCTAATGTATCGGTGATATGCTTTACAGCAAACACTTAATGGGTTTTCGTCGAAGATCATCATATCTACACTTATGCATGAGCTACTTATCGGGCCTTAATTGTTCGAACATAATTTATTGGAACCCTTTGCTACTTTTAATATATACCTACTCATTAGATAATGCATAGAACAAGTCAAGTCAAGTTAGATCTTTCCTCAAAACTCCTAAATTAAAATATATATATTAATTGTATCTTTCACCTAGCGAATGCCATGCCGTTGTCCGCCGGTCCGTCTCTCGTCGTCCCTTCATTTTCCTTCAGGTATTTTATCTCTAGTGGATATTTACTAATCTTACAACGTGATAAAATCCACAGAATAAAGTGTCATGTGTACTGACTAGAGAGATTTCCAAGTAAAGGCACATGAAGAATAACAATATGATTTCTTAATAGCTTTTAAAAAGTCGGAAACAGAATTTGATTTCTCTGTATTAATTGCACATACTCGATGACATTCTATAGTAGATATATCAATTCAGCATTGTTTATTTTACTGTAATCTTCAGTTAATTCCATTCAAATTTCTTCTTTCAGATGACAGACCCTGTGGTAAGTCATACTTTCTCTTTTACAATATAAAACGATGTTCAAGTAAAGAAGCAAAATATTCATGGTCATTTTTCAAGTATGGTAACTCTTGATTTTGACTCTTTTACTGAAAAAAGAGATTTCGTTAAAACATCTGAATCGCTTTTGTGTCTGTTAATAGTTAACTTAATACACAAACCATATGTAAACAATGTATCGTCATTACACTCATGCTAGATAGAGGATACAATCTTGTTTATGTTGAGTGACTAAGCAATACCGTCACTTACTAATATTAATTTGAGGGTGGTCTAATGTATGATGTGTGCAATATTAAACCCCAGAATGTGGCTATAGGTACTAGTTCTTCTTTCCTTGCAGCTCCATGTCTCTGTAGATCTTAATAAAATCTTATAACGTGAATAAATTGCATATAATATATTCTCATGTATCCGCACCACATCGCATTCAGCGTCAAAGCACGAGAAGGGTTTCAATGTTACACCTTCTGTCTAAAAGATTTAGGTCATTTCTCCAATGGTTTGACAAATTGTACTAGTTCTCAAACGGCTTCAATTTTAGTCTAAGTACATTTGTAAATATGCATGCGCGAACTAAACAGTAAACGATATTGTATGGTTCTTTTACAAGTAACTGACAATGTTTTACGAGAGAAAAAGAGTATAGGTAAATCTTATGAGAAAGAAAATCGTGCATTAGAGAATAATTGTTAAAACAAATCCTTCAACGTAAAGGAATGTTGCGGTTTATACCGTTGTTGCCAGTAGCCGACATATTCATTATAAACCACCATTTCAAGGAACGTCAGTTATGCCCCAAACAGCCCATAAATCATTTTATAAAAAATAAACTCTCTCTCTCTCTCTCTTTATCTCTCTCTCTCTCTCTCTCTCTCTCTCTCTCTCTCTGGCCAGATGTTTTTGTGTATGCATTGTTCCTTTGGCGACGCGCTGGAGTGCGACAGTGATATCTGGAATGTTCACTGAAATTTACACATGGAGAAAGTATGTTGATTGGATTTTCTTACTTGATAAACTACGGGTCCTAACTCCTTAAAAGGCATCTTATTGTATATATTTATCTATTTATTTATCTATTATTTGTTCGTTTGTCTGTATGCAACTTTGCAGAAAACATTGCAGAAAACGATATATATATATATATATATATATATATATATATATATATATATATATATATATATATATATATATATATATATATATATATATATATATATATATATATATATATATATATATATATATATATATATATATATATATATGCCCTGCTATGGACGTCCATAGCACGAAACAGCTTGTTCTTAACGATCCATTGCCTATACAGGTTAAACACTGACTTTAGATTCATTGCTTCTATGTCAAATCTGATGTCTTTGTGGCCAAGAGGTTATGTTTTGGACTCTGGTTTGGAGGTTTTCAAATTCAAATCTTAGGGTTGTCCTGGCAGGTTTTCACAATGAAATGCATAAGAGAAAGGGTCAACATTCCAAGAAAGCATGTATGATATGTGTTCTTGGCCAAGAGGTTAAGGCTATGGATTCGGGGTGTGTCGTTTATCGAACCTTCGAACATAGTCATTCTAATTATAACGATCCAGGTTTTATTGCGTAAACATGGACATGATGCCATAAATACTCCTTCTCTGGTCCTGTTAAGTTTTATTAAAATATATAATTCATTTTTCATTTAACAAGGTGAAGGTGTGGATATAGAATAATAACTTACCGCGACACACCATCCCCTGCCAAATACTACGTAGCCATTACTTGAAATACTCACTACTTTTTTTATGACGTCACAATTTAGCTCAAAGAAAACGTCATCTCTTATGTGCGTGATATAGGTATTCTCTAAAACAATTAATGACTTCAAACTTATGTATCTGATTGTCTTTGCGGTCAGAATATTTACGTTTATCAGATACTCTCTTTTGATCGCTATGTAGTTTTTCTTTCCGATATGGAGATTCGGGCAAATCAGTTAACGTTGAGGTATGCTTAAGGTGAAGCACCAGCGTTCTGGTTTACATTAACAATGTATATGGAAAATAAATGTAATATGTGTCACTTTGCTTTGATCTGATAAAGTTAAGCTAATATTAATAATCGCTTAGTTTGATTATTTTAGTGTGCCTATACGTTCTATTTGTATTTTGCTATTATTATTATTGTTATTATTATTATTATTATTATTATTATTATTATTATTATTATTATTATTATTATTATTATTATTATTATTATTATTATTATTATCATTATTATTATTATTATTATTATTATTATTATTATTATTATTATTATTATTATTATTATTATTATTATTATTATTATTATTATTATTAATATCATCATCATTATTATTATCATCATCACCATTATTATCATCATCATTGTTTTTGTTAGTATTATTTCCTTTTTCCTTTTTGTGATATTGTTTGTAACTATATGTTGTATGTGTGAACAAAAACGCACAATTAAATAGAAGAAGACGTTAAATAGCAAGTAAGGAAACGTTTATTAAAAGTAAATCAATTAAAACACCATCTAGCAATGTTTCAGTCAGTCAATGAAAAATGCTTAGCTGTCATTTTAGTAGTCATTATTCTTTACGATTCTCTGCAAGCATATGCAATACAATGTACACATTCAATCAAACAATCAACAAATCAATCAATCAATCAATCAATCAATCATTGTTGAATCAATTATTCAAACATTCAAACATTCAAACTATTCAATGGTACTTAAGAATGTGTGTAATAATGTCAATGGAACTAGTAAAATGCATGAATTGCTAGAAAGAGTTTAAGAGTACTTCCTAAAAGAGCAACACATGGACAACTTATTGACTAAATGCAAAGACTACAAGTTAATCGTATGTTAAAATGTACAGTATTAAATGAAAAGGCATACATATTGAGCGAATTCTGCTGAATTTCCTTGTGAAACATTTCTATTACACCTGTTACAATCAATCCGACGATTCTATGTAACTTTAAAGGCAGTTATAACGTCGAAAGTAACGACAAACGGACCCAATTCAAATTTACGTTAAAAACATAGGCATGCCACCACCGTAGGATTCGTCCCACCATATAAAATGTTTTGCGGTTATTGTATCATAAATCATGATACAATTTAAAATCGCAACTGCAATCTTCCACAGAATTAACACTTTAAAATACAATAACGGGAGAAATCCCAAAAGGCTAGTTGTGAGCATTTAAATTTTCTCACAACATACATATGTAATGTCTATATATATACATATAAGATATATAGGATGAGAAAGAGAAGAGCGAGAGAGAGAGAGAGAGAGAGAGAGAGAGAGAGAGAGAGAGAAGTGGGGAGAGACGCCAACAAAAGGTAAAATTAATGATTAGAGGTAATATGTCTGTACGAACGGCTAAGTGTAACTGTGCAGCTTATGTGACGTCAGTATGAAGAAATTCGGTTGAACGGACAGAGATAATAATCTTAAAACACTTAGACCTTATATTTAGGGAAAAAGCAACATTTTAATATATAATTTGCCACAAGAAAGAACATAAATATTAGAAAACCTATCCGATTCAGTACAGTATATTGCTTGGATAATTATCGACTTACTAAATCAATTACAATGATATTTTTAAGAATAACATTGCAAATTCTTTTGGAATGATGTCGATAGTGCTTGAAAAAAAAAAACGAAGCCAATACCATGATGTGTTGATTAGATCATTAGCTTGTGTTTGTCTATAGTTTACCTAGTATTATGAATGGAAAAAAATGTAAGTAATGTATGGGGATTCTAAATATACATATATACATAAAGTCATGCTTCGAAAAAGTTTATTTATATTTTTTTTCTCAATACTACACAATTAAATATAGATTATACATATGTATTGTGTCTTGCTTGAGTTAAGGACATGGCGTTATCCGCCCTCCCGGCTCCTGTCGGCAGTCTATGTCTGTGTTTAAGGTGACATTTCTTTCTGTCGCTCATTTTTGGGAATCTTACAAACTGATTACATAACGTATGATAAAATGTTAAGGGTACTGACAATGGTAAATTCAAAATGAAAGCACATATAGGAGTTCAGTGTTTTGTATTCAAAACATTTTAAATAAGTGTGCCATTTCGCAAAATAAGTGAATTGCGCGTATGATGTGACTTGATGGTAATAGCATACCTTTATTCTAAAAACTTTTAATAAACATGTTTGTATTGGTGTCATTGTAGTTTCATATAAATTTAAGTTGAGTGCTGCTGTTATGATATACGTAAGAGTATTGCTTCATTTAATAAAACGATAGTATACATGTTGTCTCAACTCTCTATATGTAGATTTTATCATATGTATGTACTAGTTGTGTTGTTTCAGTAAAAATTCAATTTTTTACCTATATATTAATATTTAAAAAGATTAGAATACACGATTACATAAATGTTTAAAGTAAACTACTAGTAGTATTAGTAAAGTCAGTAGTAACAATAGTCGTAAAATTAGTAGTAGTACTAGGAGGAGGAGGAGGAGGAGGAGCAGTAGTAACGTCAGTAGTAATAGTGCTACTCGTAGCAATGGTAGTAGCAGCAGTAGTAGTGAAGTCAAAAGTAATAGCAGTAGTGGCAGTTCTAGTAGAGAAGTAAAAGTAGTAGTAATATAAGTAGTTGTAGTGGTGGTAGTTGTAGTAGTAGTAGTAGTAGTAGTACTAGTAGTGGTAGTAGTAGGAGCAGTAATAGTAAATGTAGTTACCATAGTAAATGTAGTAGTAGAAACAGCTGCAGACACGTTCCTTGCTACTAAATTGATTGAACCTTTATGTACAGTTTGGAAGATAATAACGGTACACACCAGATAACAAACTATGAAGAAAATATCAGAAATATAAGAAGTTGTCAGCCAGTCAAATGAACTGTAACTTTTATAGACCGCTAATAATTCCGTAACAAAGAATGAACGCGAAATTACTCGAATGAATGCGAACATTGGTCGGATATTCACTTCCAACAGCATTCTCTAAACATGCCTATAGCGGAAAGCGCGTTTTCAGTGTGCACTAAGTGTTCACGCAGCGTGCGCTTAGCGCCAAAGTATATTTGCATACTTGCTGGTGTATGTATTGCCTCACTTGAAATTGGTATTTAGATCTGCGGATAACTTATTATTGATTATTGACTAATAATGCTCATAATAAAAAATATTGTATTGAAAGTAAGAATGTTCTAATACATAGACACAACATACTTTCTTAATTTATACTCTTTCAAAGTAATGTTTGGTCAGCTATACAATTTAAGTTAAACAATACATATATATACAGACACACGCAACCTGCACTTAGTCAGAAAATTATTTTGAGCAGTGATCTAAAAGCCGAATAATAACAACACTTCTGTGAGAATTACTATAAATGAAATAATATTTACTGAAGTTGCTAAGAAATTCTGTCTGATTCGTGATTGGCGAAGACCATTATGATAGTGCAAGGAGCGGATTGAGTTAATCCCATTCACAAAGACGGATACGCCAAAAACCCTGTTTTGACATACACCACGAAGACAAGGCAAACAAGAAAAAAAGAATATGTTTATAAATGCTTTTACTTTTTGTAAGACATAGTTCGCCAGTTACCACTATTTAATGCAATCGTATTATTATCCGAATTCCTGCAACATTAGAATATGGGTAAGGAATAAGTTTATGACCTGTCAATCATTTTATTAAACGCATACACGGTTGTTCCGTAACACTCAGCTATTCTCTGACCTCTGTATATCATCAACAGATTTGGTTGGGGAGGATACTAATTTTTCTGAATGGATATGTTAAATATAGTCTCTAAACGTGACAGGTCTAAATCTACATTAGTATTAAACTGTTTATGCCTAAGAGTTTTGGAAAACCAATTAAACCTTGAACAATGGTTGGGTGATCAACCCCAGCGCTCAGTTAAAAAAAAAGTTGAAGAAACGGGAGCTTCATTCTAACATGGGTCATTTCTTTACAATATTAAACAAATCAAATAAAATATAAACAAGTTAAAGCATAACTGAATTTATTTTGTGTTTAGTGGGTGTACACATTCGATGTACCTTCTCAAATCTCTTTCCCCTCACTTCAACATTCGCCCGGACCATTTCCTTTTTTTAATTAGTCAATTAGCCAAATTATTATTATTATGTAAAGTAACGCAATACTCGTGTAAGTTTGTATTTAGTGAAAATATATATCGTTCTGCTTAAAATACATGTTTAGTTAATGTGAGTTGTATGTAAACCCTTTCTTCTGCTAATTATTGATGTATCGATCTATTTCAGAAATGTATCGAACATATTAGTGTGTTCGTATATGTCTTGGTTTTGTTCAGTAAATCATGCTTCTATACTCCTTGCAGAATCCGTATATAGTGTTCTATGACGTCGCCAAAGGAACCACAACACGGGAAATGAGAGTGCATCGTGGCTCATCCTGTATTGCGTATCATAACGGAGATGTGTTTGTAGGATATTCGAAGAGTCTGACTGTCTACTACATGGATGGCACACAGAAGCGGAAGATAAGCAACGATTCATCTGGTAGGTCTCTCTTCTCCAGCCTTGAAAGTATCACAGTGAATAAAAAAGGGGACCGGATTTATGTTGCAGACAGGGACATTGGATTGATATGTCTAAGTAGAGATGGACAGGAAATCTTCAGACTGACAAATGAGCAGCTCGGTGTCTCCAGAGCTACGGGTGTGACGACTGACCACTGGAATCAGGTTCTCATATGCGGCTACGATTCACAGAATCTTGTCCAGGTAACAGAGAAGGGCAGGGTAATTGGAGAGATTATGACTGGGATGGACGGCATCAAGAATCCAAGATGTCTGTGCTTTGATGATGTACGACAGAAGCTTTATATTGGAGGGAACATGGACCATATTCTGGGTTTGGACTTCATGTAAAGCTAGGGGATAATAACTATTAGGCGAATAATCAATCCCTTTGAGAATATAATTTGATTATGTATATTAACTGAATTACTTATACAGGTTTTACACACACATAAAACATTCAGCTTACTCTTTGGAAAGAAAACAAGTTGAACACAAACTTGCGTGTGTGTATTGATAAAGAAGTAACCACCACTGAACTAGTATAAACTCTGTAACATTTAGACTATTACAGAAAGTCGTTAACGATATTGTATTGGTAGATATAGTGTTCCTGAAGAAAGTCGGATACTTGGCTGAAGGTATTCCTTTAGTTCGTTTTGCATTGGCTATTGTCAAGTTATCTTTATTGACCTACGATTTTGACAAGTGCGTAGGTGTAAGTAAGCATGAATGCATTTTAAGTAATATGTATGTTAAATCGAAATAACAAATTATCTATACATTTTGGGACAGAAAGTCTTACGTGGTTTAACGTTCAGTTAACATATGCAATGCTCAATCATAGCTGAACAAAAGATAAAAGTATTGGCTTATATACACTTAATCATCGCCTAACTTTAAGTAAAGATAATATAACATAATAACCCGTTTAATTTCAGATTTGGAATTAAAAATAAATGTTTCTCAATGTGCAATCATGTCAAAAATATCAAACATTTGCATTCTAATGTACGTGCTAGAAACTGTCTTGATTCAAGGCCATCTCATTAACTGTGAGGACCAAAAGTTTATACCGTACTTTTGGTTTAACATTTGTTGACAATGTGTATTGTGATAAGTACGAGTGGTCGATATTGGTAAGACATTAGTCAAAGACTGAACTCACCTAGTGATAATAGCATTACACATATAATGCATTGTTTGATAAGTGTTTTGAAACTTCACATTATTTAGTGTGTTATAACATGTGTTTTTTTATTTGTAATTTAAAGATTGCACATTAAATACTAAGTTGTATCGTCAAAGTGCATACAATAAGAATCACCTTATGTAACTGAAATGTAATGTACCATACTTACGTCAGTATATTGTTTTAAGACTTTTGCATGTTATCAAGTCTTTCGTCTAGAAATACTTTCCCTAATAAGTAAGGTTCAGGTTTGCGTTTGTTAGTATATGCATATAACTATATGTGTCAATATAACGATGTCTCTTTGTCAATACATATTGTAATACAGTATGCTATTATAACTTGTATATAAAATAAAGTTTGTAATCGGACTTTGTATTTAATGTTGTTTTTCAAAGGATGATTACAATTAACATTGCTGTACTTAGCAGCAATGCAAGGTCAAAATGGTGAGATAATATGTTGTTTAATTGCATGATATGTGTTGGTATATCAAGGGTTTGCACGAATGTTATTTAAAAAAACAGCAGCGTTATAAGATTCACATTTAACATATGCTCTTTGTGATACAGCTCTATTTAATATGGTATGTGGAAAGTAATGTCATTGAATACCATGCATTTTTATAATGTACAGTTTTATGTTTATACATTTGTCTTACTTCTGATTATGTATATTCAATGTACATTGTTGTGTTTGAACTATATTGTAGAGTTAACAAATATCAATAAAGCTTATAAATGAAATACTAACGTAAGTGAAGCGTATCTTAATGTTCGACTGGTAAATAACGTTGTTTACTTAAGTTGTTTGAACGATTACCGATTATGTCTCAATGATCAATATCCTTAACTGATCTAACCATAATGAAGTGAAAACTACTTTATTCATTATATTTGCAAGCCTAAAATATGAAACACATTTTCCTCAAAGCGAAATGACAGATTTGAAATTAGAAGAAAAATAAAACATAAAGTGTTTAATGTTTTGTCATGGCATATACATGTAGTAATAAGTTTGCATTCTAACATATATGCTAGAAACAGTCTACCTGGTTGTAATCCGCAAATTAAAATTGACATTTTGATTAAAGGCCAAACTAATTAACTTCGAGGACCAGAAAGTTATGCCGTACTGTTGGTTTGACATTTATATACTATTGACAATGACATAAAATAAGATAGCCGTAACATATTTACCTATTTAAATTATGTTTATAGCAGTGTAGCTATTACCATTTGTAATACAAAAAGTGTTTATATTAAAAATATCGTAGTATTGCCATTAAGATAAAACAATCAGGCAATGTAACTGAAATTTAGTTGTTGTTGTTTTTTTCATTTATTATGTATACATTATACAAGCTTTACATTAACTACTTTTATTTGTTCTTTGTTCTGTAAAAAAAGTGTTTCGTTGAATAAGCATCGGTTTTACGTCAAACACACAGTATGTGTCTTCTTTGTACTTATTTTATTTTTGTTGTTGTTGTTGTTGTTGTTGTTTGAGTTTTTCTTAGTATGCGTTAGTATAACCTTATAAGGTGTTATTAAAACTTCACTTTACATAGAAATACAATCCCAAATAGTTTCGTTTTACTTTATGTTTTGTTAATTCAGGTATAATACGCTAATGTGTAAAGCATCGTAATAAGATTCACATATTACATAAACTTTATGTTTTAATGTTGTGTATACTATTAAGATACGTACTGTTCTTGAATACCATCCATGATTTGTAAGACTAACATTTGTATGTTTATATTTCTTTCTAATGTCTGTTTATCACATTCGTTGTGCGTTTTAAGTTGTGGTATTGTGGACTAAAATATCAATTACAAATATAACTTCACACAAATATAACAAATTACATTTTATTATAAATGTTACATAGAGGGGCATAATCCATTGTGATTGAATTGTTTTAATGATTATGTTTTAAGGATCAAAATGCATAACTGAGCTAACCATAATGATGGGTAAATCACTCTATTAATTAATATTATCAGTCTTAAATATGTGCTATATTTTGTCTCATAATCGTCGATAGTAGAATAAAGCAAGATGCAATTAGCAGCCTACACGATGGCTGGAAGTTCCACACAAATGTGTCCATTTTGTATTGGTGTCGTTTGTGACATTTGTTCTGCAAATTTACACTTATATATGTCTGTATCCAAGCGTATCGTTATATATGTATAAGCAGAAGTAGCTGTAGTGATTTTTTAATTGTACAAGACACATAACTCCCAATAAAAAAGCTTAACCTATATGTTGAGGTTTGTTCCTTTACACGAACCATCATTATTAGATAGATGGTATACGCTTTAGTGATGTATTAATCATATTTGATTAAGTAAAAATAAATAAAAAGAAGTAAACATGAATATCATAAGTTTATTCTTAGACAAATAGCTAACGTTAATTCTTGAAAATGTCCCTCGTTATAATATATACATATTATTAAATACTGCACATATTACCACATTGGAAGTTTAACCAACCCAAATTAATGATGTTGTTCGTTTAGGTTTAGGTTGACATTCTGCAATTTGTTTTGAAGGAAATCCCCAGACTAATGTCTGCCAGATCCACCGGCGCATGGCAGGTCAGCTGGAAAATCCCCCTTCGCTACCGAGACTCGACTATACGCGGTTAGGGGTTGAAGAGTTACAAATACAATTGTTATATTAGTGTTGTTTTTAAGATTTATAGTGATCGACTGACACTAGACTATGCATATGAATCTGGATATTCTTATGAAATTGATTTAACGTGCACATACATTGAGTTAGGTATTATTTAGACACGTGAAATGTGTCAATGCTTTAAACGCGTAACACTAATTGACACGAGTTGCTTAGATAGAGCAATATAACAAACAGATTCCGCTTAGGACTAATACTTAATGCTGTAATATAAAATATATTTACATTAGCTTTATTTAACCTAGTTCTAAGAAAATATTACAAGAAGTAGTTATGTTAAAAGACAAAGTTTTATCACACTTATAAGTGTACTTCTTGTTTTTCTGAGATGAAAATACAACAACAATATTTAAAATCACCATACATTCCAGACTTATTTTGTATGCATTTTTCATTTCAAAACATATAATTTACTGATTTATTATGATACTAAACTGACTTTAAAATGAAATGTTATTTGAATGAATAAAAAAATGGTTACATATCTGATAATTAGCATCTACTAGGTTACGCGAAATTTTCATGACCAATGCGAAATAATAATGTCACAGATTATCCATAACTTTATGCCAGTGTTATTATCGTACTGAAAGCAAAGCGTGGCGTTAATTTAGGAGAACATGTGCCACATTCGATGAGAATATATGGACGCCTTATCGTTATACCTTCAAACATGTCATTTCGAATATCTCAAACGAACTTAGGCTGAGGAACAGAGTGTTCATTTAACAAGAGATGATCGTGTGATATGTGGAAAGAAACGCTCAAGTAACATTCGGTTGATCAAGGTCAAGCGTTCTTTCTTCCTCCATCAACAGTTTCCTGTTGTCGTTGGTGAGACCACGATGGGCTACATTGAGATAGACAGATAAACACAAAATAAACGATTTTAACCAAATTGAGTGGACATGACTTTAATCCCTTTTAACGAAAGCAACATTAGAGAGGCGTTCAATTCAACGTCGCCCTTTCTTGACGGTCTTTTAACTATAGATAATCATTTCTTTTCTCAAATTATCCATCTGATTTACTCTCTAAAATTTGCCTTATTCAAGCAAATAAATGACAAATGAGCAGCAATTATACACAATCAGATCACTATTTCGATTGACAATGTCTCTACTAAAACCTGTGACAATAGAGATGAGTTCACCTTTAGTATTGTGAATTATCCATACCTAGACGCAAATTCACCTTACATGGTATTTACAAAGTTTGGCAATACAAGAGGTTGTAGTAATGTAGAAGATTTCAATGCTAAAAAAACGGTTTATTTTTTCCTAAATTGCTTACAGCCAGGCTTTCAATGTCACAAATTAAGGAAGGCGTTTGAACAATTATTTCATCTCAATGGTTATATTACTTGAAAGTATAATAGCAATATGAAAACACGTATGCAGCTAGGCATAAGACATCCTGCATTTTATCGAAATGTTTTATACAATTTAAAGAAAATCAAGGGTCTCAATAACTATTCTGACCTCATTGCCAAAAGTACGTGTACAAACCTAGAAAACTTTGTTGTACTGCAGTGCTTGCAACTGGCCCTTTAAGATTCAAGAACTTAAGTTGCTTTTAAATTACACGATGACCGGACAGGTCGCTGAGAGTATATGACAAACAGTTTCTAAACGCCACAATTGGACAGTCACTGTTGGATTGGTTGTCTCTTCTTATCTCTCTATGCGTGCCCTATATAGGTGAGATATCTTGAGCTGCCGTCTCCATGCCCTAAAGGTAAGACTGCACAGTAAGTATAGCATCGGGATTTGTTGTACCTTCATTATAAAATATGCCAAAACGTTCGGCTTTACATATATTAGAATTGCATTACCTATTAACTCCTCATAATACTACATTATTTTTTCAAACATCTCATAAATCAATGTAATCATCATTAATGAGAGCAGTTGTTTATTTCTTGTCCAGTTTACTAAGGAGGGACTTTTTTTCAGGAATATTCTGTATCCACAACACCATTGCTATTACGACAAATGACATCAGATTCACCTTATTGAACTATTGATCATAGTATTGGTTTCGAGTTCATGTTTTAATTTATTGTTTGCCTTAGTAGGGGACAATAAAATAAACCATTTTTCATCTGTATACTATGTATGCGATAAACACACATCACATTGGCCTGTGAATATATTAGTATGTTTCTATGACAATTATCACAGCGCAAATCAACCCAAACATTTGGACACTTTGATATTTTGGAAGGTTATCTTGCCAAAATCGCAGAGGGCTGATACATAATTGACCATGGTATATCGAATATAGCATGTCAAATATCACCAAGTTTGAATAACACATTGAAATAAATACCTTAATAAATACTTTTTTCCAGTTCTAACCCCTTACTTTGATTTTGGATAAACAAAATAGCATGTCTGCAAAATATTAGATAAAAACTACATACCTTATTTAAAATTAAGCTCATTAAGACTGCATACATCAGGTGAAAACCTATAAAATAATGATGGTAGGTAAATATCCCATATTAATTCGAACGCTCTTGTTATAAAGATGTCTTCAACATAATTGCATCTACTCGAACATTAGTTTAAGTGATCTGAATTGATGGATTTAGACTAACAGTGCGTCTGCACTGACACATGTAACCACTGGGCTTTTACGCGAAGTGTACCTTATTAATCCCTCTTTTGTTATTTTGTCCGTGTTAGATCACGCCTACCTTAAACGCTCAAAAACAGTATCACAAATAAAAGACATGTGCTCTTTTGTACAGGGTAGGCCAACTATGTACCACGTGGTTTACTCTGACACTGAATGGATAAGCCGGTTTATGTAAACAGGCTTCACCTGACCCATTGCTATATCACATTCAATGTGTATGTTAAGCGAAATGCACGTTGATATTGTTTTTCTTTCAAAACTAGCACGACACTTGATAGTTCAATGTTTGCAAAATAGTTTTATAACTGAACATTCACTTGTGTTCAATTGCTTGACTGGTATGTCAAACACTTTTGGAATACGTGAGTTTGCCTCCACGTTCTTTGATATGTTCGAATATAACTACATCCCAATCACAATGTCATTGACTTGTGTTATTGCATGTCTGTTTGCCAGTTCGTACTGTTCGGCATGTTATTTGCTTCTGCATATAGATCATTTTTGAAATTCTAATAAGCAGAACTTGAGACGCCTGTAAAATATTTGAAAACCGGCTGGACATATTTGATTTGTGTAATGTTAAGAAAACAACAGCATTGCAGAATACAACGTTTATATATACTTTACCAGTGAAATAAATTATGCTAGTATATTATTCAATGAGTTTTAAAAATGTTGATTTGAAACAGCACTCTAATTGTTAACTTGCTTGACGTAAAGAACATTTTATTAAGGTATGTAATCATTCTTTGGATCGATTAAATACTCCATTATATAATCTACGTACTCAGCATGACACAACTTTAATTGCAATTTTTAGGTTCTTTGACAGGATTATTTTCCTCTAGTACATAACCTTCCCTGTTTCTTGGTATATAAACTAAACATGTGTATTACTCCTGCGAATCACAGTATGGTTATTTTTGTTCTACCTAAGTTGTTTTTTTTCCTTTTCCTGTTGCTTTAAATCAAAGTTATAGTATTCTATAAACATCTATTAACAACAGCATGATGACAGTTATTTCATAATTAGACCTAGTTATAGTAATGACACAAAAAAGCAGACATAACAGATACTAACTTGGAGATCTGCGTTATATAAACAAAAGGTAAAGTCCCAGATTACTGACAAGTATGACATGTAAATGGCATAAACGGCGATTTGCTAAACTGTTAAGATGTACCTTTCTTGACGGTACATTTAATGTAAAAATATGAATACATTTGGCTGGGGACTTTATTCAAGACAAGCCGTTTAACGTTGCGATTTTGACTAGAAATGTTTACGAACGAGCAATTTATTCAAAGCTGCTGTATATCGTTTATGAGTTTACTAACACTTAAGGCATAATTGTTGTTAATTAAAGTCGGTCTGTTTAAAATCTATATAAGTATTTGTCACAGCCTGCTCAAATTCGCACGTATGCATAAAATCAGCAAAACACATAATCTTAAAGGATAGAGATAGTCAAGGAGCGAAACAGCAAAGTCAAATCGCAATAAAACTTATACGCAATATTCCAAAGAAAACTTTTGTGTACCATATAAATTTCAAAAAT
This sequence comes from Sinonovacula constricta, assembly GCA_007844125.1. Taxonomy (NCBI): domain Eukaryota; kingdom Metazoa; phylum Mollusca; class Bivalvia; order Cardiida; family Solecurtidae; genus Sinonovacula; species Sinonovacula constricta. Next base: position 48,848,636 of record CM017570.1, read on the forward strand.
ATCAAGAAACACAAAGCGTCCCTAATTAAGGCAAATGCGTCTTTATTTAAGGAATGACTCTGATTTTGGTACGGTTTATGCAGTATGAACGCACACGAGACAGATGGCAAATCCATAAAAAATGCATGTTTCCCTTTCATTTCGTTATTTTCACACGTTAATTATTTACACAAATATATATATTTTTTTTGTAATGAAAGGGGAAGTACCACGTCTAGTTTTCAAATGGCGACAACAGCTCTTACTTCCCTTGATCGATTCACAACCTAGTTCGGCGAAAAGTAGTACGTATTGAACGTTGATCGTACAGCATTTAGAACTTAACATATTTTAGTAACGTATTTCTTAATAGTTTATATAATAAAAACAACGTATTATTATGACAAAAAGTAGTGTCTCGTTCTTAAATATTGTTTTCTTACCTCTGTTTGTTTTACATATGCGTGTTAAAAGAAACCAGGACACTATCGTGACAAGTTCGCAAAGTAAGTGTTTTCGTGGATTAAATTGCTATTTTCGGGCTCTGTGATTGGTTGTATTTACCTAAACATAGATCATGTAATTTCATATTTTGTGTGTAAGACGTGTTCATTAAAATTGTATATAGGATTTAAGCCAGTGGCGGATTCATGATTTCAGAATTTGGGGTTCGATTCAATAAAGTCAAAGCTTTTAAACAGCGTCGTAACGAACAACTTCGTACCTCGAACAACAAAAAGAATTAAGAAATAGTAGTGATAAGGCGGATCCGCCTATGATTTAGGGGTTTTTTGTTTGACTTCGGTCATTTTTCTTTAGAAGTTGAATTAAATAAATATATAAGGAAGTTAAGCTAATTTATAGTTTTATTAAAACATACCCAAAGCAATAAAACATCAGTACAAAATACATCTAATCACCTGATTTAAGGCTAGATTTATAAGCCAAAATAATTTTAGTTGCATCTACAAATTTGCATTTATATTTTTTTCTTCAAATTTGTCTTCTGTTAATTAGGTGCAGATTTCAACAAATTCTGACAGCGCATTCATTATGTTCAGTTTCATATTTCATTTTGGTATTTTATAAAAAAATACACACAATATAGTCAGAACATATTTAACAGTTCATGTGAAATTCTAAGTTCATAAAAACAATAATTGTTATTAAGATTTGCTCAGGTTCATATTCACAGCACAATAAATGAAATAGAAACAACATAACACAAGGGTAGTTTTAATTCAGCAAAATCTGCTTTTCTTACAACTTATCTGAACTTTATTTTAGACATTAATGTAGTTATTTTTCTTGATAATGATGTGGCATGATTACGATTTTTTCTACTTTCTATGGATGATGCAGGTTTGAAGAAATCTACGCTCTTGTGGCTGAAACTATGTTTATTTTGTATTGTTATGATGAACAAGATGGAACAATGGCACACATTCTGGGTACGCATTAACCGGACCATCAATTTGGACATACGGTTCTAGATCTGCTGAGATACTTTCACAGGGCTATTCACCAGAAAAGGTGGCTTCGGTAAAAGCTGACTTGATTTTGATGATCAGTTTCAATGATATGGCGCACTTCTATTCCAGCACTGTTGCGTATCGCAAGTGCCTTTGCAACATACCATATTTCTGCTGCATCAGTATCGACGAGGGTCTTCTCATCATATTTATTGGACAGTAATTTTACATCTTGGTTGGTTTCATATGAAAATACATTTACTAGACAAAGCGTGCCGGCAGTTGCATAGACATTTTTCATTCACAGTACTTTTCTGTGTAATGCCTCCTTGGTGATTTTTTTTTCCATTTCCTGGTTCAAGGTGGCGTACTCGTCACCATTAGATTCTTTATTGAACTCAAAGCTGTTTATTCTTACTTAATAGTGACACTCCATTCCTCTGGTGACACAGTGGACAATTATGATGTACCATGCTGTCTGTCTGAAGACAATTGGGCATTTATCATATCGTTTCTGGTATTCAGAAACTTTCTGCAGATTCGCAACTGACAACATGACCTTGTGCTTTGTTGGCCTACATGTACCCATTTCAGTTCTTGATTTTAGAAATCTCTTTAAACGTTATGTTTGCTTTGGTGAAATCAACACCCCGCACAATATCGAAAATTCTGTCAGATCTGTCATATGCCTATTGATGGCTCTTCCCTTCCAATATTTGTCATGGTGTTTCTGTGATATGCATTTGACCGTATGTTGTGGAATTGCTTTGTTTCGATGCTCTGCAAGTTTTGGTGTAGACTCGAAGTTAAACTTTCTCAGTTTCCCCGCCAGCTCCTCCTTGCTGACCACTTCGAAGCTTGCTGGTCATATGTCTCCTTGTGCAAATCTGAAAAAGGTACAATTTATAACAGGATCAGCTATTGCAGTAGTTTATCAGATAATATAGATCAACTTGATGTATTTGATGGGCATGTGACATACATAGGAGGTCCAGCCAATCTTAATACACTCGTGAATCTTCATCACGTGAATACACCGGATGCATGACATTGCATTGTCATTACATTGTTTACGGTTAATGTGATGTTGAATTGTTTTACTTGGCTACCTTCTAGTCCTATTTCCTGCAGAAAAACACAAACCCTGACCGGTCCAAACTTACGACGGCGCTTTTCTCCAACACCGATCAGTTACATATATAATGTGTGGTATCTACCTAAGAATTAAACACTGTTAACCAATGGTAAGCAAACAATAAATATTGCCAACTCTAACATCAACTTGCTCAGGTATACTCAAAACAGTCCATACAATTATTGCACTTATAAATACACATGTAAGCTTGTCGCATTTAAGGTTAAAACATACAACTTATTTCAATACAACACTTAGTATTAGTTCGTTCAGTTCTTTAAACAAATATATAGACAACATTTAATACATCCTTCAACCTGTTTTGGTTCTATTACTCAACAAATTTCTCATCAAAGGGAATAATCATGTCCCAAACATTCGTTTCAGAGTTATTAAACTTTGCGCCCATGTCGATGTATTAAAAGCGTGCCTTGTACTGAAGATGACAGGCGCTTCATTCCTTCAGCATGCATGTAGATTGCACTACTTTACCGTCACAAAGGTCGCTTCGTGTTTTTTTTCTTTTGCAAGAGATTTAAACAGCCTCTGTCTTTAAGATAGCTAGTGGTCAAACTAGGTTTTAGCAGATCCACATGTCTACTATTCAGGTTTCAATGTACAACAATCAATAAATCACCAACGTAGTGCATTGATATATGTCACATTAGTACGTTGGTGAATAGCCGTCCTTATATCGGGTTTATGTAACCAACCTTGTATTGATTGAAGATTTGAAAGCTTGCCAGATTAAGCAACTCAAAGGCCCTCCTTATATGTTTGCTCCAATGGATAGTTGTATATATACAACCGAGATATATTGGATATACATAGTAAACACTCACGTCAGCATGTATTACCTTATTGGGCAATATATTTTATTACACATGTATCGACTAATATTGCTTTTCTTCAAACATACATTTTTTTCTTATAACGTAAACATTTTTTAATACCTACTTTAAGTACAGTATACATGCAAAATGCATAGGTAATACGACATACTCGAACAAAATGCGATTTACTTTGCTTTACAGCCTTATCATGTCTTTCAATTAGTATATTTCAGTTGGTTTATTTACTCATTTATATATGTTAACCATTCGGAAAAACGAAATGCTTTCGAAAGTCAATAACTGAGATTAATCAATAACAATGTAGTGTATAATGCGTGTTTAAAGATCATATAAAGATTTAATGAAGCATGAAATTGAAAGTGTCGTTATGTCGGTCTTGTATGAATGCTAGGTAATACATACGCAGTTATCGTTAACATATCAGCGGTATGGCATACTATTATTGGAGTTTGGCGTGTAAATCGGTAAGATGTGTTTAGAAGACATTGAGCATAATTTATGTTTAATTTTGCTTAAGTTGTATGCAAATTTGACAATCGCCTATTGACATAAAGGAGGGTCAGATACATATACAGAGGGGTAGATAAGCTAAAATACTGATACGGGTGTGTTAATAATTCACTTTAGCTGAAAAGGGGACTGTTTTGCATTATTGAATTAAAGCACGTCAAATCTTTTTAAAGCATAACCATATGCTTGGGATAAACAAGGTTTTGCATGATATGTGTTATTAATCGCTAAACATACCGGTGTTCAGTTAAATTGACATAAACTATAATATTAGAAAATAACAAAGTTAAAGTGATTATAATAAGTTAATCCTTAAAACAGCTTACGATCATTCTTGCAACAATGTCCCTTGTTATTATATATACCCATTATTAAATATTGCAATGATTGTCACATTGGAAGTTTAACAACTAGAAATGAACGACGTTGTTAGCTTAGAAATAAACGTCCAAAAGTATACTGTAGGAATGTCGCATATAAGTTTAAATACATATAGTTAACTGATTTATTTCGATACTAAACTGACTATAAAATAAACTTGTATTTGAATAAATATAACGAACTATGGCTACATATCTGATAATTAACAACTACTAGGTTACGTCGGTGGCTACAAGATTGGCCACACCGGGGAAATATATGAACACACGTTTTTAACCATATTGGGTGGTCATGACTGTATCCCTATTCTAATCAAAGCCACATTAGAGAAGCTTTCAATTCAACATCACGCTATCTTGACACTACTGTTACAGGAGTTACCCTTAATCAAGCAAATAAATGACAAGTAAGCAGCATTTCTACACATTGATATCGCTATTTCCATTGATAACGTCTCTATCAAAATCTATGACAAGAGAGATGATTTCAATTTTTGTATTGTAAATTATCCATACCTTGAATCACCTCGTGCTTCCTCCTTCTGGTGGTTATACAGCCCAAATTACAAGGTTTGCACGCGTTTGTACTGAAACATAATTTGTTAATGCTAGAGACCTGTTTGTTTCTTCTAAATTGTTATATCCAAGCTTTCGATTTCACAAATCAGGGAAAACGCTTTCAAAAGTATTTCACCGCAATGCTTTCATTACTTCAAAGTATAATAGCAGTATGAAAACACGTATGCAGCAAGACATAGGCAATCCTGCATTTTATGAAAACAATGTGTACATGTTAACGAACAAAACGGCCTAAATAACTTGTATGACCTCTTTTCACAATTATCAGAACATGTATTGCTGACTGTTACATCACGGGAATACTTTATTGTACTGCATTGCTTGCAATTATAATATCTTTATTTAAAATAGTTATCACTATACTACAGTTATACACTAGTTAATTTTAATAGACACGTGTGTGACAATAATAAATGATAATTATTATTTTTTATTTGAAACCAGGGGTTGAGCTTCAAAATATCTTCAACCCATGAGACAACTGTATATAATGCGCATCTCATTTTTATGCAAGATTCAACGACTGTACCAACATACGAACAATACTATTTTCTTGGAGTACCAGCTCTGGGCTTTACGACGAACCTATTGATATAAAAGTGCACGTTTCAAAATTATCGAAATTATAATTAGGCATACACGTATCTATACTCATACATGTTTGTCTTATTTAGGGGCAATTAAAGCAGACTTTATAATTATCATTGTACTATGCCTGCACTAAACATATATTAAATTGACTAGTGAATATATTAGTAAGTTGTATTACTATTCTCATAGCGCAAAACAACCCAGTAGTTGGAACTTGGATCGTAGTGATGGTTAACTATCAAAAGTCATAGACCGCTGATACATAATTGATCATAGGTCAAATAGAACAGGTCAAGTATAACCAAGTTTGAATAACACATTGAATTACAATACCTTTCCACTCAGAATGGATCGTATCATAACTTATACCCTTGACCCCTAACTTCAATTTTATATAAACAAAATATCATGTCTACAAAATATAAGAGAAAAATGACGTACAATATTCAAAATAAAAACAAAACAAGTTCAATAAGACTGCATACGTTAGGTGAAAACTATAAAATAATGATGAGCGGTTAATATACCATATAAGTTCGTACGCTCTTGTTATAAAGATGTCTTCGGCATAATTGCATCTACCCCAACATTAGTTTAAGTGATCTGAATTGATGGATTTAGACTAACAGTGCGTCTGGACTGACACATGTAACCACTGGGCCGTTACGCGAAGTGTACCTAATTAATTCCTCTTTTGTTATTTTGACTGTGTAAGATTACACCGTCCCTAAAGGCTTACAAACAGTATCTCAAACAAAACACACATGTTCATTTGCATAAAGTAGGACAACCATGTACCACGTGCTCTACAATAACACTGAATGGATACGTCGGTTTATGTAAACAGGCTTCACCTGACCCATTTCTTTATCACAGTCAATGTGCATGTTAAGCGAAACAACCTCCCAAGCACAATGACATTGACGTGCCTTATTGCATTTCTGTTGGATAGTTAGTTTTGATTGACTTGCATTGTGCTCTTGCATATCATCCTATACATAATCATAGTATGCGATTAAGTGTGGAAAATTAATGTCATAATCATAAGCTTGCAGTCCTCAGTTTTTTTTTTAGTTTCAAATGAAACGTATTCATCGAGCAAACACTTTACACTGTCACCATTTAATATGTTGCAGTGTGTACTATCGTCATGTTTTACGTCCTTTATATGCAGGCTGTAATATGAGAACTGCATCTTTGAATTAAAACAATAAATTATAAAACATTTTAACCAAAACCATATTCCTGAGAAAAGCCCATGTTGTAGGTGTAATATGTGTAATATTAATCGCTGAAAATCAATGCCCCACGACAGATAATAACAACTGAACCGAATGCATTTGTTATTGCGTTGATCCCATCCGACGTAATACAAACAAAACCCTCACAAGCACCGGTTGGAACTTGTCGAAATTATAGAACAGATTCAGTTTCAGCCTGTATGTGAACATTGAGCCAAGTGTTATGTACATTAAGACTAGACCATAAATGCTGATATATGGACTGAGTAGAGGGATCAGTTAAACATTGGGCTGTAAAACAAAAGCTTCCGTTTCCAAAACAGTCAGGAACGAGGCATATTTAATTTTGCTGTGATAATATTTATGTTTTTCTGTTAGCTGTATTTTTTTCCCTTTGCTCCACATGTTCTAGTATTTTTTTTTTGTAAAACGCATATTATTCAAAAGTGCTATGAAGCTGGTTCAACCGTGTGTCAGTAAAAACAACAACATATCTTTATGAGCTTTTCATCATGAAAAGAAAAAAAACACACAACACATCCTGCTCATTAGTATAAACGCACATTGCCTTTAACACATCTTTCCATTTGCAACTGCGCATGGTAATCGGGAGCAACCACTGTTTTACTGACGAGTGTAAATATTGTGTTGCTTCATAGATTAATATACAGTAACAAAAGTAGTCAACCTTCTTTTAAACGAAGTCAATGGTCGATATCATTACATGTACCCTTAAACCTGAAACATCCAAACAGTACTACACACCTAAGCCATATGTAAACTATATTTAAAAATGACATTTTACAGGTAGTTTGTACATTCGAGGTTTGGAATACATAAGAAACATACATTTATCATTGTCATAGATTTACATGCTTGTCAAGTGTGTACAAAAAGCAGCCATATTAAAAAAAGAAAAGAAGAAAACAAACAAACAAAAACAATAATTACAAAGACTACTTTACAACTATAGACTATCCGTTAAATAGAACATGTACTAAGATGTGCGCTGTTGACTACTCGTTAAATAGAACGTCTACTAAGATAAGAGCACGTGAATGAGCATTTACTATGTAAGATGCGCGATGTTGCCTTAATACGCACCAAAATAACATTAGGCCTGACTAACGAATGTCCTGTGATATGCTGTTTCAATTTAAAGTATCAAGACACATTCTGCCACTAAAATAAACCATTTAAGTAAACAGCCTTGTCTGATTTCATAATGTTATGATATAAGGCAGCGGGACTGCATTGTTAGGCTTTTCAATTATACCATGCACTATCTTTGATCAGAATAATGTATTTACAAGCAGGCAACCAAACTCTACATACGACATTTACAGACCGCAATGTCGCTGTTACTGCTGCTGCTCCTGATGATGATGATAACGAAAATGATGATTATTCATTAAGTGATTATGACGAAATATCGGTTTTAGGGCACGTACGTATGCTTCCTCGTCCTTGTGATGATGCGATGTGAAAGTTTCCACGCATTGATTAATTAAGACGTTATATTTGTACGTAACAGCTCGTAGATATACTTCCTTACCTCAGTGTTCAATTGTCACCGATAACCGTATGCCTATTATGCCCAAGGCCAATCTTTGTGGTAACGAATACGTGCATTTTCTTTTCTATAAAGTCTATTCTCATACGTACACTAAATGGATTAAGTACCTTAAAGCTTCATCAATTATAAACATGAATTATGTGAAGATACAGTGACCATAATATATTATATTTCTAAAATTTTATACAATTCCCTTTTCAGCGTATTTTACTAATAACACTTATTACACGTTTCCATCGATAATTATAGTTTATGTTTGAACTCACACTTAATGCTCAATCAGACCTACATACTCGGTGCTGTTTTAAAAATAAAAAAATATGATTTATTTGAATAACGATGGCCTTTAAACAAGATTCTTAAGCATAAAGCGGCCTACGTGCATGACAAAATGTAAACTTGGCAAAGGTATGAGTGTTAATTAGGCACATGTATTCGCTTATTAATAATAGACATCGCGTGCAGACTATGATTTAAGAATATGTAGTTTTAAATTATTGAATAATATGCAGTAGCCAAAACATTCGACACTTTTTTAAATCCAATCAATAGTCAATATCATTTTACGCACCGTGAAATGTGAAACCTTCAAACAGTACTGTACAACTAAGCCATGAAAAGGCTTTTTATTCAAGATTGACATTGCACAAATATGTTGTACAGTCGAGGTTTGGAATTTGTATGAGATATACATTTATCATTGTGTTAGAAATATTAACTATTCAGGTGTACTCAAGCAGTCATTTAAAGTATTGTGTCATCATTTTCAAAACTTGTTGCGTTTAACATAATATACTTTACCATAAACATGCAATATACTAATGTCAAGACGGTTAAATTCGTATTTACCTGGAAATCGTTGATCTAGATATATTACCTTTTAGTATCCTGTATTTTAAGGTTAACAATTAAAACAATTGACAAGATTGTTTACAATGTGTGCACATTTTTATACCCCCCCCCCCCAATGTAGCTGCATATATAATAAGGTTCTAGGAACAGAAAAGTACAGATTCAACTGGAACTTAATTAGTATGAAACCGTTTACCGCCTGTACCAAGGAATATACAATACAGCTGTGATATGTAAAATTGATAGTTAAATAACGTCGTTAACATTGTAAACTTAATAATAAAGTATGCAGATCTTGTTTTTTAAATGCTTGGCTTTAAACACTAACGCTAGATGACCACCGGTAAAAGGAACACATGGAAGTATTACTACTCGTAAAATGAAGGAACAATGTATGTGGTTGTACAAATGATATAAATAATGCACGGTCGTAGGCCTGGCTGACAAAAACCTCCTATCATGAAAGTTATTGCCTCGATTGGGACTCGAACCCAGGCGGTGAGAGGTTGAGGAATTTCATGTCAGCGACTCTAACAGCTCAGTCACATGGGCCCCTTTAATTTTGATTGTATCTGGTGTTGTAATAGCACGAAGAACTTTGACCGCATTATATATGATGTCAATTATATTTTACCCTTATACAATTTAGAGAAATAAACTATATGTACAACTTGGCAATCAAATACTACAAGAGACATATACAATATAGACACGATGATGATGATGATGATGATGACGATGATGATGCTGATGATGATGATGGCGACGACGATGATGATGATGATGATGATGATGATGATGATGTCAATAATGATGACGATGATTGATTAATTTAATACGATGATGATACTAATGAAGACGACGCTTGTGGTGGTGGTGATGATGATGATGATGGCGATAATGATGACGATGATGATAATGATGATGATGATGATGACGATTGTGGTTGTGGTACTTGTGGGGATCATAATGATGATGAGCATGATGGTGATGAGTGTGGTGGTGGTGGTGGTCATGATGATGATTATGATGATGATGATGATGATAATGATGATGATGATGATGATGATGATGATGATGATGATGATGATGATGATGATTTCGGTGAGGATGATGATAACGATGATGATAATGATGATGATGATGATGATGATGATGATGATGATGATGATGATGATGATGATGATGATGATGATAACAAAGTCTCGATAAGTATTGAAGTATCCAGTTGATACTCACTCTCATACGCCTTGGTAAGTATTGAAGTATTCAGTTGATACTCACTCTTACAACTCTCGGATAGTACTGAGGTATTTAGTTGATACTTGCTGTAACAGGTCTCGGTAAATATTGACGTATTCAGTTGAAACTTACTTTCACAACGTTCGGTAGGTATTGAGGTATTCGGTTGATACTCACTCTCAAAAGTCTTGGTAGGTATTGAGGTATTAAGTTGATACTCACTCTCGCAAGTCTTGGTGGGTATTAACGTATTCAGTTGATAATCACTCTCACAAGCTCGGTAAGTTTTGAGGTATTCACTTAATACTCACTCTCACAAGCTTTGGTAAGTATTGAGGTATTCAGTTGATACTCACTCTCACAATGCTCGGTAAGTATTGAGGTATTCACTAAATACTCACTCTCAATAGCTTCGGTAAGTATTGAGGTATTCAGTTAATACTTACTCTCACAATGCTCGGTACGTATTGAGGTATTCAGTTGATACTCACTCTCACAAGTCTCGGTAAGTATTGATGTACTTAGTTGATACTCACTCTCACAGGTCTCGGTAGGTATTGAGGTATTGAGTTAATACTTACTCTCACAATTCTCGGTAAGTATTGACTTATTCAGTTGATACTCACTATCACAAGTCTTTGTAGGTATTGAGGTATTCATTTTTGTCCATGATACAATATGTAGAAAGACAACACTTGCCAGCATTATTCCAATTATCTATAAAATGAAAGTTTAGAACAATAAAATGTAAATTAACTGAAGCCTCACGAGACATAAATTCTTGTTAATATTAGGTATTGTTTTTTTCTGGAAAATGGTATTTTATTTTCTTTCTCTTTGTCGTATTGTTTTGTTTTTTTCTTTGTTTTTTTTTTGTTTGTTTTTTTTATTTCCAGAGTTGTTGTTTTATATCGAATCATATTTGTATCTGGAATTTGTATACAAAGAACAATGTCCTAAACTGTACCTACTTCACGCATTAAAAAGTGAAACAAATGAAGACAAACAGAGAGAAACAATGAAAACAGAATGATCTGGTATGCCTTTAATTCCGAAGGAACTAATGTTGTAACAAAGCAATGTTATTACGTAAATGTGTGCTACTGTGTTGTTTAATTACACACTGAACTGAGATTAAAAATACAACTTAAGATACATTGCTGTAAAGTGAAAGGCAGTATACTATTCAATATAGGACCGAAATACTACAAAATATCAAATTACGAAAAGCAATAGTTTAATAGCATCCAATATGGATACTGCTATTTTATAAATTTGGGTGTAGGGAGGCAATAAGTCTAAACATATTATGTATTTTTTGTGTGTGCAATTAATATCTTAGACAAGGAACAAAATTATATAAATGCTTGCTTGGTTGCACTGTTCCCTTAGTAATTGTATTGGTCAGCCGAAATCTCTAATTACATCCCTCCGTAAACCTGACCTGAAAAAGCTAGTGTTTGAATCGATCCAGAATATAAAACAAACACATCCTGGACACCAAACACTTTAGAAATTATATAAAGCATTACTTTTAGCCGGCAGCACTGAAATGTTTGTTTTTTATATTTTCTCTTTACAAAGCCGTGTGGTTATATTGCGGGTATCATAGTTTTGCTTCTAAAGTCAGACTTTATCGTTGGCCGTTCAGAGCAAGTGTTTTTTAATACGGATTGTATCGTTGCTAATAGATAGTTTCTATGTGTTTACATGCAGACCGAATATCAAAACATACGTAACGAAGAGCATTCCTATCTTCTTTCGTTAAGTTATTGAAGGTTTATGCATACACAAATAAACAAAATCGCTTGTCGTCTGTAATGTTTGAATAAAAGGTACACATACAAACATATATATATATATATATATATATATATATATATATATATATATATATATATATATATATATATATATATATATATATATATATTATATATATATATATATATATATATATATATATATCTATATATATCTATATATATCTATATATATATATATATATATATATATATATATATATATATATTTATATATTTATATGAATATATAATAATAATTATAATAATAGTTTTAATAAATAAATAAAATATAACACCGTCTACCGAATTAGGACCCGTATTTCATTACGGTTACAAGGTCCTTTTAAAGACTTTCTTCAGGTGAACATTTTAATGAACATTCTATATATAGGCGTCGTGCCCCAGCGCGTCGTCAATAATAATATGTTATCGATTAAAATGATTGAACATTTGTATACAGCGGATTCAACTCGTGGTAACACGTATACATAGCAGTCCAATAAATGATATGTCTGCTTAAAATAGATCCTGAAATACAAAGCGTAGACAAATAGGGCAGACGGGATTAGGACTACTTGCTTGCAGCATATAAACTTGGAACAGTTTGAAGTGTTATTTAAGCATGTGCTTATAGTAATTATAGGTTTACCGTGGCATCGCTTTGCTTTAGTCAAGAACGAAGTTATCGGCTAGACAAAAACAGACAACAGTTCAACATTTTTAAAGAAATTAACTAAGCATATTTGCTTTCGAGACAGCATGTGATTAGCGCGCGGCAGATGCTGATTAATAATTACAATGGCTACTTATAGTCAATTCGATGATACCTCTGAGGACTATACTGAATACGAGTGTACAGTATGTTTGAACAACAATAAGTTAAAGAATGCAGATCGTTATTGTTTTGATTGTCAGAAGTACATGTGCCCAGAATGTTTACAGATTCATAACAACTTTGGCGACAAACATAACGTGCTAAGTGTGAGCGATAAGAGAGTGCAAAAAATTCTAACCGAGAAATGTGAAGACCATCCGGATAAGGTGCTGGAATTTTACTGTCGCCAACATGATGCCGTTTTGTGCCAAACGTGTCTTCTTATCGATCACAGGTATGGACATATTCGTACTACAAGTAAATGTTCTTGTTTGATATTCATTGCTGGGTTATTATCAAAACTGATTTATTTTGGCATTAAAATAGAAAACGTTTGTATGTGTGTATTTGTTTATAAGTTATCTACCGTAGGTATCGGTACTTAACTATATATTTTTTAATTTATTTATACCAGATACTATACCAACACAATGACCAACATTAACATAACTGTATGGTCTTTCCCGTTGATTTTTTTTAAATCGCTCCCCCGTATATAAAACCACCGCTTACACTTAAAAAGTCAAACTTATTTAGCATATGTAACATTGTAAAAATGAACTCCGATATCAATTTGTCCACCGTTAAACCATATTGCCGACTGACCGTTCCAAGGCGGTAACTGTCGGGTTTGCTCTTTTAATCACATGACTCATCACAGATGTGTATTTACTTTTAATTTTGGCTTGTATGTGAGTACCATGGCCCTGTGTTTTTTCAATTGTTTGTATTTGTTGAAATGCTCATATGACTTTGTCATATGTATTCTTATCAAACCAAATAGTTTCGCAAGTGGCTGGTATAAAAAACGGCTCAATGAGGCCTGCCATACATTACGCGTTTAATTACTTGAGCGCTTAGATATACGTATACACGTTACTCCCACAAAAATGAAGGAAGGCATTCAGCCCATCCATATTGTCGTATTCGGAATAACGGTTATGACCAATAGACAACAACCAAAGGTATTGTGTGTTTCTTTCGTTTTTCTTCTGATGATTATGTGTTCATTATCTCCGTCATTAACTACATGACTACAATGTAGCTGTTATATGTTTTCTGCCCATCCAAATTGTGCATGACAAAATTATGTTTTGCTTTGTCTTCCTAGAATAAGTAAAATGATATGATCATATGAGTGTTGCAATACATATTTAAATGTGTATATTAAAATTTGGAACAAAGTTAGACTAAGAAGTTTCTACCGCTAGCGCGTGGATGTGTACGATAAATGATGAAATATTGTTTTTAAAATATCAAAATATAACACAAAAGCGTATAATGAAATAAAGAACAAAAGTAAATAAATGAAACAAAATTATAAATAAAAAAAAAACATGTACAATGCATCTAGACTGCATTTAATTAAAATGGAAAGATATCTGTCTCGACCAACTAAAACTTACTGTTTAACGTGTACATTGGACAAGCACGCTTATTACTCGGTCTCCTAACGTAATAACTGGACAAGTCTTAACTGTTTTCAGTTTACATTTATCACCGGATATTTCCGAAAAGTAACAAAACCTATCCGAACAATTACGAAACATTACAGAAAAAGTAGTCTTTCAAGTAAACGATGTTTTAAACAGAATTGGAAAACAACATAAATCACGTAAATATATATTTGTTTTAATTTAAGTTGATGCATTATGCTTTTCAAATTGAACAAAGGCAACGCCGCTTTTGTCAAGTCTGGAGATCAAATGTCTATTGGGGTTTACAATTCAATTGCCTACGACCCCCCCCCCCACCAACTCAGCCGATCACACCTTTTGAATGCTATAATAATGTAGTATCTTACCCCACACTACATGACCATATTAGCCTTAACAATAAGTTCTTTTCATAGGGCTGTTAATAGTGAGTATTGAATTGTATCAGAGTAGTATGATCTGTAAACTCGCACTCCCAACATTTCTTAGTGGTATAAGTTGAATCATTTACAACAAAGCGATTGATTTGCAATATGGATTAAATGTCACACAGATTAGAATCGTTCATGTGTATATGAATATATTTTTATTGCAAGGCTTTGTCCGTTAGATTCTTAAGTGTCATTGTTTGACGGGCATATAGGTACCACATATATTCCTGCATGCGTCGTCAGTAGCTATTTCATGTTCGTGCGCTTTAACTAGAGTATGTATTTACAAACCATTGTAACGTATTAGATGATGTCATTATTAAAATAACACACGTTTTAAAACAATAACCTGCAAGCTGAAGTAGAAACTATAGAAAAAATGAAACTGTCTGCCCGTCTCAATACACTTGATTCAATACGTGTATGTTAGTAAGTGTATAGTTCCTTTTATTAACTTTTGTCTGTATTTTATTAACTAATGATACTACTCTTTGAATCCATTTTTTTGTTGAACTTATTTTTAGGTAATGCTACTTTGTCAATGTGGGTTGACTGTGTTTTTGTTATCTTATCTTCAACATTGATCATTACGAGCACAGTATAATCTTGATACAAAAACCTTATTTATCACTTAGTTAAATTCACATTGATGGCTATATGGAAAGGAATACATGCCGCAAGGGCTCTGAAAATAAGACAGTGTTCTGATATATTTCGGTATCATCTGATATTCGAACTGGCAAAATTGTTAAATGACATACAATAGAAACCAACAATGGGTATAGTAAGTACAGGGATAACACAGTTTCATTTCATGCAAGCTTTTCTTTAATTTTAAAAAACATAATACATATTTTCTAGGGAGAAATTGTGAAAATAAGTACTGACTTACCAAGTGTGTGTTTGTGTGTGATTGATATCAACAACGAACGAAAATACTTAAAGAAGAACTATCAACAACAAAGCTTTTGTTACGCGACACATCAGCACATATATCACTGGCTTTAGTAAAACAAGGTGAATCGTAAACGCTCAGACTATCACGAAGGTTCTATGCTTGCAACAGTATTGAAACAAACAGTGTTAATAAAATGTAATCGTAGCTAAAACCTCCTTTGAGAAACTTGTAGGACATTTTTACATTGATATAAATCATTCTGTATTACCATCTGATATTATCTTTACTATGAATAATCAACTGATGTTTGGTGTTTTATTAAAGATATATAAAATCGGATAATAAACAATATCAATCAGTTATAGAATTGAAAAAAAAGTAAACTCTGAAATTCAGATAAGATAAGTTGATTGCCAAGGAGAAGAGACCATACCTACCTCGACCCTTTAGATTTAACGAAACAATATCTAAAATGAACGGTAAAAGGACGGCTGAAAAGTACTAACTAGTTTCAGGCCTCGCAATCTAAAGTGGCATGCTTACATTGGGCGTTTAGTTGCAACTTTTAAAGTAACAATTTGAATAAAGTTAAAAGAAATACAACTTAAATTAACAACTTTCTTTTTCTGCCCTGTCGCATATACGTAATAAAACTATATTTCTTTAGTAGATAATATATATTTCTATATTTAAAAGCATGTGAGTATTGAAAATATATTTCTATAATAGAATTTATATATTTATATTGAAATATGCACTTATGTATTGTGTTGGCATGGTTAAGATATTTAGAATACCATTTGTCGAGGACATTGGTCGGTACCAAAAGTGTCAGTCCACATGTAGGATGCAACTACTACCAGCGAAGGACTGTCAGGCCCCATCACCATCTTTGTAGGAGCCAGAAACGGTCCGCCATTGCTTGCTGAGTTCAGACAGATAGGATTGTAACGAGATTTCGGCATATCTAAAAATATGAGCATAAATTGTACCATTTGAATCTATTGAGGCGCTCAGCAGTGTAGGTAATTGGTAATTTAAAATCAATAAATTGCAATTTCATAACATAAGTGACAGCTTTGTATTTGAAGAATTTCAATTTTATAGCTGGGTTCTCGCCTGAGTATGTTAAACCTAATGTTTATTTTAATCCTTGAAACATATATGACTTAAACACAGTAATAACAATTTGCCTAGAGGTCATCAGTCGAACGGGGATTGGGATAGTCATTGCTTAACATATGTAAGACATATCGTTTACATATGTGTAAAAACAGATTAGAACAAGATGGAGAAGTAGGTAAACGTGGCAGTTGCATGTATGCCCACAACAGGGACATCGGCGTAGAATATATGAGGTACACGTTCACGAGGTCTAAAATCAAGAAATAGTAGAACAATAATTCACATTCATAATATCGTTGAATGTGAACACATAGTTATGCTGGGTTTTTATTTCAATTCGATTCAATATTTTATACGTCACTAACATGTGTTCATGGTCATTACCACATTTAAAAACGCGTCATGTATAAAACATTACAAATTGAGAAAACGATTAACCAAATTCCAATGAAAACACAGGAAAACACATTTACAACTTTAAGTATATACATATTTATATATTTACAATGTTAATTGCTATCTAAATAGTGTCTAAAAATATTTACTTTTGAAACTCTCGAATAAGAGATCATAGTTTATTCATGACAAATATGACCTTATACTGCCTTAAGCTTCATGTTTGCAATAAAGACACATAATAGGCAATCCAGTTCATACTTTATCAACTTTCTTTCCGTGAAAAAAAAAAACAATTAAGCTCATTGCCACGTTTCCGACTAAATTATTTTGCATCGGTCATCAGAATTTCGTAATTCTTTTACATATGTAATGTGATCTTGGTGTAACTTTAAGCCTCTCAAGAAAACGGGCAGTCTAAAACAAAGCGACCTCGTTTACTGCACTAACTACGTTACAGAAAATGCAAATTCTGAGTTACCTTTCGACATTGCTAATATCTAAAACTAAATTAGGTGAACTTTGAGAAGAATAGTTCTGTTGTAGGAGTACTACACCGTACAGGTATTTACACGTAAATGTTACATTATCCCATTTCAAACATGTTTTAAACTTTTAATTAAGTCTATTCCACTTACACTCACAAGACTTCACGGAATTCACATGCTCTGCAATGGTTGTGTACATATGGCAAATGATTGTTTTTCTAAAAGTTACCTGGTGGAATAGTGAATAGTTCACCTTGTTTACATTATTACTCAATGCCTTTTGTCATTTATATTTGATATAATTATTCGCATTACTAAGGAAGTAAGATGCGCTTATTTCCCCAACACTGTAAACTGACAACAAAAATAAACTGATAAATAATGGAAGTATATGGAATGGGGGTAAAGTAAATTGAAGTAGATTAAATTGTAGTGGAGGGAGAAAATTAGAATATTTGAAATGGAAGTAGACGAAATGGGTGTATAGTTAATGGGGTAGAGGACATAGGAAAAGAGGAAGTTGGAGGAGAGGAAATGGAAGTAAAGGAAATGGCTGAATATGACATTGTGGTAGAGAAAATGGAAGTAGAGGAAATTAAAGAATAGGAAATGGGATTAGAGGAAAAAGGAGTAGATAAAAGAGGAGTAAATATGGAAGTAGAGAACAAGGACGTAGAGTTAATGGGGGTAGAGGAATGGAAGAAGACGAATTTGGAGTAGAAGAAATGGACATAGACAAAAACGCTCTGTTTGCAGTGGGGTAGAGAAAATGGAAGAAGAGGAAATGAATGTATATTAAATGGGTGTAAAGCAAATGGGTGCAGAGGCAATAGGAGTATAGGAAATGGATGTAGAGGAATTGGAAGTTGATTAAATAGGAGGAGAGGATAGGGAAGTAGAGAATATTGGTGTAGAGAAAATGGGAGTAGAGGAAATAGAAGTAGGAAGTAGAGAAAATGGAAGTAGTTAAAATGGGAGTAGAGGAATTATGAGAAGACAAAATGTGAGTCAAGGAAATGGGAGTGAAATAAATGGGAATATAATGAATGTGAGTTGAGAACTTGGAAGTAGAGGAAATTGGAATAGAGAAAATATGTGTAGATGAAATGGAACTAGAGGAAATGGTGGTAGAGAAAATGGAAGAAGAGAACATAGGGAGTAAAAGAATTGGAAGTAGAGGAAAATGACTGTAGATGAAAAGGACGTAGAGGAAATTGGAGTAGAGAAAATTGAAGCAGAGGAAAAGGAAGTAGAGGAAATTTGAATAGTGGAAATGATTGTAGAGAAAATGGAAGTAGAGAAAATGGAGTTAAGCAAATGGGAGTAGGGGAAATTAGAGTAGAGGAAATGGGAGTAGAGGAAATACGAGTAGAGAAAAGAGAAGTGAAGGAATTAAAGTAGAGAAAAATGATGTAGAGGAAATGGAAGTATATGAAATAGGGGTAAAGGAAATGGAAGCAGATTAAATTGTAGTGGAAAAAATATAATATTTGAAATGGGAGTATAGGAAATGGATGTAGAGTTAATGGGGTAGAGGACATAGGAGAAGAGGAAGTTGGAGAGAATAAATGGAAGTAGAGGAAATTTGAGGAGAGGAAATGGAATTAGAGAAAAAAAGGAGTAGAGAAAAGAGGAGTAAACATGGAAGTAGAGAACAATGACGTAGAGTTAATTGGGGTAGAGGAATGGAAGAAGACGAAATTGGAGTAGAGAAAATGGAAGTAGAGAAAATGGCTCTATTTGCCGTGGATTAGAGAACATGGAAGCAGAGAAAATGAATGTAGAGTAAATGGGTGTAAAGCAAATGGGTGTAGAGGAAAAAGGAGTAGAGAAAATGGAAGTAGAGGAAATAGAAGTTGATTAAATAGGTGCAGAGGATAGGGTGTAGAGAAAATGGGAGTAGAGGAAATAGAAGTAGGAAGTAGAGAAAATGGAAGTAGTGAAAATGGGAGTAGAGGAAATAGGAGAAGATAAATTGTGAGTCGAGGAAATGGGAGTGGAATAAATGGGAGTGGAATAAATGGGAGTTGAGAACTTGGAAGTAGAAGAAATGGGAATAGAGGAAATATTTGTAGATGAAATAGAACAAGAGGAAATGGTGGTAGAGAAAATGGAAAAACAAAGAAAAATAGGGAGTAAAATAATTGGAAGTAGAGGAAATGACTGTAGAAGAAATGGACGTCGAGGAAATTGGAGTAGAGGAAATGTAAGCAGAAGAAAGGGAAGTAGAGGAAATGTGAATAGTCGAAATGGTTGTAGAGGAAATTGAAGTAGAGAAAATGGAAGGAAAGGAAATGGGAGTAGCAGAAAAGTGAAATAGAGAAAGTGGAAGTAGAGAAAATGAGAGAAGAGGAAATGGAAGGAGAGGAAATGGGAGTAGAGGAAATGGAAGCAGAGGAAATGGTTGTAGATGAAAAAGAGGTAGAGGAAATTGCA
This sequence comes from Sinonovacula constricta, assembly GCA_007844125.1. NCBI lineage: Eukaryota > Metazoa > Mollusca > Bivalvia > Cardiida > Solecurtidae > Sinonovacula > Sinonovacula constricta. The sequence goes on from CM017570.1 coordinate 48,868,936, forward strand.
TTAGAGGAAATGGAATGAGAGTAAATGTGAGTATATAAAATATGGTTAGATGAAATAGAAGTAGAATAAATAGAAGTAAAGGAAATATAAGTATAGAAAAATGGATGAAGAGGAAATGGAAGTAGAGGAAATGGAAGTAGAGGAAAGGTAATTAGAGGAAATAGAAGTAGAGGAAATGTAAGCAGAGGAAATGAAATAAGGGTAAATAGAAGTAAAGGAAAAAAAGTAGAGAAAAATGGATGTAGAGAAACTTGCAGTGAAGGAAATAGGAGAAGAGGAACTGGGATTATAGGAAATAGGATTAGAGAAAATAGGACTGAAGGAAATAGGTGTAGAGGTAAATTGTGTAGAGGACATGGGAGAAGAGGAAATGGGGGTAGATTAAATGGAAGTAGAGAAAATGGCTGTATATGACATGGTGAGGGGGGAAATGGAAGTAGAGTAAATGGGAGAAGAGTTAATGGGAGTATAAAAAAATAGAAATAGAGGAAATTGGAGTAGAGGAAATGGAAGTAGAAGAAATGGGAGTAGAGGAAATGGGAGTAGAGGAAATGGAAAAAGAGGAAATTGAAGTATAGGAAATAGAAGTAGCGTAAATGGGAGTATAGAAAATGGGAATATAGAAAAAAATATTAGAGGATATAGGAGTAGAGGTAATGGGAGTAGAGAAATTAGAGGTAGAGGAAATGGGAATGGCTTTAGAGGAAAAGCGAGTAAAGGAAATGGAATCAGAGGAAATGGAAATAGAATAAATGGCTGTAGACAAAATTGGAAGTAGAGGAAATGGAAGCAGAGAAAATGGAAGTAAATTAAATGTAAATACAGGAAATTGGAGTAGAGGAATTGTCTTTAGATTTAAGAGAAGTACAGGAAATGGAAGTAGAGGAATTGGAAGTAGATTATATAAGAGTAGAAGATATGAGAATGGGTGGAGTTGGAGTAGAGGAAATGAATGGGAGTAGAGAAATTAAGTGTAGAGGAAATAGGATTAGAGGAAAAGGATGAAGAGGAAATGGGTGTAAAGGAAATGGAAGTAGATTAATATAGAATGGAGGAAATGGAAATAGGGGAAACAGGAGTAGAGGACTAGGAAATAGAGGAACGGGAAGTAGAGAAATGGAAATACTGGAAATGGTTGTAGAGAAAATAAAGGTAGATGAAATGGAGTAGAGGAAATAGAGGTACAGGAAATGGAGATAGAGGAAATGGCGGTAGAGGAAATGGACATAGCGGAAATGGAAGTAGAGGTAATGGGAGTAGAGGAAATGGGAGTGGAATAAATTGGAGAAGAATAACTGGGATTAGAGAACTTTGACGTAGAGGAAATGGGATCAGACTAAATGGTTGTAGAGGAAATGGAGGTAGAGTAAAAGGAGGTAAAGGAAATGGAAGTAGAGGAAATATAAGTAGAGCAATATGGAAGGAGAGGAAATGACATTAGATGAAATGGAAAATGAGGAAATGGCTGTAGACGTAATGGAGGTACAGGAAATGGAAGTAGAGTTTATGGAAGTTGAGTAAATGTAGGTAGATGAAATGTAATTTGAGGAAATGGAAGTATATTGAATAGGAGTAGAGAAAAGGGAAGTAGAGAAATAGGTGCAGAGGAAATGGGATTAGAGAAAATTGAAGTAGAGGAAATGGGAATGAAGGAAATGGATGTAGATGATATGCAGGTAGAGGAAACGGAAGTAGAGGAAACGGAAGAAAAGGAAATGGAAAAATATATTGGAGTGGAGAATATGAGAAATGGGAAATGAAAGTAGAGGAAATTGGAGTTGAGGTAATGGGTCTAGAGGACATGGGAGTAGAGAAAATGGGGTTAGAAAAAAATGAAAGTAGAATAAATGGAAATAGAGGCAATGGAAGCAGATTAAATGGGAGTTAAGAAAATTGTAATATGGGAACTGGGAGCAGATGACATGAAGGTAGATGAAATAGGTGTAGAAGAAATCAAAGCAGAGGAAACGGGAGTAGAGAAACTAGTAGTTTTAATTATTTGGCAAATATAATTGACCCAAAAGTTAATAAAACTATGAAGCCAGTCATTGCAAAAAAGATAAACATTCATATTAGCGACAAATATCTGAAGCTGCAGTGACCATATTAAGTTCTTTAAATATCTAGATAAAAAAGTGTTTGCAAAGAAAAAAATACGTATTGGGAACTTTGTCCTAACTCTTATATCGTGATTTATATAGTGTTCTATTGAATGAAGGCAGAAAATCTGTTCGAACATTATTTGTATCATCATTTCCACTTTCTAGCTTATGAGTTAAAAACAAAACTGACAACGCCTTTAAATCACGATAGGTGACAAGAAAGGTCACAAGTTAAACATATCTTGTCTCTTGCTTTATGTTTTTTCTAGATTTCAAATTATCAAATCAACATAAAACAAGTCGCCGATAAACTTTCTTACACATCCTACATTTATTTATTTATTTATTTATTTATTTATTTATTTATTTATTTATTTATTTATTTATTTATTTAGTTATTTAGTTATTTATTTTTTATTTATTTATTTATATTTATATGTATATTGCAGTTTCAAAGATATTTATTACTCAAACTATGACAATAACGTTAAGTTGTCCCTTGTTCTGTAATGACTGATCTTTTATTTTAAAGATAGGAAATCAAATCCTCTCAATCTGCTTCATGGTTCTTGAGGTGACTAGACTTCCAGTTCTCAAAAGAAACAAAACACACACAATCTGTCGCAATAAACGATAGTTCGTATGCTAATGAATGAAGTTTAGAGTAAGTGTTTCATAGAGCAATAACAGCTTTAATGACCTTGTACAATGATCATGTTAGGTTCATATAATACTATACGAAAACGTAGATTCACATACAGCAAATACGTCTAAATATCTCACCATTTTACATGTAACAAAAAACGAAAGAGAAATGCTAAGTGTGCATTTGCACTTTACAGGAAAACGCGTATAACTGTTAAGTTAATGGATAGAGAAACATGTGTCGTATTAGTAAGAGGAAGAAGTCGGGGGTAGGAAAGACGTATTACCAGAATAATACATGCAATTATATCTTACCATGTTAAAACACAATTTAATTTGATGCTAACTGTGTGTTCAATGATAATTTATATTCCAGAGCATGTAAAGATGTCAAGCACGTTGGTGAATCCGCTGATGATCTACTTGCAGACCCGGACATGCAAGCTATACCTGGGCATCTACAGTCTGCGCTTGATCATGTGAATCAAGTCATTGAAACATTAGACAAACATGTAGAACATCTTCGAGAACAGGAAGAAGTATATATAAATAGACTTGAAGCGTATTTAAGGATAATTTTATCCAAAATAGAAGGCATGAGAAAACGCGGAATTGATTATATATCTGAAACATACCAAAAGCTTACAACCAAGGCAACAGAGAGTCGACAGGCATGTAAAGACACCAAGTCTGATCTTTGTAAATACGCATCCGAAATAACCAGGTCGAAGGACAGAAAGGCGCATCTAATTATTTTACAGATGAAGAGTCAGGCAATAACAAGCAAAAGCGAATCTCTATGTAAGGCATCTGAACAGATGATTAAGGAAACGTCATTGAGCTTCATATTTAACATGGCGTTAATTGAAGAATTAGATAAATGCAATTCACTACTAGTCGAGGTTAGAAAGAGCAAGTTTAACATCAGGAATTCACAGGAGAAAAGTTGTATTATCTGTCACTGCTGCTGTCTAGATGATGGAACTATATTGCTCCTAGATGCCAGGAACAACACGCTGAAACGTTTAGATCCAGTCAGCAACACAGTCACTGACGTCCGTTCTTTTTCAATGTATGACGGAGTATATGGTGTGTGTAGTGTTGGTCCCCAGGAAGTAGCTGTAAGTATTTATTAACGAGTCATAAAAACCTACCTAAAGGTGCCGATAATGGTGATTTATTTTAAATAGATAGAATGTACATCTATAAACTGTTTTTAAGTAGCTTCAATTTTAATGTTATCATATTTCATCGATTATTACATATGCATGCACGATCTAAAAAATAAATAGTATCATACAAAATGTTAATTTTACGCGTAACATTACACGATTCTCTTGACAAAAATGATGCAATTTAAATCAATTGATTTATAAAATGTAAAACATAGTTTACACACAGCAGTAGAATTTGTTAAACACAAATAACAAAAAACTAACAAAGAGGAACAAACATCGTTGTTACAAGTAGTTGTCAGATTTATTTTAAAGCCAAACTTTCAAGAAAAGTTAGCTGATAATTAAACGTTCTATCAAATCAGTTCAAGTAAGGAACACATTGTAATATGTTGACCTACTTTGCACATACTTACGCGTGTTTTGTTGTGCCGTGTGTTAGCACTTGGCCTACGTATAAATAGAAGCTGTCAATATTATATTATGTTTTCTCTAATAGTGCTGATAGATGATGTTGGTTATTAGCATACGTATTAATATTATTAAGTCTAATTGCACAACAATTCGTCGATTATTATGTTTGAATACTAACTTCGTTAATGTACAAACGCTACATGCACACATCGATAAAACTCCAACCGCAAAACCTACGACAGCTAGCATAGACCAAAGCAATTCTATTAATTGCATATATGCGAAACAATTGACCCTTCTGGGTTTTGCGTCCATTTTCTGATTGGCATTCATTACGGCGAACTGTAAAATAATACTAATATGGACAAAAATATGATAACCACTTACATCTTCATTGAGAAATCCCTACTACTTGGGGAGATTAATTTGACTTGAATACCATTTGTATTGTTCAACAAGTAGTAACTCAGTTATTTGGAACAGATTTTAAAGCATATACCTTGCTGCCTCCACTGTAAATGAATTACCCAGACTACCTCGAATATTAGCACCTACAGTCAGACAGTAATGATATGGGGTCCACAAGAATCACAGGATCATTATGCTTATGCGTAAGCAATATACGGTTGAGTTTGTTTTTTATATAAATGTTAATGTCGTGTTTGATCCCATCAAAAGAGAATTGTGTGTTTGAAACATATATCGCGTTAATAATCTGAATAACACTGATCTTATATGAAAAACTCCGTACCAATTATATGTTTACGGTTGTCGTTGGACAGGAAGAAAATCGTAAAGACACATTTGATTTACCATATTGCTTCGATATCTAATTGTATAATGACAGTTTGATGGAACTAATATTATTTGATTTCCTGACACGACACTACTGCAAAAGCGCCGATTTGTTTAAAAATACAGCCAATAGGAATAGAGTATGTGATTACAAATCGTTATCCTAGTTTTTTCAACGTATTATTAACAATACAAAACACATATTTGGTGAAGCCAATAGGTTGATGAATATACAAATATATAGGAGAAGTCTTTGAAAAAATAATTAACAGTTTTCATTGACACCAGTTGGTTAAATCTATACATACATGTACATGTTCAATCTCCCTCTCTGTAGTGAAAGTCATGGTATATATCGTCCACCAGTCCGTCGTTATTGTTTTTCTCGTATGTTTATTTTCTTTAGTGCATCTTCACGAAAACGCGATCAAATACTATAGAAGATAGTGACACGGGTACTGATCATGTTGCGAATTGAATATCAAGGTGCGTGCAGAATCTCGATGTTATATGCTAAATCTAAATCGTGTTAAACTCAAGTGTTATCGGTTCTCTTTACTTATTCAACATAACTTTAAAACTCAAAGGTTAGCACATGGATTTGAAGGTATCTGCTGACCATGTTAAAGAGCAACGATGAAGAGCACATCTCAGTATTAAATGACAGCTTCTGTACAATTACTGTTCATAGAAGCAGTCCATCTGAAAGTAAATCATGAATGTTGGTGGATATTGATGCATAGAGCAAATATAAAGCTACGTCTTTAAACATTTCGATGCGAAGTTCACAAACATGTTCATATCTATGTTCAGTGATTAGAAATGAATAACTGCTATTTTCTAATACAGGTTGCAAATGTGATTTGACATCCAGGCTAAACAAAAAACGATATTTCAGATAAATTTAAATGTGTCGGGTCATTTTGGAATATCGCAATTAGTGGCATTATTTTTTGTGGGATATATAGATAGTTTCCGCATCAGTGAAGATCCTTTATCTTTTGCAGCTATCGTTGATGCCAACTTCAAGGGATTTTCAGATGAATTGTATAGAAGCGTAAATGTGATCTTGTAATTGCTTCATAAAACATAATACAAGTATTGCCCCATCCTTACCAAAATTAACAGTGCATCTTTTTTTTTTGGTTGTATTTTTCATATTGTAAAGTATCCAAATATAGTTCTGATATTTATACTACTTTATAAAAGCTCTAAAATTTGTTATAAAATTCAGTAGAATAGACTGAAAAATAAAATCATAGTTGTGAATTTTATACATCACTTATTTCCAGTTTCGGCTTGCATTAGCTTCTGTCTTCAAGCATGGCTGCCTTAAACTGTGCTATCAGTGCCTATGACATCAGATGGAAGCTATCTATAAAACCTTCGCGTCATAATTTACAACGATTCAAACATTATTATTAAAATAAATGAGCGTTTCTTTAAACAGTGTAGACTATTATTTCTGTCAAAAATGTGTATGCTACTCGTGTATAGGTTCATTTAAGCTGATTTATTAAACAAATACTCGCTCAATAAACTTAGCTGAGGTTTTCCTATATGCATAACAGTAGCACACGCATGTATGTCTGACAGCCTCACTAACTCCGCATAGATTCTTAAATCAACTTATCTGTAATGGTGTTTCTCTAAGTTCATAATGCGTCTATATAGGAACTGTGTTTTGAAATTAATTATGTTGCCATAACTTGTAGTGTGTTTACCGGATTTAATGGACATTCGTCTGTTTACCATGTTGTTTTTTATATTTCAGGTCGCCAGATGCGTAAGTAATTGTCTCCATAACATATTGTTTTGGTTAAAATATATATCGTTAATTCCCCTTTTAAGCATTTTACGTCATCCGGACCCCTACATTATCTTTGGACACTATCTAATACATCGACCTATGGGATCACCGGAATGCAAGTTTATTTAGTAAATGCTCATGGCAATGAAGTCTTGTTTTTTGTATAGGAAAGACACATCTGTATTGTTTGTTCAATATTTAATTGGTTTTTGAATGAAACACTATTGTTTCATAGATATAATGACTTCACCTATATACAACGGCTTGCGGATCAGGAGGTCGTGGGTTCGAACCCCGGCCGGGTCATACCAAAGACTTAAAAGTTGGTAGTAGTGGCTTCCCTCCTAACGCTCGGGGCTGCAGGGACAGCATTATGCCTGACTCGTCGGTGTCAGTATAATGGACCGGCCGGGTTCAGTCCCTGGGCACCTCATAAGTGCCCCTGTGCTGTAATGATAGAAATGTCGCTGCGCAGTATCGGCAAAAATGCCGGCTAATCCCATCCCATCCCCTATATACAATGTAAGAGTTATTTACGTCAACGCTTTCATTTGTAATAACTTCATGACTTAGTACTAAGAATATGTCACCACTTGACTATTTTTTGTTTCACATAATTATGTTTTGTTTTCACTGTAAGCATTTAGTTCTTTTAACTTATATTAATCCCTCTCGACTATCCACTTCCTGGGTGGAATAGTACTCAGGTACTGAATACCTGGAGCAATGTGCAGTAAATAGTCTTGCTCAAGGACTAACATCACGTGGTCAGTTTCGGGGTTCGAACACGGGACCCTCCAATCTGGAGTCCAACGTCTTAACGTTTTAACTGTAAGCATTTAAGTAACACATTGAAGTGTGATGGTAGAGCTCTGTGAAATTGGTTGCAATGCGGTATCTCTGTGTGTATTTCGTGTTATATTATACGTTGTCACGGTTTTATATATTCCTAATTAGTAGAACAGGAACAGGACTTAGGTGAGCCCAAATACCTCTCTTTGGGATTGTTTTGTGCAGCGTTTTTTGAGAAAAAATAAAAATGTATAAACATAATTATAAATGGTATAATTTAAAGTACGTATACCTTCTATTTTGTTTATGTTTGCAGATACGCATATAATAGTTCAGGCTTCACAATTTAGCATTGTCTAGACAAAACTAATACTGTCTAATGTAAACAATACCAGTGTGTTACTTTAGAGTTTGTGTACGATGTTCGTTTATGACATTTAACTCTACTTTGTATCCAACAGCGTAGATCGTCACTTACATTCAGCGTTTCTATGAATGTTAAGTGTAAACACAAGTATGTCACTTTGCAAATGTTAAGCCAGAATTTAATAAACGCTTATGTTTATCGTTTTACGTCTTCATAATTCGTTCACTTCGTATTCTGTCTAGAATCGTTATAAATAATCTGAGAGTAGTCTAAGGAATTTATCATGATAAATTGTCAACAATCCGTTTGAGCAAAAACGACCAAAAACACAACAACAACAACAACAACAACAAACCAATTGGTTATCCCGTCCTTTTAAGCTAGAAGTCCGTTGGACATTGCTGACCGCATTTAAACAAACTAGGACATGTGTACTTTTCTGATACTCTATGTGGAAATAAGTGTGAAAAGAAGACGTTAATCGGATGAAGCGTTGCCTGCATTTATATTCAGCTAGATGCGTTTAACATTTTAAATAAAATGATTTAGAACAAAGGGCACATGATAAAGTGTGACAATGTGCAAACTAGTTGAATTGCCATTAAAAATAATACATTCCTTACCAGAACTTACTGATACATAGTATTAGTTTGTTTTAACGGTGTATCGTTTAACTGCCGTTGATTATTTTCCGTTTTATGTTTCTCTCGTGACTGGAAATGCTTATGCATACTCATCTTTGTGTAACGACATATGCCCCAGAAAAGATTTGCTCGAAACCCTTTTAAATTTCAACTTACACACAGGGCAAATATACATGCAAGCCAAGCGTAAAAGTAAGAACAAATCTGTGATGACTCATTTTATAAACAAAAACATCCCCGAAAGTTTCAGCTTTGGAACCGTCAGGCGGTAAAATGAACCGACAGGCTGCTTAAATCGGTTTTACAAAGGACTTACTTCGCACATCTTGAGGGGTTTCTTAAATGAAAGCAATAGAAAGACAACCATAACGATTGACTAAAAACTGTTCCAGCGCTGACGTATACTTTGATAAGTAATGACCAAAATATTGACGTCATGTCCACATGGTGGAGAGAAAAGTATTATTTCTATTAGAAGAACAGAAGTTGCTTCTTATAAGTCATGGTAACGTCCGACCGTCCGTAGTCATATTCGTTAAGTGTGTACGTGTTTTTTTAATCAGATTTATTAAAAAAAACTGGCCAAAATTCCGTATAATTTTCTGAAGTATACATGGCCGTTGCAAACGGATGAACGCCTTACATCTACTCAAACATCGCAAACATTTTCCAAAAAGAAATGTGTGTAATAGTGTAGGTCTAGTTTCCTTATGCGCAAATATACGTTTTGTAATGAATTATGCTGTCATACATGTAGATTATTTAACTGTTACGACGGATATTGGTCAGAATTTTATGTTTTTTTTATTATTTTAGGTAGCAGTGTGAATAATTAATTCCTTACCGTAATTGCTTGTTTAATGAGTAGAACATCAATTACATTTTATTGCATTTTACTTAATTTGGGTCATTACATTTTTAACATTGGTAGATCTATCCTGAAAGGATTAGAGGCAAATGTGTTTAGTAAATACTTACAGCTATGATATTTTAATTTAGATATACAGAAAAACTATATGCCTTATGTTCAAGTTGATTTAAATATCCAAAGATAATGTGGCCGTTATTCCCAACTTAGCTCTAAGAATAAGCAATCGTCATAACTTGAACAGTTTTGTGTCAATTCGATCTGTTTTCTTTTCACGGCTAAGAGAGTCATTTGACAATGACTCTAAAACAGGTTTAATAACCCCCGTCGGCCATTTACTGACTGGCCGTCCGAAAGCGGTATCTTGTTGGTTTATTTTGTTCTGTCTCCTAACAGCTGTGTTGTGACCTTTTAAATTACTGGCATTGCACCATTGGCATGTGCCCTGTTCTGTTATAACTTGTGTTGCAATATGGACAAGACTTAGGCCAAGTGAGTTTAAAATATGCATATGCCCTATGGTGTTCCCGACAGTAAACACTTATAGTGCTTTTATACTATATTTTATATTTCACTATTTACCACTTTCCAGACAACAATAATACAGTTCAATGTATATTGTGTCTGTCACTCAGCGTATCTTTGACCTACGTGCGTGGTACCGTGATTCGCTAGCTCAATTACCGACTTCCGATGGATAGGATAGTTTAAATAACTGATCTGATTGCCTACCCCTTAAGACATGTTAAGACCTAACACATACTCGATTGATCATTCCGCTTTTTACCTAGAGGGAAGGTAAGGCAAGTCAAATTAACTTTGAGCAATAGTTAAGGATGCACGTCTGCGTTCTGGTAACCGGTAACAGAGATTTTTGGAAAGAAGAAACATAATAACTATATTGGTCCCTTTGTTTCGAACGTATTAAGTAAGGCCAATATTAGAATTCTCCTAGTGTGTTTCTTTTTAGTGTGCCTATTAATTCTATGCGTGTTTATAGTACTGTTGTTGTTATTGCAATTGTTATTATTATTATTAGTTCTATTATTATTATCATCATTATTTTTACTATTATTATTATTATAATTATTAGTATTAGTATTAGTACTATTATTATATAATTATTATTATTATAATTATTATTATTATTATTATTATTATTATTATTATTATTATTATTATTATTATTATTATTATTATTATTATTATTATTATTATTATTATTATAAATATTATTATTAATATTATTATCACCATCATGATCATGATCATC